>JAUPFT010000017.1:10229032-10669032 GCA_036936625.1 Parnassius smintheus behrii
ATTGTTAATATTCTTTTTTAAATAAATAAATAAAAAAAAATATTTAACACATCGCATTAGTCCATTGTTACCCAGGTAACATTGCACGGTAATTTCATGCATTGGTCGACTGTGCTCTGCTACGATCCATAGATCCAAGGAGATCCAGTAAATCCTATATGCGTTTTACAGTGGAATAATTCTCATTTTTTTTAAAAACCTTTATATCAAAAATCTATTTGTGATTTTTCCAAATTTGAGATGAAAAGTTATATAATCAACATCTCATGCACCCAATCAAGCTGTAAAACATTTAATTATGCCTATATACTGCTTGCTGTTGTCTTATAAAGTAATTCACTGTAATCAGCTTTCCCCTATTTTTTTAAACTGCAAAATAAAAGATATTCAAAATTTTAAGAAATTTATTGACCATATTAAGGCAAATATTCTAAGGCGGAATCATTACAAAAAGGAATATTTCCTTAAGATTTACAATGTTCTACCCATTAAAAAGTCAATTATAACTTATCAAATATCAAACAGAATTTGCAATTATAATAAAATGAAATTAAAAACAGTAACATGAGCACTGAAACAATTTTAAAATTTAAATCAAAAAAATCTTACAAAATGGCACTTAAGCCACATTGGCTTATACCAACAACAATCTGTATAGCACTCAAGCCACTTTGGCTTATGCTAACATTACCAATAATTCATAACATATAGATTATTGTTAGCCATATCTTTATGTCATAGATTATATTGTTAGCATGAGCCGTTTTACTAATATTGACAATTGTTGGCATTAGTATTAAAAAAAAGAATTAAAAAAAATTAGAATTAGCATTTAATTTTCAATTAAGAGGCCAAAAACTGCGAGCAAACAGGTACATAGTAATGAATACAGTTATCAAACGTTTTTAAACAATATAACTAGAAATCACATACAGGAATGTTAAACAAAGTATTATTTTATGAAATTTTAACTGGTCACAAAGACGAGGGCAGTGACAAATGCAACAATATTGAGGTTGGCGATTGATAGGCGTTTAAAAATTATTTTTGCCGTGTAGCAGCGACGTAATAAAAGCCAATATCTCATAACATTCCGTAGATATTATAAAAGACGACAGATTGAAACTAAAACTGGATATAATTTATTCATAATTGCAAAAATTAAGCGACAGTATCCTATTAGCAGGGCGCGAACCGCGAACTCAAAAGATCGTGGGTTCGAATCCACTAATCGACTACTGTCGTGAACCACTCCTAACACAAGCATTTTAAGCTTACCAGGAGTGGTTAAAGGAATATTAGTAATGTTGATTAATAGGATTACTAATATTTAAAAAAAATATTCATAATAAACTAAAAAAGTTGCCACTTGGCAAATATCCCCCTGTATATCTATATTTGTTTTAGCAGAGAACTTTTGATGGGTTTTTATGAATGAAAAAAAAACATTAATCTCTCGCCGTCCATTTGTACACAACATGTTTGCTCGCTTATAACAATTTGTTAAAATCAAATAGGAATTAATTATTATAATAAAATGGAATAGAAATAAAGAAATTATTACGATTTACAAATTTATATATGGGAATTCACCTAAGATATAATTAAAGTGTGTTCTTGAAACTATTTTTACTAAATATAATAATTTGGTTTGCAATTTGTAATCACAACAAAATAACCTGTTCTTTATAGCATATATTATGAACTTTAAGCGTTTTTATCATATGGAAACTTATTTTATATTACATAAAACATAATTACAATAAATACGAATGCACAAATTATTCAACCTGCTAAAAATTAAAATAGAATATAAAAACAAACTGGTAGAAAGTTCGACTTATTCTACGATACGAATTTTTGTGTTAAAATTGGGCAACTTTTGAGTATTTGGACAATAATATTTTAATTAGATGTAAGAAAAAATCAATGCAAAACTCCACGTTTTTAATTGTTGCTTTAATATACATTAAAAATAAATTTGTATTTTGCACTTCATTTAAACAAATGTAAGTTGTACGTACCGATCAAAGAGAAATGTTTTTCTACAACGTTTAACATTTTAATCCTTAGCATACGAGTATATCAATCAGTATGTAAACTAAATCCGGTGGCTAGGCAGGTAATCTATTATATTATCCTCCCTAATTTCTTTTCTAGATCAAGAAATTTAAAGCTTATAAAGATTTTTTCCAGCGATTGAGATTCTGGCAGTGTATAGTATAAAATGTATGCAAAGAATGAAATGTATTTTAATCAGAAGAATTCTATAAATGCTAGTAACATTATATTACCAGTATCTTATACTTAAACTTGGCTTCAAATAATTGCCGTAGAAGGTGGCTCACAACAGCTGTAGTTGAAGTGCACATTCGAAACCAATCCAATAATGCTGTTATCATACTGTTCGCAGTTGAATCATAAAAAAATGATTTTAAAATAGATATATAAAATTATCTTCATTTTTTTATAAACATGAACTAATTTCAATTTTCAGCATATGGTATAAAATCTGATCATACAATAAATTTATATAATATGGAAGATCCTATGGCATATTATTCTTTAAAGTTGCCATAACCAAAACAAAGATTAAAAACAATTTATTACAAAATGTATGTAGTTGCACTTGTTACAATCTTAAACCTATGTAAACCTTATTTCTATTCCAAACCTAACTTATTATTACAGTGACTGGGAATTTCAACATAAAGTGGTGGGATTTTGGTACTATGCACACTGATACTGTTTATCACGAACAGAACAGAATTAATGGTGATAATACCCCTGCAAAGGTAGTATAATAGATATTAAATAAAACAAATAAATTTTAAGGCTTTTTATCAGGGGACTGGACATGACACTGGGTGCATATGTTAATTAATATAATTCAAGTTAAACGTGTAAATTTAAGAACGTTGTTCAATGTGCAGAATTTGGGCAAATTTAAGAAATCATTATTGCTAATATTCAGTAATGAACTCGCAAATTTTATCTCTGATAAAAGATCGTAGGGAACTGCGCAATCATTACATATTTTTGAACTACAGTGGCGTGACTTGAATGAATGAAAATAATTTTACGAATTTTATCGGGGGGGCAACGCCATCGGGACGTCAAACTCCTCAGTCAGCATTAAGTTGTAGTATTCGCGTAAATATAAAAAAAATATATTTTAAATTTGTTGATAAAATTATTTGTAGTTGGTAGCATCAGGATAACTTGTAACATTTCATTTCATTTGCATTTCAAGCTCAGCTTCACATTTCCTAAAGGCTATATAAATGTGTTGTCAAATGCAATCAACGGTTGGAGGTATTTTTAACTATATAGTATCAGGGAACATAGAACCTCTTACTCACTATTGAGTTAAAACTTAAAAAGTAACTTTAAAAAAAAAACTTAAAACAATTAACGTACTTTATACTTAAAATCAAATAAACCTATAAAATTATCAAAAAGTGAGCGAAATCGTTATAATCAATTTTTAACATATAAAAGTATATTTATAGAAACATTGCATAATTTTGTTATATAATACTTGTCACAAAAGTCAACTCTCAATTATAAGGTGAACTTTCTATAACATTAAGTTGCAGCCTACACACGCTGGGCAGAGTCTTCCTCTTATTTATGAGGTTTTTAGGGGAAAGAAAGTGGCCGCCACGCTGCCCCAACATAATTATTATATCCACATGTTATGTAATGTTAATCATTTTCAACACAACTATGGTTAGGCAAATTTAGCAGTATAGCATTCTGACATTTTGTTTCTTAAGTGGATCAAGAAATTTTATACGGGCATAATAAGGTTTTTAAAAATGCTATGCCTGTTTTCCTTATACTAAATATAGTGTTTTTATAATAATATTTTCTAAAATCCTTAAGGCACTGATTCAAGGGCTTGCATAAGGTGTTTTGATATTTTTTTTTCAATAATTGACAAAAGTAGACCACTCTCCTGTGTTATCTTGAAGATTTTTAGTACTAAATGGGATGGCCTAATTCTCAGTTCTCAGAACGTGCTTCTCGACACTCACCGAAAATTGTTGTCTTTGCCTAGTGGAAAAGACCAACTTTTGTAGCATATTTTCATTAGAAATTGACTACTAAATTCATTAGTATTATTTAAAGTGGTCTTTTAAGTGGTGATGCAATCGCTTATGGCAAACTGCTCTGACTTAGCTTAAAAAAGCCCTAAGAAGCCTATTCATTCCATACTACAGAATGTATAATATAATAAAGGCACCCTTTATTGCCTATATGATAGCACCATTTAATAGTAAATTAACTAAAATGTAGCTACAATTAATAAAATTTAATTTAGTTTGAGCAAATAAAAATAGTATATCTTATTTTTAATAATATACAGAGCCCTAAATGTTGAAATTCAAATTTATTATGATCTATAACCCCAACAAAAGGGTTTGCCACGCAAAATTTAAAAATACTTATATTTATCCAAGGAAATTAGTATAAAGTAAACCAAAAAATGCCATGAACGGAAGACCAAAAATTCTGTTACTTAAATTAACATTACCAACTATTTTCCTTTGTGGAAAAAAAATTTTTTGACTCATTTGTTGAAATCAACGAAAAATATAGAAAGAAGCAAACACAATAGGCACTGCCTGTTAAGTAATATGATAACAACAGTGACAAAATATTCACAACTGTGATAGAACGAAAAGGTAATCTCATAGTCATCTTAAATGTTGATATGACGTCACTTTAAAACAAGAAAATTCCGTCACACTATTTTAGTCTGTTTTTTCAAATTTCACAGTCATAAATTATGATGAAAACATCTAAATTAAAAAAAAATATGTTTATTCTATTTTTTAATCTATTTTAACGTGATATGTTAAAAATACGAATTAATGAATCAGATATGTATTAAAACCAAACCTATATATTCTTTCTGAAACAAGGATAAAAAATAACAAAAAATTGTAAATAAGACTTTTCACAATTTCCATTCAAAGACACGATTTTGTCAGATTGCTCTTCAAAAAAATTACTATTCAAAGTGTAACAAAACATCACTGGGAACAAGTAAAAGCATCAACATGACAATAGACGCATCACTTTTTATTCGGGTACAAATGGGTTGGATGGTATGGTACAAATAAATAAAATTGAAGTTTCTGTTTGTATGTGTGTACCTATAACAATTTTTTTTAATTTTTGCTTGTCCGTTTGTCCTAGTGTGAAACGGCTAGACCAATTTGGGCGGGACTTTCACTGGCAGATAGCTGATGTTATAAGGAGTAATATATAAGTTTATTTATCGATATATCGAAAATCCGATATTTTAAAAAATATCAACAGTCCTAGTTTGAACTGATCAGTTTGAATGATCAGTAGAACTGACCGTGTGTGTCGTCCATTAGGGTTACCCCATTTTTTTAATTAAAACCCATAAAATCCAAGCGAAGTAGCGGGAAACAGCTAGCGAGGAATATAATTAAACAACTTTATGGGATGCAACCTTATTAATACTTTCACTGTTCGATTTTCAGATACTATAGTAAGACAATAGCAAAGAACTATTATGTAGTATTACGGGACTGCAAATAAGTTAAAATATTCAAATGCTCAATTCATATACCTAATTCAAATACTCAAAATGGAATGTGAAAATTTTAAGCAAAGATTTCCATCTAAAACTGGGGTTTTAAAAAATGTGTAATGCCATAATAACCTCAAAAAAACTTACTTCAGCTATCACAGAACCATAATGTCAAGTTTTAGAGAGAGCAATTATTAAATAATTACCTTACGAGTTTTCGTATTTAATATGTAGAAAACATACATATACCTAATATATGTATTAAATATATACGCTATTATATCTAATACCATGGTTTATAAACAAACCATTGATATACGTATTTGTACTTAATAAAAACATACAATCAAGCTCAAAATTCTAAACAGGATAAGCACCGAACTAATAATGGAATGAATTCCCACACTAATAGAAAAATATGTTTAACTTTGATTATAACGATCATCCAAAATTATATCTAAATAAACACTATTGCATTGGGGGCGGCTTCCAACCTTTTTTAATATTATCTATGGTGGTTCCCAGGCTAGTTAGGCAGCTTTTGTACTCATCAACCTCCTTTTGATCCTTCCTCTTTGCCGCTTCACTGGCACTTAACTCCATCATCCGCTGCATAACTTCGAGCCCCGTCATTACAGTTTTTATTCCTTTGATGGGAATCTAAAATACATAGAATTTCTTACATAAGTATAGTGTAGTAGTGGTGCTGGGATTAGTGGTGACGGGATTAGTGCATGCAATTGAGGGAGGGCGGGAGGTGCTCTTCAATCCAGGTAAGACACATTGTATTTTTATGCGGATAGTTGCGAATTAATAAATGTCTTTATAGTCAGAATTTACTTTTAAAAGTAATTTTATTTTTAACATTTTGAGTAGACCAAAAAATATGATTTAATCAATTACCATATCATATACTACAGGTGTCGTATGAGGCGACAGGGAAACAAATTGGCGATGAGCAGTAGCGCCTTCCTCTGTAATGTCCACCTTTAAGGTAATTTATGGGGGAGGCCTATTTTCAGCAGTGGACTTTAATAGGCTATAACAGCATAACACGAAGGAATATCAAAAGCTCAATTTCATCTTAATTAAAAACTTTAGCACCTATTTTACACCCTTTAGAGGTGAATTTTTTCTCCAAATTTATATGGAACCAACCCTGATTCACAACTGACAATGATGTCGCGTAACATGCGTACAAAATAAAACATACGAAACATACATTTATACGTGGTAGAGCCACGTTGCAGCCATATAATGGTTGTAGCACAAATGGGTCAGCTCGACCGGGGAAGGACCACGCTCTCACAAAATACCAGCGTAAAATAGCAGCTTAATACTGCTGTGTTTTTATGGTGAGCTTGAGGTCTGGAGACCTTTTTTTACCGGAAACGAGGCATTCCATCTTAGTCCTCAGGGGTGACAACGTATCTGTGTTTTGTACCTTAATCAAGGATAAATGTAGACGTCCATGGGCCACAGCAACCACTTACCACCAGGTGGACTGTGTACTCGTTTGTCACCCTTATTTTATAAAATAAATACAGTTGAATTGAACACATTTTTTCCTTAAGTCAGCTCAAAAAATAAGACCTATTTTTCAATTGTCTTGCAACCTACTGATCCTCTTAACCACAGTATTTTACACATAATGTTGTTGTTGGTTTTAAGTTAATTACATCTAATTATAATAATAGGTACATTACCTTCGGGAGAGTTACTATCTCTTCATCATTTTCTAATACTTCAATTTTTATTTTCTTGTGTGTTTCTGATTGCGGTTGTTTCATTTTTCTCTTCCCTTTGCCCTCTTCTCTTTCGTCTCGTGATAAATCTCTTTTAGGACAAGAGCACGAACGGACGCCAACACTCTGTCTTCCCAGTATTGTTCCACTAAAAAAAACTCAAATTGTTACTTAAAATATAACTATTAATTACTTATGCTCATGTCGTATCATTTCGCGTTAATTTGTTTTCATATAAATTTATCACAATATGCTTAAGAGCAGAATTACAAAAAAAAAACGCGAAATTACAAGGTTTCCTCGTTGAAATTATGTTTTCGGTTCGTTGCTTGAAATAACAATTACTAAGTAATAATAGTTGGTTTTCTCTCCCACAATAAGCTCAATGCAAATTTTAGATCTTATTTATTTATTTAGTAATAATCATTCTCCCGATGCATGTTTAGTCCAAAACTCTGAGAGACAATTTGGGAGCTCCAATTTGTAGATTCTATTGAATCCATCAAAAAAAAAATTCTATTTCACAAATATTCTACACTTTAATAATGATAAAATACTATTCGTTATATGCCTTTTACGTAAGGAAAAAAATCAACATAATTCAGTTAACAACCGAAATAGCTTCGATACAAGCCCCAATATCTCCAAAATTCTACATCATACTGATGTAAAATTTATACTAAAATAATCATCAACATTTGTTTAAACTATATTATGATTTTTACTTTTTAAATCGTTACTATTATTTATTAATTAATTAAATAAATGTATCATATATTTCACTGCGTCGGTCATTCTGAATTCATTACCAGACTTGTTAATTTATTTCGCGCGCTCAGTCTCGTTTCGATATTATCGTAGTGTGCGTCGATGGCCGTGGCGCTGCTATTTTGTATTAGAGCTTGTATTTTGTACTAGAGCATCAATAACTAAACACCAATTGTATTCTAAACTTGAAGCTTATATCTCTGCTAGAAGTGCCTTAGAGTTTTGATGATCGGTCAGTCAGTGAGTGACAAAATTAAGAAACTTTGACTAGTTATAATTCTTAAACTACTGGTTCAAATTGAATAAAATTTAAAAATCCCTTGTTCATACAACAGACAGAAAAGTCAGGCTCCTAGTTTTATCCACAACGAAGGTCGAAAATGGCCTGAACTGCTTCGAGAAAAGTATGGTACGGCCGTGCCGCTTTTTTGCTCGGCTCGAGATCTATTATGCCGCGCCAAAACGCTGTCGATCGATCGTGCTTTTCATTAAATTTGATATTTTAAAAATAATCCTACATTGGCGCTCAGTCGGTGTCGTGTTAAGTGACATGTATGGACGCTGTCTTAAAGACGGGAGGCACGCAAAGTAAGTATTTATTTAAATAGGTAACTTAATTGATAGATTTTAATATGTTTTATTTGCATTCAAAGTTGGGTTCTGAAAGTACCTGAAGTTATAAAACACGACCGTGCGAGTCAGGACGAAGTTTGTTTTTTGATTATGCTAAGTAATGTCAATTTTTTGTTTATGGTTGTTGTTAGGGTCCTGGGACGTGGTTAAAATGAAAGTGGACTGTATATTCTTATAGGGCTGATATAATCATCCGTACTTTACAATAACCCGGTCTACTTAATAAAATTATTATAAAATAAAACAGTGTTGTCGTCCGACCGCGGTGGAGTATCGTAAAGCGAGTGGCCGCCGCGTCGCTGCCGCTCGACGAGACGTCGACGTGTCGTCCTCCCGCGCGTCTCCACCCGCGCGTATACGCAACCGGTTCCCAACAGTTGTTGTTATTGGATGGTTGTTACTCGGAGCTCTTAGATTCAGATGGTGAAGATCTTCTCAGCAGAGCAGCCGCGGCATAACAGACTAGCACAAAGGATGAAATGCACGCAGATATTGAGTCCACCGTAAGACCTTACGCCGAAGCCGATGTTCCAGTACAAAATCCAGAGTTTTCGATGCCAGATTATGAGCCACCATCAGAGCGTCAACGTTCTACCGCACGCAACCTTTCATCAAGCCAACGTCGCACAATCGATGTACAGTCATCCTCGTGTTGCGGTCCGTCGGCGTCGTCAACAAATCGACGAGCACCTATCTACAAGCCGCGGTCAAGCACCAGTTCAACTTAGCCATTCCTCTGCATCTAATGCTCGAACACCAACCACACACACGAACCAGTGACACAGGAATTGGAGAAAAAGGCCCTTTGAAGATAAAGATCACTCTGGATATTTATACCTCGCCCAGCAACTACTCCTTTTACACCTTTGGAGTATTTTTCTTTATATTTTGACGATCGGTTTTTTGAAAACGCTGCGAATTGTACCAATATTTATTATATGACAAATACAACAGAAGTAGAGATCAAAAAGTTCTATGTAGTTTTACTGGTAATGGGATGTATTAGCTATCCCAGAATCCATATGTACGGGTGTCAAGGTATGTATTTGCTATACGGGACCATTTTTAAATTTAAAGAATAACTGTATCTAGATTTATGTCAAGATTCCTCCAAGGTTTTTGTTTATATAGTTATCTATTCATACAATACATACACTGAATGGTTTAATATCGAAAAAGGTGTTAGACAGGGATGTGTAGCGTCACCGTGACAGTTTAATCTGTTCATGGACAATTGTTTGACAGATTTAAAAGAGAATGAATGAGTTACTCGTCAAATGTTTTCTCTATGCTGATGACTAAGTATTACTTACGTCTTCGGCCGAGGAGTTGCAGGAGATGGTAACTGCTATGAGTGGAGCTTTTGTTAGAAAGGGAATGAAGATGAATGTAAGGAAGACGAAAGTGATGGTGTTTGAAAAAGATGAGGCAGTGACAGACTGCAATATCGTGATTGAAGATGAACAAATTGAACAGGTGAAAGAGTTTGTGTATCTGGAGTCAAAGTTTACAAGAGATGGAAGGTGTGAGAGTGATATCGAAAAAAGAGTGAATGCAGGAAACATGGTGAATGGAGCTTTGCACTCTTTTATGAGCAGTCGGAAAGTGTCTAACAAGGCTCGTTTGGCTGTGCATGAGGGGGTGTTGGTTCCGACACTCATGTACGGAAGTGAAAGTTGGGTATGGCAGAAGAAACACGAAAGTAGAATAAATGCAGTTGAGATGAGAGAATTAAGAAGTATGATAGGAGTTAAACTGAGTGACAGGATAAGAAATAGTGAGATAAGGAAACGTTATGGTCTGAAAGATGTAGTGACAAAAATTGAGAAAGGTATGCTGAGATGGTTTGGCCACATCGAGAGAATGAATGAAGAACGATTGACGAAAAAAGTGTATAAGGCGAGTGTGAATGAAAGTGCTGGAAGGGGTAGACCTAGGCGGACTTTTCTAGACCAAATTAGGGACGTCTTGAAAAAAGGCCAGGTTAAGAGTACCCTAAACCGTAGAGCATGTATGAGGGGAATAATGAAAGTGGACGAAGCGAAACAAGTATGTAAGGATCGTAGCAAATGGAAAGAAGTGGTCTCTGCCTACCCCTACGGGAAAGAGGCGTGATTATATGTATGTATGTATGTAAAAACCATGGTGGGGGTGCGCACTATTAAAAATACTGAGACTGCCGTGTCAAAGAATTCATGTTACGTCGGCACGTGTCGGTTAGTTCAGATGCAAATAGCATTTTTAGAAATATTAAATTTAGTAAGTTACCTGATTAAGAAAAGTAAAGTTACAGCTTATATACGTCCCACTGCTCGGCACGGGCCTCCGCTCATTTCTGAGAGGGTTTTAGGGCAAGGAAGTAGTGAGTATATAAGGAAGTTGGCGAACTTCACATGTCTTTGAAATATTTTTTTCTTATTTCTCAGACATGCAAGTTTCCTCACGATGTTTTCCTTCACCGCCGAGCACGTGATAAATCAGCACTTAAAATTGCAATGAACAATTTTATTGGTGCCGGCGGGGATCGAACCCGGGTTACTCGAGTTCTGATATATTTACAGCGAGCGTTAACCATCTGAGCTTCCACGGCTCTCTCTCTGTTACCTGATTAGAAAAGCTAAAATTCCATTTATAGCAACCAAAAAAACCTCACTATCATAATTGCCATGCCTAAGTGTACACCTATATATCCCTGAAACAACCTATGGGTTGCTTGTTGCATACTGTATAAATTGTTCAAACCACTGTGATTGTTTTAATGTGTAAACCATTATTTTTTAATAATAGATTATCTATGAAATCCACATTTTCAATATTACACAAAACATTGACAATATTTTAAATTTCTTCATAATTTACTTAAAAAAATAATATAGCCAAGAAAGCGTACACTTTGAACCCATCCTTTTTCGGCGGCTATCCACTACGGGCCCGCAGACTTTGCAATGCGACAAGCAAATGGCTCAAAATAATAGCAAATGGCTACATACAATGCGTGTTTTCTGTGACATTCATGAACATCCTTCGAAGATATTATATTTTTTTCCAGACGGTAAAAAAATCATCCAGGATATAAATACGAGGAGTGATCCAAAAGTAATGATAATGAAAATAAAACACGGTAATTAAAGTTAAAATAATAATTTATTTTTCTACATAGTCTCCTAACAAATCAATACATTTTGTCCATCTTTTTTTCTAAACCCAGGATTCCCTTTGAAAAAAATTCTTTGTCTTGACCCTCCCAAAACGCTTCAACAGCGGCCATTACTTTGCTATCGTCTTCGAATTTCTTGCCTCGGAGGCGTTCCTTGAGCCGAGGAAAGAGGTAGAAGTCACTAGGAGCTAGATCTGGCGAATAGGGAGGGTGTTCGGGCAGTTCGAATCCCGTTTCTTGAATGGCAGCCATCGCAACTGCGGCCTTGTGAGCCGGTGCGTTGTCTTGGTGAAGCAACACTCCAGCTCGCAGTTTGCCGCGTCTTTTTTCCTTAATGGCCTCCCGTAATCTTCCTATTTGGTCTGCGTAGTAAGAGCCCATAATAGTGGCTCCCTTTTCCAAATATTCCACCATAATTATGCCTTGAGCGTCCTAAAAAACAGATGCCATAACCTTTCCCGCCGAACTTGAAACTTTGAATTTCTTTGGCGTCGGTGAGGAGGCTCGCTTCCAAATCATCGATTGTTGTTTAGTTTCAGGATCAAAATGGTGGATCCAGGTCTTGTCCGTAGTCACAAAACGGAACAAAAAAGTTTCTTGATCTGCTTGGAACTTTTCGAGATTGACCCTCGAAATGTCAACTCGATTTTTCTTTTGCTCGTCGCTTAACATTCTGGGTACCCAACGCGCAGAGACCTTTTTCATATGCAACTCGTTCGCAAGGATTCTTTGAACGCTGCCATATGAGATCCCTGTGACCTCAGCCACATGCCTGATGGTCACTCTTCGATCTGCTAACACAACATCTTCGACTTTTTTCACGTTGTCTTCAGTGAGGGACGTGGATGGGCGTCCTTCGCGATGTTCATCTTCAGTGGATGTTCTGCCCAGTTTAAACTCCTTGGCCCAGCGTGCAACTGTAGAATATGGAGGAGCAGAGTCCCCCAATGTTTCCACTAAGTCACTATGTATGTCTTTTGAAGACATTTTACACAACAGTCAACATCAAGTACCTGATGACAGCTCTAATTTCGTTTTTCTCCATGTTGATGTTATCTCTTTGACAGTTTGTATTCAAATGAATGTATCTCCCGGAAATCGTGATCTATTTATATGATTTTTTTAGGCTGACGTAGTGAGTATATAAGCAAGCCAAAAATATTTTTTTTGGATTTTTATGCGGACCTGAAGTAACCGATTATCATTACTTTTGGATCACCCCTCGTATATTATATAATTGAAATACCACCGACTCACTCATCACGAAATCTCAAAACTATATGCCTGATTGACTTGAAATTTGATATATAAACTCCTTTCTCGACGTAGACAACTACTAAGAAAGAATCTTGGAAAATTCATCCCCTGAGGGGATAAAATAGTGTTACAGCTTATTCTGTATATAGAATAATATCAATATTATAAATTTATTTTCTTACGGATTTAGACACATTAGAATAAAAAAATCTCCATTTTGATTCTTAGTTTAAGATACAAGATTTCTACAGACTTGCATTGATCAGGTGAACTGTTTGTTTTTAAACCTTAGATCTATTAAAAAAAAAGTGCTGTTTACTCACTGGCTGTCCTCGAGTGTGAATATAATGGCAATATTACGCCGGTTGATGCCTGACGAGCAGGAGTTCTTGCAGACGAACTGGTAGGCATGCCCAGCAGGAGCTGACAGGTGCAACAACACCGACAACCAGGAGTCCGGTCGATCCGGCTGTCCACAATAGTACAACCCATCCGTGCCCAGGTCTCGTGCGGAACGAAGCACATGCTTCACTATTGTTTCATTGCCTGCATGATTTTGTTCTATGACACTTCACAGTTGGCCTCTTCAACACATGTTTTACAGTATTATTAACTAATTTAATTGCAATCATTTTGTATTTAATTTGTAGTAATTGTATAAAATATTATATTGCAAATTAATGCTTAAAAAGTGGTAGGTTTTTTGGTGGTTTTTCTATATAGTATTAGGGTGACAAACGAGCACATAATCCACCTGATGTTAAGTGGATGCTATGGCCCATAGACATCTACATTTATCTTCAATTAAAAATCAAAATGCAGATGCGTTGCCAGCCGTGAGGACTGAGATGGAATGCCTTGTTTCCAGTAAAAAGGGTCTCCGGTTCTTTACACTCACCATACGAAACACAGCATCATTAAGCTGCTATTTTACGCTAGTTTTCTGTGAGAGCGTAGTACTACACCGGTCGAGCCGACCCATTCGTGCTGCAACCACAACATAGCTGCAACATGTAAAGAAGGTTCTTCCGAGGCAGTTTTTTTTTTCAACAAACTAGTGGTAAAGCTTAAATGACTTTCAATAAGTATTCTTGTAATTTTTATTGAATAAAAATAATTCTTTTCTTATCTATTCTAATGAAATAATATATAAAAAAATATTATGTAATTGTAAACATCAATATTTGTATGTTATTTTTAATGGCAAAACCAGGTGAATTCTTGATCACATGTCCATCTTTATTTTAACTTGTTCAAAGCAAATAAAGTCATTGATGCAAGTATAGACAATTAGTATGCACATGTAAACTAGTTTTCGTAATTTTATATTATAAATGTCAAACTCACCTGAATATGATCGATGTAATGTACAAAAAAATATGGTAAAATAAAAAAAACATTCAATTTCCATGAAGTAGAATGATAGATTAATAAGCATAACGAGAATTATCATGATAACTATTAATGAAGCCCATTACTAGTCCATTGCTGAACATCGACCTCCAAGTAATGCTCAAAGCACGGTCTTGAGCCACCTGTATCTTTAACTGCCTGCATGTTTCATCAGGTCGTCACTCCATTTAATTGGGATCGCCCAACTTATTTGGTGTCCATCTTGATAAGTACTAACCTCTTAATTATTTTATGGTTAAAGATATTTTATTCTCAAAAGAAATATATATTTCACTTAATAATAAGGTACAGTATTCAAGTTATAAATGGGTTATAAGCATACAGATTGCAAAAAAATATATATATTAACATTAAAAAGGAAGGAAAGGGTTTCGTGACATACAACTTCTTACTAGTTTAGGCATACAACTTGATACTTCTTATATTATCTTTTTATGTGTTGATGTACAAGTTACTAATCTTTTAGAATACAAGTTAATAAAATGGGTGGTAAGTAAGGTATTTCTTATCGTTACCGATTAACACTGATTAGCGGTTGGCATATGGACAGGTTCGGATTAACTGTCAAGCAGCACTGTGTGTACCGCTGTATTCTGGTCTAAAGGTTATAGAGAGTCATATAATTTAATGCTGTGAAGATGTCTTAGTCCTCAGAGGTGACAATGCTTCTGTAGACTTCTTTGTTTGAATTTAATTGCAGGTGGTCTATGGGTCACAGAATTTAATTACCTTCAGGTGTTTGTTTGTCACCCTTATTCTAAAAAAACCTTTTCTGAATATATCATTGAATTAATTATGATAATGTAAAGTCCATGTCACACCTACGCCGGTAGTTGTTGGGAGCACTATGCTCGAAGTTGTTGACGAGTATGTTTACCTGGGACAAATAGTCCGACTAGGTAAGTCCAACTCCGACCGAGAGGTCAATCGACGGATTCAACTCGGCTGGGCAGCGTTCGGGAAATTACGACACATCTTCTCGTCAGGTATACCTCAATCTCTGAAAACTAAAGTGTATAACCAGTGCGTGTTGCCAGTGATGACTTACGGATCTGAGACGTGGTCCTTCACTGCTGGCCGTATGAGGACGCTCAAGGTCGCTCAGCGAGCTATGGAGAGGGCTATGCTCGGAGTTTCTCTGCGTGATAGGCTCAGAAATGAGGATATCCGCAGTAAAACCAGAGTGACCGACATAGCCCAACGGATTAGTAAGTTGAAGTGGCAATGGGCCGGCCGTATAGCTCGAAGAACCGATAACCGATGGGGAAGAAAGGTTCTCGAGTGGCAGCCTCGTACCGGACCTTGACGGTAGGCGTAGTGTAGGGCGACCCCCACTAGATGGAGTGACGACCTGGTAAGACATGCAGGAAGTCGATGGATGCAGGTATCTCAGGACCATGCTTTGTGGCGTTACTTGGGGGAGGCCTATGTTCAGCAGTGGACTTGTGAAGGGCTGTAATGATGATGATGATGAATTATGATAATGTTCTTTAAAGTTTTATACTCACCAGGGTTGTTTGGTTCATGTATATGTTGCAAACATCGTTCTACGCGCTTCTCCGCTTGTGATTGGTCAGAAAACACAACTGTGGCCCTGACATACAGGCCCGCGGGGTACAGCAACACCTGTTTTGCTGCGTCCCAGCTGAAGTGCACAGGAAAATTCACTCCCATGTTCACGTAAATACGATTTAAGGAAGCAGAATACTGAAAATGAAGAAACAATTGCACTAATATCTGTAATTCATTTACATTATATGCTTGGTTTCACTACTTATATGACAGAATCACAGTAGACTGACATAGCCCAATAGATCAGTAAGTTTTTTAACAACTTTTTAACCCCATCCCTACCTCTGGTGATACGTGGTGAGGTTCTATGCTAACCCCCCCACCCTTCCTTACCTAAAATTACGTATATTTTTTTGGTAAGTATATAACAATTTATCAGAATATTATTTGTAAATACAGGTATAATGTAATTTAATTCTGGAATACTAAGCGTTAAGGAGTAAGTGTCGAGCGGGGGAATCGTGGCCTGGCAACGGCGAATTAAGATCACGCGCCGCTTTTCAGTTTATAAATGGCGCATTCAACTAATAAATAAATACACATGATATTTCACTACACCTCTCTCTGGTGATGTATCGCGATTTTTGTCGAACCCCCTCCCCCCGTATCGAGCCTCACGGGATTAATGGACGTTCCCTAAGGTGAAGTGGAATCCAACACACCATTTCGTCTCGTGGGTGTCGAAAGAGGCGATCATGGAAAATGCCAGAAAGTTCTCATAGCATTCAATAATTGTGACGTAAAATATGTAGATGTAATTAAAGTATGTTATAAAAGATATTTATAACTCTTATTTCAATTCAAAGACGTACAAAACACAAGTTAGCAAACATACAATCACTGATCTTTTAAAACAAATAAATATATAAAACATATACAGGCGGTATAGGATTTAGTATAGTGACAATATTATGTGGTTTTCCCTTCCATACAAGTCACTTCCACAGACACACAATACTTGTTGTAGCGCTGGGTTTGATTCTGTTTTTCAAAAACAATAAATATTAACTCACCAAATATTTCTTCTTGTCCGTTTCTGTGCCTTTTATTTCAACTACAAAATTTAAAGTACCAGGAAAACTTTTACTTTCTGGTGGCCCCGACGGTGACACCTAAAAATGAATTTATCATTATTGCTTGTTGAAAATATATATATAAAGAAAGAAATCCGAGTGGTAAGCATTTTGAAAGAACTTACAGGAATAAAAAGTTCTAATTGTGGTTGAAATTTACTGGCTGCTTCCAGTGTGTCCTCATTTTGCAGAAAATTTTCCATGATCCCCATGTCAGCCAAGGAGAGGTTAATGTCCCTGTAAAATATAGTTTAGCCATTTATTTCCTCCAAAGTTAATTGGGAAATTACAAAAAGCAAAAGAAATAATATCAATATTCAGAGCCATGGCAGTATAGAGCTTGCCTTAAACATCACAGAATGCGAGCAACCTGGGTTGGATACTCAACAGAACCAATGAAGGTGTTAATTGCAGTTTAAGTGTTAATTTACCATGTGCTGAGAAAGGAAGACCAGATTATTACAAAACAAAAATATTTTGAGGACATTATCAACATATACTATAGATGCGTGGTATACTAATTGCATAACACTTCCTTGATGAACAGAAGATGCCTTAGCTCAGCAGTGGGGCGGCTGTAACTTTATCCGAAAAAAATATTTTGACCCATTCAGCAAAAACATCTGCTTATCTTTAAAGCAAGCTTAAAAATTAAATAAGTTCTTGGATATACATCACATATTATATTGACTAGTGTTTCTATAAACTACAATCAATTTGCAAAAAAAAATACAATTAAACTTATGTAAAATCTAATATCTTTTCTTTTTCAAAAGAAAGAATTACTAATAATGCTAGTAAAATCACTAATACTCCTGTTTATTACTCCAAGTAAGCTTGGAATTCTTGTGTAAGGTTATATCTAAACTATATAGGTTATATCTAAATAAGCAAGCAGACTAAGCTCTGCAGCTTATGCTGTAAAAAAGAATAGAGATCTCACTAAAGTCGAGACAGCTAGATTAGTTTATTTTAGTTATTTTCATAGCATAATGTCATATGTCGTATCCCCTCAGTTTCATGGCACTCCCCTTGTTGCCTCAGCCAGTATCGGAATCCTAGGCGTCGACATATCGAGTGACGTGCAGTTTCGTGGTCACTTGGAAGGGAAGGCCAAATTGGCCTCTAAAAAGCTTGGCGTGCTCAGCAGAGCGGGACAATATTTCATGCCGGCACACTGCCTGCAACTTTACAAGGCGCAGGTTCGGCCGCACATGGAATACTGTTCCCATCTCTGGGCTGGGGCTCCCCAGTACCAGCTCCTTCCACTTGACCGCATCCAGCGCAGAGCGGCTCGAATCGTCGACGACCGAGTGCTTTCCGATCGGCTCGATTCACTGGCGCTGCGAAGAGATGTTGCATCTCTTTGCGTATTTTATCGCATCTATCACGGGGAGTGCTCTGAGGAATTGTTCGGATTAATCCCAGCCGCCAAATTTCGTGAACGCACTACACGGCAAACGTCCCGATACCATCCACACCATCTGGATGCTTGGCGGTCCACCACTGTACGTTTCACAAGGAGTTTTCTTCCACGTACAACCTCTCTGTGGAATAGTTTACCACCGGCGATTTTTCCGGACCGATACGACCTGGGGACCTTCAAGAAAAGAGCTTACTCCTTTCTAAAGGGCCGGCAACGCACCCGCAATTCTCCTGGTGTTGCGGTTGATCATGGGCGGCGGTAGTCACTTAACATCAGGTGAGCCTCATGCTCGTTTGCCCCCTCTTCTATAAAAAAAAAAATGGGATTTTGCTATAGGGAAATGCGGCTTATTTAGAAACTATTTTTGTTTTGCAGAAAAGGGCCATAAGAGCTATTTACAAGCTTAAACCGAATCTCCTAGAGAAAAATTTAAAGAAATAAATATATTTAGCTTTGGCCTCTCAGTATATCTACGAAAATATTATGTATGTTCACAAAAACAAAGGTAGTTTTAGTAAAAAAGTGATATACACTCTGTTAGTTATTTAGTGATACCAGTTTCTCGACTCCACAGAGTCAGTAATTCATTCTTGGGGCAGTGTATAGGCTATTACAACAAAGTCCCAGAAAATATAAAAGGTATCTCTATTACCAAGTTTAAATATTTAATTCAACAAAAACTATATAAAAAGGGTTGTTATAATATATATGTTGAAAATACATGATTGATAATAACCCCTGGGAATGAGGTGGTCGCTTCCAAGCTGTTTCTAAAATAAAGTTTGTAAATATTTTGTGACCATTGAGATTGTAATTTTTTTTAAGTCCTGCTGGGTTTCCTACCGGTTCTTCCCAGGACAGAAGTTTTTTTACGAACCAGTGGTAAAGTAAAAAATGACTTTCAATAAGAATTACAACATGTAATCTATATTGAATAAAAAATTATTCTATTCTATTCTATTAGGAGTGGTCCACCACAGTAGCCAAATGGTGGATTGGATCCCATAATTTTCCAAGTTACTTTAGTTACCCTTCACGAATAGACTACTGTCCCTTTTAATATCATTTATAATAATTCATAATTCTTTATTGCATGTCACAAAGTATAAAGTTGGAACAATATATTTACAGAACATGTGACAGCCTGTACGGGCGTAGCATATTAAAACAGAGTTTAAATTTTAATTAATATAGAATTCATTTTCATTTCATTCAAATTACAGTATTTATAGTACACAATATATAAATTATATTATAAAATGTCAGACTAAATAATACTTACACATTTGTGACATTCATCATTTATATTATGTAAATAAAGTTTAAAAATTTTGATGAAAAATACTAACAATGTTAAATGTGTAAATAGAAATAAAGAAAATTGTCAAATAATAAAAATCGATTTATAATTTATCATTAAAATATTCATTCAAACTGTAATATGTTTTTACAATAAGCATTTTCTTGAGTACTATTTCAAATTTACGACACTGGAGGGCTTTTATTGTATTAGGTAAATGATTGTAAACCCTTATAGCCATGTAGTAGGGACCATTTTTATATATTGTGAGATGTGTGGCAGGAGCAACCAGATTATAACCTCGGCGTGTGCCGTAGCGACTGGGTCTATCTTCAAATCGCTGGAAATACTGAGGATTTTTCCTAACAAATCGGCATAATTCATAAATGTACATGCTCGTTACAGTTAGTAAGTTATATCTGGGGAACAACCTTCGACATGAATCTCTTGGAGCTGCAAATGTGATGATTCTAAGGCAGCGTTTTTGGAGCATGGATACCGCGTGTACCTCGGTAGAGTTTCCCCAGAATATGATGCCGTATCTTATCCAGGCAGCTGCGTGGCTGTGGTACGAAGTAAGTGCGCACTGCTCATTAGTTTCCTTACGTAGCTCACGCAGGGCATAGCAAAAACTGCTCAACTTACTCACAACTCTTTCTACATGAGTTTTCCATGAAAAAGTTGAGTCTATTATTATCCCGAGGAATGAAAATGTGCGAACTTCCTCAATATTTATACCTTGGTAAGATATAGCGAGCGGGACTTCTGATCTCTGATATGGACGAAACTGCATTATTTTGGTATTTTCAAAATTTAGTAATAAGCCTAAAGCCTCTAATTCGTTTACAATTTTTCTAAGGCAATGAGTTATTTTTTCCTGCAAACTACTTAGATTTTTTTGTTTACAAGTAATTATAACTGTCGCGTCATCCGCAAACAAAACGACTCTATGTGGTGCTACTGAAGGAAGTTCGTTGATATAAATAGAAAACAACAAGCATCTCTGCGGTATAGAACCTGTTACTGTCGCAGTGGACGAATTTATGTCATATATCAGTTTTCGATATTCATTTAAATGTGATACCCGCACGTACTGTTTTCTATTCGCAAGATAAGAAGAGAGCCATTCGTGCGGTTTTCCTCGTATACCTAGCGAATATAGCTTTTCCAGCAAGGGCCCATGCAAAACGCGATCGTATGCTTTGGACATGTCCATAAAAATAGCTATAGCACATCTTCCTTCATTTAGAGCATTCTGAATTTCTAACATGCAGTCAAATACAGCGGACGTAGTAGAATGATTTTTTCGGAAACCATGCTGATATTTACTAAAAATGCTGTATTTTTCAAAAAAATTATATATTTTACTACAAATTATTTTCTCGAAAATTTTTGAAATTACAGACAGTAATGCAATGGGGCGATAATTGGATACAGCAGTTTTATCGCCTTATTTAAAAATAGGTTTTATCACGGCTAATTTTAGATTTTCCGGAAAAACGCCATCCTTATACTATTGATTTATAAGAAAAGTTAAGGGCTTTACAAACTCATCTACGCAATATATGAGTAGAGCAGCTGGGATTTCATCATATCCGCATGAATTGTTTCTTTTTAGTCCCATTATCGCTTTTTTTACATCAGCTTCTGTAACACTACTAAGATATAGTGAATTTGGCAAGGATACTCGAGATGGCCGCTTATTTAGAGAGGAGCAGTTATTTGAACTTATAGTTATATAATAATTATTGAATAAGTTTGCAACTTTACTTGGAGATGTTTGTGAGATAAAACTAGTATAAAGAAGATGATGAATAAACTATACATACATTAAAAGATCACTATGAAATAACGTAACCATTGCATCATATTAAATCATTCAATACAATTAATTTATAATTCATTTGAGTTATCAGAGTTGCACAACTTACCCATTGATGTTCTTAAAATCTTCATCACTAAGAAATATTGTATCATCAAATCCAGCTTTCTTGAACATGTTAGCTTGTGGATCTTGCATCTTAAATACAAGATAAAGGTTATAATTGACTGTGTAAGTAAATCCATTATAAGTTCTAACAATAATGTGTGTATAATTGGGACTGCCTTGTTGGTTTAGTGGTCCCCGGTTGGAACACCGGGTCGAGCCATAAAAAAATATCAATTATTGAGTTTTTTCCACCAAAAAAAATGTCAGTAGCTGCCTAGAGTCAGGAAGTTGGCATGTCTAACCCATGTGCCTAGGAAAATATGTTGAGTAAGTAGTCTACATCCGGTTCTGTCGGTTTAACCTCACATCAGATATGAGGGTAAGGGAATACTGAATGCATCTGTGCTTGCACTTTCACTTGGGCACTGTAATCCTGTCCTGCGCCAATGGCTAGTCTCCGTTGAGACTGGCCGCCGTGACCAAAATTTGGTCTGGAGGACATTATTATAATTGGGTAGTACACCAACTAGTGCAACTTCCATAGTAAAAATATATGATGTATAAAAAGGGCACTAATTTTAATGGCAGCTATCTCTAGCCTACTTACTCTCCTATAGAAGTATTTCTCTGATCTCTTTCTTTTGTAATTATGTCTATCAATAACATGAAAAAGTAGTATATAAAGTGTAGTGTATCAGAAAGATTACATTTATATTACTTCCAATAACTTTAATTGCTTTTAATTTTGCTGTTTTAATTACAATGAGAAAGAAGTTATCTCATTGTAATTGGACCTATCTGACCTAGAATAGTCTACATATATAAATTGCACAAAAAAAAACATGAAAAATTATATTAGGGCATAGAAACACTTGCTTTGTATGGGACTGTACCTGCGGTGCTAGTGCCGCAGCCAAATGCTTCGCTATTGCCCTTTATTTGTCATTCATTTTATTATCTATTATAAACAGATATGTACCCAATTAATTAGTAGTATAATTGTGCATAATTTTTTTGTTTTTATACAATATTTTGTAAGTTTATAACAATTTGTTTATAAAAAACATTGATTTCTTATCATGATTGGCATTTTTACTCAATCCCTTCATCTTTATGTACTGGGACTCTCAAAACAAAGTGAATATTCTTACCATTTATAAATATTTCATCCATGATAAATGGTAAGAATGTTTAAAACCATAACATAATGCTTGTCTTTTTATTGACTAATTAGAATTGTTTATTCCATACAGCTAAAAATATTTAATTTGTTTATTAATATTCTCTTCGTAATATGTGTAAAAATCAAGTTTCACTGACAATTATTATTATTGGTATGAAACTATTTTATATACAGTCAAACCCGGGTAAGTGGAAACTGGATAAGAGAGAAAACTCTATAAGTGAGAGTAATAGCTAGGACCCATCATTTTAAGTTCCCAAAACCTCTATTAGCGAGAAACAGAAATGTCTGTAAGAGAGAGTTGTTTTTCCCTCATGGACCTCCATAAGTAAGACTGCTACTTATCTATACCTCTATAAGCGACAGTGAAGCTTTATTTATTTATATTATTTAGGAGGAACTATAGCTACGATAAAAATACATACATAAAAGATAAACACATACAGTAACAAATGTCAAAACAAATTTAACATCTGCTATTTTATGACTTATTCTTCGTACCATTGTTTTCTCGTCAATATTGTACCTAATCTATTTCGTGGAACTAAATAACATTGTTATTTTATCGCATTCTTTTCGAATGGACATGTGTTCCTGTGTACCGTCCTGTTTCTCGGACTTGGCTTCATGGTAACTGTAGATATGTGTCTAAGTTTGAGCCTTGTTGTATTTTTGGAAATAAGTACATAAATTGATAATTAACAATTTGGCCATATATACCATAACTGTGTTACTTGAATAGGCCTTGTGAGGCATCAGGCTTAGCCAGATTTATACCAAAATTGCAAAAATTAAAAGCAAAGGAAACTATTCAAAAAAGTATGAGAAAATATAGTAAATAAGCTTTGAAATCAATGTGTGAGTTAATAACTACAGTGTGAGTCATTATAAAGTGCCCATATCAAGCCCAGGGAAACTACACATAATTTCATTGACTGAAAAATTATTAAAAAACATTATTTATTTTTTTATGAATATTTTAAAATTTAAAATTGCAGCTGCTAACCCTATTTAAATAAATTGTTCTGAATGTCCTATCAAAATGGAATAAATTTTTAAATGATTGTTAATAATAGGTTGTGCCAATAAAGTAAAAATTTCCAATAAAATGAACGTCATAAAATTAGAATAAAGAGGTTTTGATGAAAATCTGGTATTTTTTTTCATCATTTTTACAATAACTAAAATTTCTCGAAAAATCGTCCCATTAATCCTACTTTTTTTTAATCTCATGTTATTCTACATCATATTAGCTTTCTAATGGTAATGCACGTTTATTACTCAGATACAACTTTATTAATTAGCATTTAAAAAAAAGCACATAATTCAGTTTAAGCACCGTAGCAGGTAGAGAGAACTACATTTTTAGGAATAAAACTAGATTTTATCTACAAAAATAATTTAAAAACAATGACTCACCCAAAAAAAGGGTCTCTACCTGGCTGATAAATGGCGGGTGCGTAGCTAAACGATGCGCAAACGCAAGGGCTTTTTCAAAAACTCATAGAAATGGTTGCATTTGAGTAATAAACGTGCATTACCATTATAAAGTTAATACGATGTAGAATAACATAAGACAAAAAAAAGTAGGATTAATGGGACGATTTTTCGAGAAATTTTAGCTATTGTAAAAACATGAAAAAAAAATCTGGTATAGATTTTCATCAAATAGGTACCTCTTTGTTCTAATTTTATGGCGTTTCTTTTTTGGAAATTTTTACTTTATTGGCACGGCTTATTATTAACAATAATTCAAAACTTTATTCCATTTTAATAGGACATTCAGTTTAAAGTTATAACAATTTATTTAAAATAGGGTTAGCAGCTGCAATTTCAAATTTCATAAAAAAAATTATAAATGTTTTTTATAAGTTTTCCGTCGATGAAATTAAATCTTGTTTCCCTGGTTTTGATATGTGCACTTTATAAAGACTCCCACTGTATATTAAGACTCATCATATAAGAATGTGAAATGAAAATGAAGAAAACTTATTTTGCCGGAAGACTGTTTAGACGAAACTGTTGAACTTTAAATCATACAGGCGGGCGAGCACTAAGCATGCTTTTTACTGAGAGAAAAAATGGAGACCGATCCCAAACACCGATAAACAAAATAAACACTACAACAAAATATAAATAGAATTACCGAAATCACTAAATTTCAATGTTAAAGATAACACAAAAATTTTAAATAAAATGGGTTTTAACATCAACACAAACTTTTCGAACCACAGAACACTAATACCATAGATTACTGACTATGCGTAGTATCCTCTTAGTAGTCTGTGCTGACTATATACTAGAGAACTAATACCCTTTGGTTTCGAACAAAAGCAACGAACACAGACTACTAAGAGGATACGCAACGAACCATATATTACTGAATATACAACGAACAACGACCACAGATAACTATATACTAGTCAGAGAAACAACGACTACAGACAGAATAATATAATTTATAATTTTACTCTTCCTATACCTATATATAAAAAAGTACTCTGTGTTTTACTCAGAACAACACTGACTTAAAAGCACAGTCTATAAATCCATACTTAAAAGTATGGGCATATATCTCTATTGCAGAACAATGTAGACAGAGAAACCTATAGACTAATGATCGGCGTGGCCTCGAGTGAGAAAGGACGATAACGAATTTTAGGTTATACAATAATCTTTATGACTTTTAAAGACATTTAGATAAAAATTTTAATTGTTCTAAGAACTGAACTGAACAAGATTCACCAATCTTAAACTCACAAAACACTTTTTTCTCACTTAAACCAACTTGTAAACTCCTTCAATCGCTACGCCTTCAAATTTGTTTAACAAACTGTAGAGTTTGCTAAACAGAAAAACCGGCACGGTGAAAGGGACTAACAATCACACGGCTCTATCTCATTTCTATGCAAGACGTATGCATAAATCTATCTTTTTCGTGTGCTAATGCGAAAGAAGGCGTCAATTTGTCTATAGGTTTCTCTGTCTACGCAGAACAACCACCAAGACACGATGAAACAGTAACCCGTGGACAGAGAAACCTAGGATTAGAGGTGGGCGTTGAATCAATAAACTGTTTCTTTTAACAGCTTTTCATTCGTCAATGTGTTAACTGTTAATCATTAACGAAAAAATAGGTTGATGGTATTAGCCGTCAATTTACGTCAACGCCCTCAACGCATTTGGAAATATTAGTAGTTACGCCGGAGTAGACATGGCGTTAATGGTTAAATTTATTTATTTGTTAAAAGTTAACTGTTAATTTTTTAAGAGATTAAATTAACAGTTAAATATATTACTTACTGTTGTAGTAAATTTATACTTTTAACCGGTTGTGTTAATTTTATTGCTTCTTCACTTTAATAGCTACAGGACTCTTAAGTATTAAAATATTATTAAGCTAGGCTTTTTAAAGGTTTATTAATTCAATATTTACATTATATTATGTTATGATTTACAATAAATTGTTTATTACTTACAGTGATTATTATGTATTTAGTATTTACATTTAATATACTTAAATGTTTTATATTTTTTTCCTTTAATATTTTTTATTTTATTCCTTTATTATGTAGACATGTACGTAATAATTCTATGTAGACATGATTATTAGTTATATTTTATTAATGTTCAGAAATATTATTTTTGCTACTTTAGCTGTGATTAGTCTTGTCATTCCATCATTTATTATGTACTTAGCTTTCGATAAAACACGTTCACAGGAAACTAAAGTGACCGTAATATGATATCAATTTTTAAAAATTTGATACAAAACTGGGTATATACTATATTTATGCGTACGCCACCACGTCAATAGTCAAAACCTACGTGAATTTAGAGTATTTAATAAACACAGACTTTATAGAAAAATCCAACTTCCTTAAACATAACTGTGTATAAGTGTATAAGTGGCTGCCATGAAAGTAAAAAGTACTTTGCATAACTTAGATAAGCGGCTGCAGTTATGACGTCACTGAAGTCAAGTGGTCTCCACTATACCAATCTAAATGAGAGACCCTATAATATTATTAGCTTACAAAAACAGATGTTTCATGTAATTATTGGTATATTTTTCAGGTATAATGTGCACTGTCGTTCCTTGCTAGTGGTAGTTACCAAAGAATATGCGGCAAAAATATCAACACTTATGTGTCGCAGCCTTCAGTGTTCCGCTATGTTCATGAGGTTGAGCTTGTGGAAGCCCGTCCTTCCACGGTCGAGCCGGCCCCCATTCGTGCATATTTTTAAAGGTTCTGCTGAACATAGGCCCGCAACACACTCCCATGCTTTTTTTTAAATGGGAATGACAAGATACTCCCTCTAAAATGGAAGAGGCTCTTAATGTGTTCCTTAATATTATCCTCGTGAACCTATATACTCGTGGCCAACGAAGTATCCAAAAATGGTGCTGCAACACTAGCACAAACTTCTAATCAAAGTGAGTCGACAAGAACTAGGAACAAATGCAGTTCGCGGGATATTTTTGATCAAATAATAGGGGCACCTTCTATCACAGGCACTCCATTATCAAAAGCAATAAAAGAAGTGGACACCTATTTGGCTGACGACTTATTACCAAGGACAAATACTTCTGGTGACTGGAACAATTCTTCGAAATGGTGGAGAACTCACAATTTTATTTATCCAAACTTGGCCAAAATTTACATAGAAAAATGTAACATAGTCGCAACATCAGTGCCGTGCGAAAGAATGTTCTTCAAATCGGGGCTGATTGTCAATCAAAGGAGAACTAGACTAACAACTAGCAAAATAGGAAAACTGCTATTTTTTAAATGTTAACTTAGATGAAGACCGTTTTGCAGGCTATGAAATTTAATATGTAGGTAATTGTAAATAGAACAAAGGAAAAAAAACAAAAAATATCATGATTAACGTAAATACAATCAGATCAGATGATCTTTTAAGTACGCCTGTGTACTATTTTTACACAGCTAGTCCTAAGCCTGGAAAAAGTAAGAAGGAAAGGTCATTCCAGTTGAATAAAAATAAAAGTAATCTAAATTCTTATTAAATCAATAATCATTAACTTAAACTTAATTTGTCACAAAATTGTTAATTGTTATTGATCGGAAGCGTTGAATTATTAATTGAATAGAACTGCTAACAAATGAAGTTTTACAACCTGTTAATTATTTAACAGCTTTTTAAACCTGTTGACCATTAATGATTAACAGTTAAATTACATTAACTATAAATCCGTCAATGACCCATACCTACCTAGGATTCTCTGTCTACGCAGTAACCATATTTTTTTTTATTTAAATGGCTTTACGGCTCTGGGTTCTAGCCCTTCTCAGCCTATCATTTCTTTCGGAATTTTCGTATTTATATATTTTTTCTTCACAATATGCTGATACGTCACATTGCGAAGTTTTTGGGAGATTTTGACGACAGATCAACCCAGTGGACAGTTGATGACGACAGCCACTCAAGTTCATAAGGCGCCCAAGCGATGAAAATAACTTGAGGTTTATATCAACATCAAAGCACTTGTTTCATCGTTTTCTCTAATAGTTCACACGCGCAGACACTTAATTCACAAAATCACATCACTTGTATGAATCAAAATCCACTTCAAACGATTATTCAAGCGACAAAAGACAATCCGTCGTCGACCGAGCTCCCGCCAAAACTCCCTATTGGTTTCTGTAGCTTGCTACCATTTTTGCATTTACCATTTGCATTATATTATTACTTTGTATACACTGGCCACGTTCTTTAAAGGAGTCCTCATCCCCCGTTATAATATATGTATTATCATTTACTGACTGAAATATTTTTATTTATAATAATTATTAAACCAATAATAGAAAAATTTAAATTTTTTTTGTAATAGTTTATTATAAAATTTAAACAAAAAATAAAAATCTGTTCGGCAGACAAACCCGATTGGGTAAATTAACTTATCGATAGCTCAAATTGTGGCGCACATCACTACATAGCAGTATTAACGGTTGCAATAATACTATAGTTAATTTATTAACTATAGTATCATTGCATTGATTTTAGAGATAATTTTACAAAAATTGCATACATTTGCTACGAAGTGGCAAGTTTCGATTCGACTTATTTGGCCTTTATTTTATATAATATTTTGATAAAGTCTAGTTATCGATTATATTAAATATGTAATAATGTATCCAGAATCGTGTTGGGATTGAGCTGAATAATTAAATCATTTGACGGGCTGGTACCCGTCACTTCGTTTGCGCAGGATTAGTATTTCGAGTAGCTTATATTAGCGTGGCGTAGAAAAGAACTAACATTATAACATTAAAACTATCACATAAATAATTTTTGGGTCCAGTAGCCCCACCTCATCCGCCGTGCGTCGTACCGCCTGCCCCGTCCCCGCACCGTTCGCCTGCAACTGCCGGTGGTGCCGTGCCATATGTGTAACTCTAGCGGTTTCGGCAGCGCACGCGAGAATAGCTCGCAGTTGGTAGATTTTTTCCTACTTACTTGACACTTATTGTCATATTTTGGAGAATTAACACAATATCTTTATAAATTGTATCCCATGTATTATTCTGATGTATAATCTATATTATTGTAGTTTCATTAAAATCCATTCAGTGGTTTTTACGTGAAAGAATAACAAACATCCATCCATCCATCCATCCATCTATACTTACAAACTTTCGCGTTTATAATATCCTATTAATTTTGTATTGTATTAACTTATACCGTATTAAACTATACTATACTAGGAACCGTAGTATATTTACGTAGTATTTGTAAGTATATGTAAGTATTACCTATCCCATAATCAAATAAACAAAAATAAAACAATTGTTATCCAACTGAAATTAAAACAAAAAGTAATCTATATTTCTACTTAAATTATACTAACTACAAATAATAATTATGCCCACCTACTGTACTAAATAATAAATCTCTTCGAAAATCGAGTTAGCTGCAAGAAAGCACGCAAACGGAACATGACCGTCAACGACGTCTGCCCGCGTTCGGATCGCGCACTCGGTAATCGCGCGTGATTGTTTGGACGCCCCTCGACCCCAGCTTTGCGCTGGTGTTCCATTCATGTCAATCTTATCGTGATAACTTTTAAACCATTCGTCTAAATTACTTTGTGTAAAAGACAAAGTTCATCCGCATTAAATTCTGAAAGCGACTAATGTATAAATTTTTGTAATAATTTGATAAATACTCTAAAATGTGCATTGAAAAAAGTATCAAATTTAATTGTATTTATGGCTCACTATTTTGGATATAATGGCTTCCATATAAAAGGTAGATATATGCCGTCGTGGACTTTTATTTCGAACTACTTAAGACAAACAATCCCACGGTATACTATCTTCGTGTAACTCCAACGGTTTAGGCAGCGCACGGTAAGATAGCTCTCAGAGGGCAAGAATTTTTCCAACTTACTTGATATTTATCGTTATATTATGGCCAAATTACACAAAATCCATATAAATTGTAGCCTATGTATTATTCTGTATGTGTGATGTATAAACTATATTACTGTAACATTTCATCTAAATCTGTTCAGTAGTTTTTACGTGAAAGAGTAACAAACATCCATCCATCCATACATCCATACTTACAAACTTTCGCGTTTATAATATTAGCGTGATAATATTTTTATAAAGTCTAGTTATCGATTATATTAAATAATAATATTGTTGCGCACCTAAGTTGACTTCTGGCACTAGCGTCATCTAGTGTCGGGTAACAGACGGAGGAGAACTTTCCAGAAAATGCCATGACTAATCTTTTAATCAACAGCGCCATCTAGTATCGAATTGAAGAACTGAGCTTTCTAGAAGCCTCACACTCGAACTATGTGCGTCTGGTCGGTCGGTGCCCGTATCTACGGGAATATTCTGGATGTTTCGGCGTAAAAGTGTATATAAACCCTCAAGAAATCCTTCACCGTAACCGCTGTGCGATTGTGGAACTCCTTACCTCTCCATGTTCGTCGTGCTAAATCTCTTCACTCTTTCAAAAGTCTTGTTAAATCGTATTATTTAGAACGCTATTAGATAAATTACTTCACCTTTCTCGCACTCTATTTATTTAATCTATTATTTGATATTTTATATATAACTTTCACTTATTTTTATTTGTATGTATTTTTTTTATTATTATTTTGTATGCCCCCCTCTATTTTAACTTTTGTTTGTATCACTCCTCTACACTAAGGTTGTCTGGAAGAAATCACTTTCAGAGTGATAAGACCGCCTATAGTACATACTTTAATTAGTTTTAACTGAACTTGATGTTTCTGTATTGTGGTGTACAAAAAAGATCAATACAATATACAAGAAAGATCGGGGCAAGTATTGAATTTGGCGAAACAAGCGAAGCTTCGAAGCGAAATAAAGTTAATCAGTGTGGTTAATTATTAGTGTTTTAAGTTTTAATTAGTGTAAAGTGAATAAAAGTGTAAATTTTGGTAATTCAATCGGCAGTTTTTATTGTCACGAACCTCAAGTTCGTAACAATTGGTGTCCAGAAGTGGGATAAAATCATGCCGATTTTACCTAAGAACGAGATGGATGGTGTCCGTACCCGAAGCCAACGCCAACAGGAGACGGACCAAAGACGATTTGGTAGTGCAACGCCGCAGACGTCAGAGGGCCAAGTGCCAGCCACGGAGGCTGGCCCGTCAGCAGCTCCTACACCTGCAGCACCTGACTTAGGTGCTCTGATGGTGATGCTGCAGGAACAGGCCCGCCGACAGGAGGAACAGGCCCGCCGACAGGAGGAACAGGCCCGCCGACAAGAGAAACAGGCATGATGATGACATCATTCACGCTAACTTCGGGAAAGAGATAAGGGAGGTGAATGATAGGGTTGCTCAACATGACAACCGCCTGTCGGAAGCTGAAACCCAAATCAAGGAAGCTAAAACCCAAATCGACCAAGTGAACAATCGGGTTGATTACGTAATGGCTGACGTGAAAAAGACGCTGGACGACCTCAAACTGGGGGTTGGAACTACACCTCCTGTAGTAGCTACTACACCTTCGCTACGTGGGTTCAAAGTGCCACCGTTCGACGGGACTTTTTCCTGGTCAGCCTACAAAATCCAGTTCGAGGCTGTTATAAAGGTGAACGGCTGGAATAAAAGTCAGGCCATGACTGCTCTCACACTAGGCTTGCGCGACCAGGCCTTAACAGTTCTGGAAGCTCTCGGTGAAGAAGTGACTTATGAGCAACTCCTTGAGGCATTGGAGGCGAGATATGGCGACGCTCAGCTGGAACACGTCTTTCGTGCGCAGCTTAAAGATCGCGTGCAGCGCATTAACGAAAACCTGCAGCAGTGGGCTCTAGAGGTGGAGAAGCTGGTGCGAAAAGCATACCGGTCTGTACCTGCGCTCATTGAAGGGAACCTGGTGCAGACATTCATCGACGGCATCCGCGACCTGGAAGTCAGAGCTACTGTGAGGCTCGGGTACCACGATACGCTTAAGGATGCCTTGGCCCATGCACTGGAGGTGGAAGCCGTGCGGCAGGATCATCGTTCCCATCGCGTCAGGGAGGTTGCAGCAGCTACAGTTCGCGACCGCAACAAAGGATACAGCCCTAGGTGCTATGGCTGTGGGGAAAAGGGCCATCTTCGATCCAGCTGCCCTAAGCGAACCCTAGAAAGGGAAGGTGAACGATCTCAGGAGGGTAGTGCATCCAACAGAACCGCCCAGCAGCAACAACAAAAAGAGTAAAAGCCAGAACTGCGGGGCGGGTGCTGGCTGATGTTAAAAGAGCCCCAAAGATCTCGGTCTCACAAACCCATGATGGGAACAGTCTAATCATCAAGGGCGAGGTCAACGGAATGCCGTGTAAACTGACCATAGACACTGGAACCTCTCGTACGGTTGTTAGTTCCCAACTTATAAGTCAGTTCCTTGGGGACTCATTAATTTGGTAACAGCCACCGCTCAGCGTATACCCGTACGTGGAGAGAAGGAGATGGAGTTGAAGCTAGGCAACGTGATCTACCTGCATAATGTCATCGTGGCTGTTAAAATGGACGACTGCATCCTGGGCCTACACTTTATGAGGAATAACTGTTGTGAGATCGATGTTAAGCAAGGTGTTTTGTAATGTGGACATGAGGAACTTTTTATGGAAGGTGCGTTACCAGGGAACGTGTACAGCATTAAGAAGATTGTCCTTCCGCCGAGATCGGAAACGATTGTGCCGGTTAGTCTTCTTCGAAACGCTGGGTAAGCTCACCGTTGTGTACTTGTGGAAAGGATAAACAATGACCTTCCATGGAAAGTAGCTCGAACCTTGGTCAGAACCACTGACATCTCAGGAGTACGTGTGCTGAACCTTTGTGACCGGGAACAGATTATAGAAAAAGGCACGCTGGTTGGTACTTGTGAGGAAGTGGATTGGTTACGTCGGTGCCAATAACTATCGAGTGAGACCCCCAGCAAGGATGCACAAACGAGAGTGACCACACTTTTGGAAGACTGTCGCAGCGTTCTCTCCCCGAACGAAATGGTCAAGGCGAAGAAGTTGCTACTCAAGTATGCCGATGTATTCTCATCAAACGATGCTGACATAGGAAAGACTGGCTTAGTTCAACACAAAATAAACACAGGAGAAGAATTGCCTATCCGTCAGCGGCCAAAATGATTGCCGGTGGCACGTGAAAAGGAAGTGGAAACCATGATTGAAGGAATGGTGAAGGATGGTGTTATTGAACGTTCCTCTAGTCCATGGTGTTCACCCGTGGTGCTGGTAAAGAACAAGGATGGCAGCATGCGGTTTTGTGTTGACTACCGCCGTCTGAACGACGTTACGAAGAAGGACAGCTATCCTTTGCCAAGAATTGATGACACGCTGGATATGCTTACAGAAGTAAAGTGGTTTAGCACGCTGGATCTAAAAAGTCGCTACTGGCAAGTTGAAATTGACACTAAGGACAAGGAGAAAACTGCATTCTCGATGGGAAAGGGTCTGTGGCTATTTAAAGTAATGACGTTTGGGTTGTGCAATGCTCCAGCAACGTTTGAAAGGCTGATGGAACTTGTACTCACCGGGCTAATTGGCGATGCCTGTCTGGTCTACTTGGATGACATCATCATTGTGGGCCGTACGTTTGAGGAACACCTTCAAAACCTGGAACGCGTGCTCATGAAGATTCACAGTGCCAACCTCAAGTTGAGTCCGAAGAAATGTTGACTATTCAAACGGCAAGTCAATTTTTTGGGGTATGTAGTATCGGAAGAAGGTATCCGCACGGATCCAGAGAAAATAGCAGCTGTCAAGGATTGGCCGGTTCCAAAAGACAAGACGCAGGTTTTTTACCTCCTATACCGGTTTGTGCTCCTATTACCGGCGATTTGTGAAGAACTTTGCAGATATAGCCAAACCTCTGCATAAGCTAACCGAGGAGAAGCGACATTTCTGCTGGGATGAAAGTTGCAATATCGCATTCCAGGAGCTCAAGGACAGTCTGTGCAAAACACCTATTTTGGGATACCCTGATGCAAGCAAAGAATTTATAGTTGACACAGACGCCAGTGATATAGGACTTGGTGGTGTGTTGTTTCAACGGAATGGTGACCAAGAGGTCGTGATAGCGTACTTCAGCAAGTCATTGTCAAAACCGGAAAGGAACTATTGTGTCACAAGACGCGAATTGCTAGCTGTGTTAAAGTCATTGCAGCATTTTGGGAAATATCTTTTGGGGCGGAAATTTCACTTACGAACTGACAATGCTGCACCAAAATGGCTATTACAGTTTAAAAATCCACAAGGACAAGTTGCGAGGTGGATTGAACTACTGCAGGAATACGACTTTGAGATCGAACATCGCAGCGGGAAATCTCACGGTAACGCAGATGCATTGTCAAGAAGACCTTGTACTGAAGATTGCAACCATTGTACTAGGCAAGAGATTACGGAAGTGGTATCCGTGAGGATGCTCAGGACAGACCACCTCAGCAACGAGTGGAAGGACGGCTTACTACATGCACAGCAGGAAGATCCGGACATCAAGCCGATTCTGGAATGGATGAAGGCCAGTGCTCCCAAGCCCAAGTGGAGCGTCGTCTCAGCGATGAGTTCGACCACTAAAAGCTGTTAGGCCCAGTGGGACAGCTTACTGCTTGTGGGTGGAGTTCTGTGCCGTAAATGGGAAAATGTTCGGGGAGACAGCTATCATTTGCAAATGGTCGTCCCTAAAGCTAGAGTACCGGATGTTCTACAGCTGTACCATAATTATTGTTCAGTAGGCCATCTGGGAGTTAAACGAACTCTATTGAAGATCCGAGAACGGTTTTACTGGGTCCACTGTCGAAACGATGTCGAGGACTGGTGTCGCAAATGTACAAGTTGTGCGGCTGTAAAGGGAACTCAGACTCGTAGTAGAGGTGCATTGAATTTGTACAATGTTAGAGCACCATGGAAGAGAATAGCCATTGACGTGGCGGGGCCATTTCCGGAGAGTGAAAGCGGTAACAAGTATTTCATGGTTGTGATGGATTACTTCACTAAGTGGCCAGAAGTCTTCGCCATTCCAAATCAAGAAGCTTCAACAGTTGCAGATAAACACACAAGTTAATGAAGTCTTCTGTAGTTTTGGAGTACCTTTAGAGATCCACAGCGATCAAGGAAGGAATTTTGAGTCTTAAATATTCCGGGAAACTTGTCGAGTTATGGGTACTCATAAAACAAGAACGACTTCTTATCACCCGCAATCTGATGGAATGGTAGAACGATTTAATCAGACATTGGAGAGGTACCTAGCAAAAGTTGTAGACAATCGGCAACGAGATTGCACAAGCACATACAACCGTTTTTGTTGTCATATCGAAGCGCTGTTCACGAAAGTACATCAGTGACACCAGCTTTCACAAACTTTGGAAGAGAATTACGGCTGCCTGCAGACCTGATCACCGGGATACCACCTGATGCCCCACGCAGTATAACCGATTATGCAAATGAATTGCGGAACAAAATGAATGACATTTATGAGCACGTCAGACAATCGGGCCAGCAAATGTCTGAAAAGATGAAAATCCGGTATGACCGCAAAATGAACAACAAAGGGTTTGACGAAGGTTCACTAGTGTGATTGCACAATCCAGTCCGCAGCAAAGCGAAATCTCCTAAGCTTCAAGCTAAATGGGATGGCCCGTACCGGATTGTGACCAGGATCAACGATGTAACCTACCGGATACAGAAAGGCGCAAGAGGGACTCCTAAGATCGTCCATGTAGATCACCTGGCGCGTTATTATGGGGCCGATAATGTTTGGGATGAGAATGTCTTAGGAGGGGGCAGTGTTGCGCACCTAAGTTGACGTCTGGCACTAGCGCTATCTAGTGTCGGGTAACAGAGCGAGGAGAACTTTCCAGAAAATGACATGACTAAGCTTTTAACCAACAGGGTCATCTAGTATCGAATTGAAGAACTAAGCTTTTTAGAAGCCTCACATTCGAACTTTCTGCGTCTGGTCGGTCGGCGCCCGTATCTACGGGAATATTCTGGATGTTTCGGCGTAAAAGTGTATTTAAACCCGCCGCATGCCGCGATCGGGGCAGGTATTGAATTTGGCGAGACAAGCGAAGCTTCGGAGCGAAATAAAGTTAATCAGTGTGGTTAATTATTAGTGTTTTAAGTTTTAATTAGTGTAAAGTGAATTAGTGTAAATTTTGGTAATTAAATCGGCAGTTTTTATTGTCACGAACCTCAAGCTCGTAACAATATATTCAGAATCGTGTTGGAATTGAGCTGAATATTTAAATCATTTGACCAAATCCACTACACATCTTAATGTAATGATTATTATTCATCACAAACTGTGTCAGTGAAAGAGTTTCTGACAAAGGCAGGACAGACTGTTTTTAGCAAAGCTCTGCTGCATTTTGGTATGCAAGCATGCTGGACTCAGGATGGCATATAAGTGGTTAAACCTTCGGATACGACCAGGCACAAGATAATCACAATGGATGAGCTGAACTCTCTTACACTGAAATATCTAAAGGCAGCAACGGTATCTTCAGGTGGAGGTAAAAGCATCACCAGTAATCAGGGAGTATCCAGCTTGAACTCTAAGTCTCGAAAATAATAGCTGCTAATCGAAATTCAAAGATTTTTAATTTTAATGATAAGATAAGTTTTCCTCATATGTCAATGATAGCTGTATCTTTTTTTTTTCATATCAATATGTTCTTATTTTGGAGTACCTGCATTTTTAGTCTAAAGGCTCATTTTATTTTTAGTTTATATATTTTTAGAGAGTGTTCATATACTTTTTGAGATATGTTTTTCTCACTTTCTACTTATTGTTGTTTTTATATTTTACCTTGTGATTTTTATGATAACTACACTTGAGAGTTCATATGGTAGTATTAACTATATCTGATATTAAATTAACAAATCTGCAATTACTATCCGACTCAGTTAAATTTCTTTTCTTTTTGTTTTAATTTTTATGTGACCTACCATTGTTATAAACTATTTGCTTAACATATAACTTGAACAATGTCATTGTTAGTATTAACTTTTTGAGGTAATATGTAACAGGTAATTTAGCGAACTAACATAACTTTATTGTCAATTTTTCATAACAACTCATTAAGATTGTTATGAAAAATTTGTTGTTAAGTAATATTCTTGTCAATTTGACACTTGTAGCAAAATTACTCAGAAATTTTCTTTGTAATTTGCATTATCTTTTATTTTTAATGTTGAGTATTAATTAGGTATTTCAATTTTTTTTCTTATGTTTATTCTATTCTATACGTAGACAGAGAAACCTATAGACTAATGATTAGGGTGGCCTCGATTGAGAAAGGACGGTAACATAGTTTTAGGTTATACTATAATCTTTATAACTTTTAAACATATTTATATAATTTTTTTAATTGTTCTAAGAACTGAACTGAACTAGATTCACCAATCTTAAGCTCACAAAACACGTTTATCTTACTTAAACCAACTTGTAAACTCCTTAGATCACTACGAACTGTGAAAGTTGTTTAGCAAAGTGTAGTTTCATTATCATCATCATCAATACAGCCCTTCACAAGTCCACTGCTGAACGTAGGCCTCCCCCAAGTAACGCCACAAGGCACGGTCCTGAGCCACCCGCATCCATCGACTTCCTGCATATCTTACCAGGCCGTCACTCCATCTAGTGGGGGATCACCCTACACTACGCCTACCGGTACGAAGCTGCCACTCGAGAACCTTTCTTCCCCATCGGTTATCGGTTCTTCGAGCTATATGGCCGGCCCATTGCCACTTCAGCTTACTAATCCGTTAGGCTATATCGGTCACTCTGGTTTTACTGCGGATATCCTCATGTCTGAGTCTATCAAGCAGAGAAACTCCATGCATAGCCCTCTCCATAGCTCGCCGAGCGTCCTCATACGGCCAGCAGTGAAGGACCACGCCTCAGATCCGTAAGTCATCACTGGCAACACGCGCTGGTTGTACACTTTAGTTTTCAAAGATTGAGGTATACCAGACGAGAAGATGTGTCGTAATTTCCCGAACGCTGCCCAGCCGAGTCTAAACTAGTCGGAATATTTGTCCCAGGTAAACGTACTCGTCAACAAATTCGAGCATAGTGCTCCCAACAACTACCGGCATAGGTGTGACATGGACATTAAACATGATCTTTGTTTTGTCCATGTTCATCTTAAGACCTATCCGTTCATCATCATTACAGCCCCTCACAAGTCCACTGCCGAACATAGGCCTCCCCCAAGTAATGCCACAAAGCACGGTCCTGAGCCACCTGCATCCATCGACTTCCTGCATATCTTACCAGGTCGTCACTCCATCTAGTGGGGGGTCGCCCTACACTACGCCTACCGGTACGAGGCTGCCACTCAAGAACCTTTCTTCCCCATCGGTTATCGGTTCTTCGAGCTATATGGCCGGACCATTGCCACTTCAGCTTACTAATCCGTTAGGCTATGTCGGTCACTCTGGTTTTACTGCGGATATCCTCATTTCTGAGTCTATCACGCAGAGAAACTCCGAACATAGCCCTCTCCATAGCTCGCTGAGCGATCTTGAGCGTCCTCATACGGCCAGCAGTGAAGGACCACGTCTCAGATCCGTAAGTCATCACTGGCAACACGCACTGGTTGTACAATCTAGTTTTTAGCGATTGAGGTATACCTGACGAGAATATATGTCGTAATTTCCCGAACGCTGCCCAGCCGAGTTAAATCCGTCGATTGACCTCTCGGTCGAAGTTGGACTTACCTAGTCGAACTATTTGTCCTAGGTAAACGTACTCGTCAACAACTTCGAGCATAGTGCTCCCAACAACTACCGGCATAGGTGTGACATGGACATTGAACATGATCTTTGTTTTGTCCATGTTCATCTTAAGACCTATCCGTTGGGAGGCACTATTGAGGTCATTGAGCATAGTGCTTAAGTCCTCCAGCGATTATGCCATAAGGACTATATCGTCGGCAAATCGAAGGTGAGTGATGTACTCGCCATTGATGTCAATACCGTATCCTTTCCAGTCCAGTAGCTTGAAAACGTCTTCCAATGCAGTGGTGAAGCGTTTCGGGGATATAACGTCACCCTGTCTTACACCTCTCTGCAGTTGTATAGGTTTCGAGCTCTGGTTCTGTACTCGGATAGCCATCGTAGCCCTACTGTACAAACACTTCAGCACTTCGATATATCAACAGTCAACTTGGCACAGCTGAAGGGACTGTAGCACCGCCCAAATTTCGACGGAATCAAAGGCTTTCTCATAGTCCACATACGCCAGGCAAAGTGGCAGATTGTACTCTTCAGTCTTCTGTACAATCTGCCGCAGGGTATGTATGTGGTCTATGGTACTGAAGCCTTTTCGGAAACCGGCTTGTTCGGGAGGCTGAAAGTCGTCGGGTCTGCGTGCGAGACGATTCGTAATGACTCTCGAAAACAGCACGTAGACGCGGCTCAGAAGGGAAATCGGTCTGTAGTTCTTCAAGAGCGCGTTGTCGCCTTTCTTAAAGAACAAGACTACCGCACTTCCGCTCCACGCCTCCGGAGTAGTGCCACCATGGAGGACGGAATTGAAGAGCTTCTGAAGGACTTCAAGTACCGGTGTTCCACCCGCTTTCAGAAGCTCCGCTGTAATTCCATCCTCGCCTGGGGCCCTGCCGTTTTTAAGATGCTGGAGAGCCATTCTAATCTCGCTCAGACTGACGTCCGGGATATCATCGGAATAGTGTCGGATAAGACTTGCTCTTGGATCGTTACTCACACTTGCATGTGGCTCCAACGATGATGTGTACAGCTGCCCATAGAACCTCTCAATCTCACTCAAAATCTCAGGTGTCCCAGAAACGATGCTGCCACACTCAGTCTTCAGCTTCGACAGTTGGCTCTTACTGGCAGACAGATCTCTGGCAAAGACTTTGGAGCCCTGGTTCCGCTCGATCGCTTCTTTAATACGAGCAGTATTAAAGTTGCGTAAGTCTCGCCGCATGCATTTGGAGATCTGTCTGTTCAGTTGCCTGTATGCTGCCAAATCTGTTGACGATTGCAGCCTCATCTCCCGTCTAACAGCCATGAGATTAAGAGTGTGATCGGAGAGTTTTTGTGTTCTTCTGCGGCGGGTCTTGCAGAACTTAGCTCCGACCGCATGGACAGTTTCCACGAGCTTGTCATTCATATCGTCCACTGAATTGCAATCTTCTAGGCACTGAAAGCGGTTACGTAACTCGAGCTGAAAGTTTTCGGGATTCTGGATTAGAGCACGAGGGGGACGGAGCGTTGACTTCATTAGACGAGACCTCTCCAACTTCACGTTTAGGTTCAGTGTGCCTCTAACCATTCGGTGATCTCTGCCGGTTTTTACTCTTGCGATCGCTGAGACATCACTGAACAGTTGGCGTCTGGTCGTCATAATGAAGTCAATCTCATTTTTTGTCGAACCATCGGGACTCGACCAGGTCCACTTCCTGTGGGGCCGCTTCTGGAAGAAAGATTTCATCATAAAGAGTCCCTCTTTCTCCATAAAGTCAGCCAGCTGCTGGCCCCTACGGTTCCGTTGCCCTACTCCAAATTTCCCTAACTTCAGCACACCGCCTTCTCTTGTGCCTAGTTTTGCGTGAGTGTAGTGTAGTTTGCTAAGCAAAAAAACCGGCACGGAGAAAGGGACAAACAACCACACCGCTCTGCCTCATTTCTATGCAAGACGTATGCATAAATCTATCCTTTTCGCGTGCGAATGCGAAAGAGGGCGTTAATTTGTCTATAGGTTCTCTGTCTACGTTAATAAGAGTATAATTGCCGACATAAGTCGTGAGCACACTTTTTATTGGTCGATACGACGTTGGCCACGCTGACGTTCAACGTGATTGGTTCATCTGTCGATTCTCGTCGTCTATTGCTTTCGAACGTATCATTCGGCTTCTGTACACTTCAGAGCAATAATTTTAGTGATAACTTTTTTAATTAGTTTATTTTCGTTAATTGTTTTTGTTACCTCGTTGTTAATTGTTGTTTGTGTATTCCTTGTTATTAATTGTTTTTGTTATTTCTTGTTTTTAATTATTTTTGTTGTTATAATTTGAGTGTTCAGATTTTGGTCTAAATATGCATAGAAGGAAGAATTCGGAGTTAAATAGACGATCCCGACAAATGGTCTATTCAGTTTTTTGTTACATGAAAAAATTAGGTACTGCGAAAAACATCATAGACGTATATAAACAGCTGAGGCGACTAATGTCTCAGTAGCTACTGTACAGCGCACCGCAACACCAGATTTTATGGAAGGCATATCACCTGTTCCTTCTTAAAATAATCAATTCTATCCACCTGGTATACATTAAATACTTTATAGTAGATAATAAAATAACGGACACGAATATCTGCAACATTAGTGTATCAAAGAAAAAGTTGATGTGTACGAGTAAACATTTTAATAAAAGTCGGCGAAAATATTATTCAATCACGAATTGAAATAATAAAGGTACCCAATTATTTTGCTCGACAGTGTACCTACCTCCCACCACAGTTTATATGTGCTCACGACTCGTGTCGGCAACTATACTAGGAGTGGTCGTTACAAAACGTAACTAGTTACTGAAACTATCTATTCACACAATAGCGGGTAGCGGGTTATTGCAGTGCAACGAAACTATCTATTACAGTAGACGTTTTACTCAGTAACACGATTCACGAATCACGAACAAACAATCACAAACGAATCAGTAACAAAACGTTTATTCGGCTATTTTCGCGACGCATCGGCGACGGCTTCGGCTGTTAAAGTAGAAGCACATGAGTAAATAAACTGACTCTTTACGCTGTGGTAGAAGTACCACCGGTCGTCGAAATTATAGTGAGCGCGGGTGCCTTTGCATTTGACCTATGACTCTATTCCCTTCGTATAGATGCATATTTTAACAAAAAATAGTTCAAATACCATAATTTAAGTAGCCTTGGCCCGGTTTAAATTAGTCTTGTGTTTAAGTTTAATGACACGGTTTGTTTTTACTTTTTAGGCGCGTTTGTTAATATTTTTGTTTTCTTTTTATGCAATAATAATAATATTTTTAGTAAAATAATAACTAAATACAATTATATATATTAGTGTTAATAATAATAATAATTGTACAGTAATTAGTGTAAGTAACTAAGTGTAAAAATAATACTAAAACTTTATGTGATAGTTATCAAAAATGTCTGGAAGTAATGCCAGTGTACTTTTCAAGTGATATTTTTATCAAACCGTGCGATCTGATTTAACAAATAAATAAATTTAACCATTAACACCATGGCTAATTCTATACGAAACGGTAACAACGGTCGCAACGTTTTTCAATTGAACACGTCGTGAAACACTCTATTGAAGCCGCTATTAAAATAGAGTATTTCAAAACCCTCTATTAAAATACAGTGTTTCAAAAGCCGCTATTGATATTCGATAGATAGTTTCGTTTCGTTACTCAAAAAAAGCCGCTACTACCCACCGCTAAACTATACTAACGTACGTTTTACCGAGAGAATGCCTAGAATGCTTTTCTAAGCCTGAGTTACCATTAGGGATGGGCAAATGGAAAAAATATATCAATATATATCATATCGATATTATCAAATGTATCGATATATACTTTTTTAAATATCGATATTCCGTTATATCGATATTTTTTGCTCAAGAGAATGTTACCTATATAGTTTGCAATCTCAAAAATTAGATAATGAAAAATGAAAATACATATCTGATATATTTATTATTTTGTTTATTCATAAATCGTACATTTATATTGTTTAAAATTAACCATCACTGATACCGCATCTGCAAGTATGCATAGTGATGCTTGGTTTTCAAGTGTGCAGCTAAATATGTCGTGTTTCCACACGTTTTATACATTTTTCCGCACAAATTGCATGAAACAGGTTTGTTGTTTCCTTTTTTTGTAAAGAATTTCCAAACAGAAGACATGACAATAAAAATCAATCACCACAAATACTAACTAACACAACAATAGCACGTAACACTAACCAAACTAGTTACTAGTAGACGTGGGCGTTATTTTACGCCACTTGATACAGTAACTGGCTACGCGGCATGTAACCGAATCACTAGTTTCGAGTCATGTTACAAGTAGTGATTTTTGTAAATGCGTGATTATGATTACTGTTAACCGTGATTATTGCGGGAGTCGACTGTCGGTCGCTCGAGCGCAAAGCGCACATGTGGCATACAACAATAAACAAAACATCGTAGATAACAGTATTATTGTACGTTTAATTTTCATACGTAAGACTACAGACATAGACAATAAAATATAGTAATCTCTGTTTGTAAATATTTTCAACGGATTGTGATTCCGGGAAGCGAGTCACATTGAATTTAACATTGATGTATATGTTGTGTAACTCAATGGAATTTAACTAAAATAATTTTTAAAACATTTTTGACGGAGTCATGAACTCGTTTATTCATAAAATTATAATAAAACTAAAAAATTGTATAAAAAATTTAAATGTTTATAATATTATAAAACTTAAAAACTGTGTGTAAATAGCCAAACAAACAAACAAATTAATTGTACAGTGTAAATAAAAGTGCAAAAACAAATGATAGTGAGAACGTTGAAAAAGTGTAAATAAACTGTAAATATTAATAATCATTGCATATATATACAATCAAATTGACTTGTAAATATTCCTGCATTAAAAATTTTATGAAAATATTAGTGTCATAGTTAACGCAAATCAATCATAAATACATTTAATACAGTCTGTCCTAAACCTGAATACAGTTACTGTATAGCTACAAACACAGATTGTGATTAAATTTATTTTCGTTTCGTGTGTAACTGTATAGCTGGTGGTGATATTGCACTTATTTATGCAAACAATCACAGTAGCCGAATAAAAATAGCCAGTTACAAAAATCACTAGTTTTGAAACAGGTGACGCCGATCAAGTCACTGGTTTCGTTACGTTTCTTGAAAATGACGTAACGACCCACGTCCAGTTACTAGTAGGTACTTACTCACTCTACCAACTAGATGACAGATGACTGTCAGTCAGCGTCCTGTTGTTGCCATAGTTGGCTCCACTGCGCAGACCACAAACAAACGGGTCATAGACTATAGATAATATTTATTTTTGTGGTCGAGGCAAAAAATATTTCTCGAAAATTCGAGGCGAAATAATATCGTTTTTGATATCCGAAAATAAATATCGAAAATCGATATATCGGAGAAAAAAAAACGCCAATATATATATATATATATATATATCGATTATTTTCTGAAAAAATATCGATATTTTGATATATCGATTTTTTTTTACCCAAGCCTAGTTACCATATGCAAAAAAAGGAACTAAGTATAAAAAATATATGAACGCTTCACTTGTGTTTTTTTCTAATTTTACTGTCATTAAAATTGATAATTTGATGCATATTTCGTATGCAACAGTTATTTTGACATAATATTGTGTTTTATTATGTGTTATTATACTGTAAAGGTTTCAAGTTCTAGTAATAACTAAAATCAATAATAATCAGTGACCAACAAAGGTACGCTGTGTTTGCTTTTACGGACCGTATAACCTGTGTTTAATGCTGGCGTCCGGTTGGCGTCTGTCATAGTTATCACAAAACTGTCTAATAAGTGTTATTTTGTTGAGATGTAGGCGTGCAAAAAGGTTTTTGTACGATATCTCACGGATCTACTCTAAGCGGTTTCTGTTTTTAGTGTCAAGATGAACTATGAGGCAGAAAGAGCTATGAATCAAAAACGGTTGAGGATGGAGGGTGAACCGGGGCACGGTGTTGTCCAGGGAAATGGATTACCGCTTAATTATATAGGTATCTACAATATGGTTACATTTGAGCGGGAAAAATTATTATGAAAATAACTCTTTAAAAAGAATAATTTGTTGTTTTTTTGTAGACAATGGTCATCAGATACCTTATCAGCCGTATGCGGGTGCATATAATACACATTATCCGCCACCTGACGCTTTTGCAGCATATGGACCTCCTCCACCTGGAGGTTATGCCCCACAAAATCTGTCATATGCACCGCCTGCACACCAAAACTATGCTCATCACCAGAGTTTCCCACCTCAGCAACCTCCGCAGGCTCAATTACATATGCCACAGTCACATATGGGTATTTATTTTATTTATATTTATTAAATATTCTTTGACTTTTATCAATGAAATATTTAGTGATAAGTAATACTGTATATAAAAAGAAAGCAAAAGATGTTTAAAATTCAAATTACGTAAATGTCATTGTAATCAAACAAGGAACAGGATTAGTGTTGTTACTCTTGCATTTCATCTTATATTGTTAAATATAACTAAAAACTGACCTTAACATTGCACAGGACAAGTTCAGAATACATAAGCAGTACTGCCAACTATAGATAAACCACTTAATTGGCGGATTGCCCTCAGGGTAAGAAGTTTGTAGGAGGGAGTGATGTACGGGCATTGCAGGTAGTCTTGTGTCTGCTCGGTCATTTTAAAGATCCCTCCATACTAGTTCATTGCTGACAGTGAACTAGTTTGTTCTATTAGTTCTATTAGCTCTATGTCTATTATAGTTTAGTACTACTAACCACTCAAATGCCCGGGTGACCATAGTCGCCTAATATTTTTCCGGTTGAATGTTAAGGAGACTAGAGCTGCCTCGCTGACTTCTACATTTTAAATTACTTTTTATCCGTGGAAAGTTACAAAAGCTTAGTGAATGTTGCACTAGATGGCTCTATATTAAAAAACATGTCTATCGGTTAGTAAAAGGTCTATGCCAGGTAATAAATACCATTGCAAAAAAAGAAAAGAAACAAGCGTGTCAAGTTTTGCATAGTGGCCAGTAGTACTGTGAATTCTGTGTTTAAAATTTAAGTAATAATGTGTTTATAAAACTTTTGTATTGGTATTATAATATATGAAAATAATCCTCAAGATACTTCCTTTTCATATATCCACAAGTTTTATGAATCCAAAGTCTGTAATGTTGTTTTATATGTGATGAATTTGACATGCGAAAATTTCGTCTTTGCGTGTCGGTTTTTCATAATTTTTTTGTATTATATATTATTTATTTTAATAAAATATATCTCAAAAACATAAAATTAAATTTATAATAAATTCGGGGGATCAGACAGGATCAGAGAGGATGTACAACAGGGTATGTCGATATTTTAGATATTTTTACATAGAAAAACTTAGTATTTTTAATATATTTTCAATTATTGTTCAGTAAATATATAGAAATTAAATGATTTTGCGATACTATCAAAGAAAGTAAAAAAATATTAGGGATTTTCAGCTAGATTTCTAAAATTAATCTTTTTTTTACCTGTTGCACTTCAATTGGGTAAATTATTAGTAATGTGATTGAGTTCTGCATTTCATAAGCTTTCTGTAAGTTCTTTTTATTCTGTTATAGGTAAAGAACTTTCTCCGTGGTAACTGTTGTAGTTGAACTGCTTGCAATCAGACAGTAAAAAAGCTGCAGCTAAACAGTGTAAACTGTATCAATCTGTAATATCTGCATGGAATGATTATTTCAGTCATTTGATATCTTGTTGAATCGTAATGTTCCTATAAAGCTAATTAGTGTTGAAAATATAATTAATATTAGTGAAACAAAATCCCATATCCATAACATGCAAAAATAAAAAGCATCCAAGGCTGCAATCAATATTGTAACAATAATAAAAAGCACAAAAATATTCCTCAATAATTATTACAACTTCATTTTTTTTTAATGTGATTGCAAGTGCTAAAACGAAGTCTAGCAAATATTTGTTTGTATATATTTATAAGGTATAATAAGTGCAATATTATGCTAACACAGCGAGCCTAGCATCTTTTCGAATGACAAGCTAAATTAGACATTATTGCATTTATATACCTAACGTGTATCTTTCTATAATATCATTTTAACAGATTTCATCAATTTGCATATGTCGGCTCTTGTTCGATTGACATACTCAACTCACCGATTCCTCGCTTAATTGAGTTTTAGAGGGAACTTGGCCGTAGCCTGTTTTGTCGCTTGAATAATGGTTTTAAGTGGATTTTGATTTGTAAAAGTAATGCGTGAAAATGAGTCGTCATCAACTGTCTGCTAAGTTGAGCTGTCGTCAAAATATCCCAAGGACTTCGCAATGTGACGCATCAGCTTATTGTGAAGAAAAAGAATATAAAATGAAGATTCCGAAAGAAATCATAGGCTCAGAAGGGCTAGAACCCGGAGCCGTAAAGCCAGTTAATAAAAAAAATTATTTTGATTTCTAATCGAGGGTAGATGTAGATGTCTATGGGCCGCAGCAACTACTTACCATCAGGTGGACTGTGTGCTCGTTTGTCACCCTATCCTATAAATAAAACAAAAAACAGGGCAGTAATGCGGGGGCGGGCTGCAGGGAATATTTTTCATTTTCATGTTTGGCAGTTTACTTGTCTCTCCCAGTGAACAGTTGATTATATCTGTCATGGACGTTTGGCACAAAACACACGAGATTAAAGTACTACAATCAATGCCAAGATGAATCGCCATCAGATTTTTTGGTAAAAAAATTTACAGGAAAGCAGGAAAGCGAAACAAATGGCGTACAATGTTTATTCTTTCTCTAAAGCTAGAAAACAAGATCGAAATTCTATGGAGTATCTAATAGACTAGGGATTCACGTTGGCATCCTCGTGTGCGGGTTACTCTTATGGCGCCGCATCCTCAGCCCTATTTTCATCCGATGCAAGTACAGACTCACAATGTAGCCGTTCAAGTTCAGTGCCAATCTAATATGTTTGAGCGCAAGTATACCGAACTCAGTTTTGTACCGAGGTAGGTTTTGCTCGGTGATGGTTATAGATGGCTCCAGTTAAGTAAAAAGTCGATGCATCCTAGCCCAGTACGCAAAACTACCAATTTATCCCCCCCCCCCCCCCTCTTCGCCCTAAAATACGCACGCAATACACAACACATGCGGCATACTCCACCGTGGCGGTTGCCGATTGCTGGACCTGCGAAGACCCTGGCGACACCAAGGCAGCTGGTGTGGATGATGGACGCGAGGGGTTGCTCGGTGGTCTTGCATCACCTCGCGCTTGACTGGCGGTTCGCATGCTGTCGCGTCTAACACCAGCTCCAGATGCGCCCTGGTGACCTCCAGGCAGCGATTCTTTGCGCGTTCTTCTGTGTTCCATCATCCATGTAATGGGCGTCCGTTAACAGGAGACGCCTAGACCCGGGAACTTTTGTAACATAACCGCTACGTCAGCGGGTGATAGGGTCTTTACTTCCCTATGCCAAATATTTAACAGGCCAGCAGTTGGAATGACTGATAAAAGCCTGTATCCTAGATATTCAAATCTGTAATTCTATTTTAGTTGTCTATCCAATACATACCTAATTGAGATCGTTTGTTATATATTAATAAGGTTCCGACATTAAATATTTTAAATGCTGTTGTTAAAGAAGATGAAATTATTAATTGTAGTCGAGAATGTTTGAGAATATTGTTGCATAAATTTTGTGTTTGGATTAAAGAAATGTCAGTCGAAAAGGAAGCTACTGATTGAACAACCATATATAGTATCTTAGCCATGGAGATATCTGAATGCGATGTTACATATGTCAATTTCTGCTTAAATGTGTTGATCCAAATGTAAATTAATAGTATGTAAGCAGCTCAAATTTGATCCTCACCGGACACCACTCAAATATCTGCTATTTGAATTATCGATCACTACATTCTTGGCAGTAAAGGAAAACATCACGTGGAAACCAGCATGTTTGAGATTTTAAAAATATCTTTTTATGTTAAGTCAGTCATCCCACCAAGTTTTCATCGTGTTGGCAGTCTACAGAAGAAAGAGGAGTGCTGTCAAATATTGGTAAAGGTCCACATTTAATTATTGTCCACGCTCGAGGCTGTGGTAGGTTTTACAATGGAGCCCTTTTAATTTTTAAATCAAAAGTAAATCCTAAAGATATGAATTTTCTAAATTTTAATAAATGTACAAAAGAAAAATTATTGCCAACTTTACCACCACATTCCGTGATTGTCATGGATAACACTGCTTATCAGATATTGATAGAAAGCTCACAATGGCGTCAACAAAAATCGACATGCAGGCCTGGCTGCACAGACATAACATGGACTTTAATATTGCCTTAACGAAATGTGATTACTCACATTGATCAAGCAACACATATCTGAAAATATTTATAAAATTGACAAAGTGTTAAAGGCCTAAACCTGAACACATTTGAGTTGGTATGGGGAGATATCAAGGGACAACTTGCTAGAAATGAACTTGATAGCAATTGGGATAACAAATAAATTGCACTGGAGCAATAATTCGCTGAATTCTCTGTAGAAAAATGGATAGCTATGTCCAGAAAATTGCAAATGAATATTGTCAACATGATCAAATACTCGATAATATTATGGATCAAATAATAATTAATTTATAAGACGATTCTGACTCATCAAGCTGCACTAAAAGTTGCACGGTTCTGGCATAATTTATAGTTTTTTTTTTATATTATTGCATTATAATTATATATAATTAATAGATTAGATATTTTAAATAAAATGAATATAATGTTGCAAACCCATTTTTTATTTCAGCTCACAGTTAAATAAACTAAAAAATTTACATAGCGAGATAAAGATAAATTTGCATTGTTTCATATTGCGTCCGCGGAACAATATCGCGGGATCTATCTTGGGTTAATTAACTATGTGTGCGCCGATACCCGCTCCAGCCTACATCCACAGCGCGCCGGCGATCCGCCAATTAAGTGGTTTGTCTGTACATGTCTATACCAGTATTATATGAAAATTAATTTTTTTTTTCACCTTAAAACCACCACACCAGGGTTCATTAACAGCTATTATAATAACAATGACTGTCTATCATTAAGGGGAAATATAACCTCAAATGGCTTAACAAGATCCTCCGATATACCGAAAATATTGCAGCATTAATTTTGAAATAAATATATGGTAAAGTTGTGGATTAATGTTAAGGACTATGTTAGACGAATACACGATTTCGTAAAATTTTCTCGAAAGAAAAAAAATCCAAAGTTACCTCCAAACTGAACAATAAACCGCTGTTATTCATAAAATACTTTAAATAAGATCATGAAACTTTGCATACTAACTGAACTAACTATAAAGCAGTGCTAATGTTATTTAGTTTTTTTTAAATACCATTATTTTTACTGTAAAAAGAAATTACCTAAACTATCGACGTCTTGAAGCTTGTTTCCTGCCGCCCGGTTAGTATCGCTTCGGCTTTTGATGGGGGAAGTTGTGTCGCTTACGATCAGAATACACATTACCCAACAGGACGACGTAAAATAGGAAATAACTGTAATAAAAATAAGAAGCGACTGGGTTGGCGTTAAGGAAAAGGCATAAATATGATAAGAAATAAATATCTAACGACTTATCTACTTACAGTATTAGTGATTACAAACATGTCGGTACATAGCATACGACGCGCGGGGAAGTGGGGGCGAAATTAGAATTCGAGCTGACTTACTATATCCCCTTAATGCCTGAAATAGTTAATAAGATAGATAAAGCTATACCAGTAATAAATGAAATAGCCAGCATTTAAGTTAAGATATTTCTGTAAGATTGTTTGAATTTTTCATTACTCATTTTTTTCAATTCCACAGGATAAAAGTCCATAAATAAATATAAAATATAATAATAATCTGTTATATTGTAGTACAAGGATATGGAGCAGATGTTATTCACAAACCAACGTGGGCGCCGCAGCCACAACTCCTAGCACCTTTGGATGCACAGAAACCACTGGATGTTAAACATCTAAAGCCTGAGATCAAACTTGAACCCGCAGATGCACATAAACGAGCGCATCCAGATGCTGAGATAATGGTAGCTTTTTTTATTATTATAGAATAAGAGTGACACACAAGCGTACAGTACTGAAGTAAAGATGAAGTGATGATAAGGTGGGTGCTGTGGCCCTTAGACACCTACATCTATCCTCGATTAAAAATCAAAATGTTGCTTCATCAACAACATTTAGCAACACAAAGTTCAAATATATAAACCGTTATTGCAATTTTTGAAAATACGTGTAAATAAGGATTCTACTTTTATTCGAAATTATCCCAAATTGAATGTGATTTATGGCAACAACGATTTTGCCTACCAATCTACCCTTACGAATGTAGTATGCAGTAAAATCACTCAAAATAATGTCATTACCACGCATTTTGAATTAAGACAAAAAAGGCAAAATGTTTGAAATTTTTTTAGTTAATGATTTCTTATATTTACGCGAACACTACACATTGAAATAATACTCGTTTTTACGGAATTTATCGCGTATATTTAACTTTTTAATACCCGACGTTTCGAGAGCTTTACAGCACCCATGGTCACGGGAAGGACTGAGATGTTTAACGTCCAGGTGTCATAGTTAACCGCGGTTACCATAGATTAAGATTTAACTTTTGTTCCGATCTACACAGTACGAACTTATGGTATCATGAAGCCTTGCAGTTGTATGCTTGGGTTGGGATTTAATTTTATTTATTATAGGATCCCAAGCAGATGGTAGCACCCAGCCATCTTCTCTATTGAAATTAGGGTGTTTTTTGATTTCAATAGCCTCGCGAATCATCCTTGGAAGAAATCGGTGTTCTTTAGCGAGGATTTGTGGTCTATCAAATCTGATGTAGTGACGGGGGCGATCCTGTACATGTTCACAGACTGCAGACTTCCCGGAGCGTCGATTCTTCACATCAGCTATATGTTCTTTGACGCGGGTTTTAATTGATCTTTTAGTTTGTCCTATGTAGGAGAGACCACATTCACAATCAAGCTTGTACACTCCTGCATCTTGCAGAGGAACGTTACACTTGACTGATGGTAAAAACTGACCAATCTTCTTCGGCGGCTTGAAGTATGTTTTGATGGAAGCGCGCTTCAAGATGTAGCCAATCTTGTCAGTGACTCCTCTAACATATGGCAGTACAGCAGGTACACGCTCGACTGTGGCCGGCTTCACTCGTTCTCTGTGGCGTAGGCGCGGGACCCGAAGCTTGTTGTCATGCAAAACTTGCTTGACGTGTTGGAGCTCGGCAGCCAGGTGTTTACTGTCACAGATCCCTCGTGCTCTCTGAAACAAATCCATCCAGTGAATTAAAGAAAGTTTTAACGACGTTTGATTTTAATTTTTGCATGGAAACATTAAATAAACGCGAAATTAGTAAATATAACGAATGCAAAAACAAACATATAGAAAAATATCAAAAATTAACGGCCAAATCAAATGTCAAACATCCGAATCAATGCCAGAACCAAAAGCAACCATTGACAAACACAGATCATAGATTAATCGCGTTCTATAATCTGTCAAAACAAACACTGGATGATGCAACAATAAAGGTTTTATCCAAAGGACTAAATTTCGCTATAAGTCCGCGAAGATTACCGTACGAAGAAATTATCTGTAGCGTCGAGGACTGTTTATTTAAAAACAATATGCGGAAAGAAGATTTGGAGGCGATACGTCAAGACATTTCGTCTATGTTACGTCGATGTTCAGTGCCTAAACCGAATCTTCCCAGAGACGAATTTATAGCGTTAAAGAACCTACGCAATAAACCAGAACTTACGATTCTCCGCGCAGATAAGGGAAACGCCACGGTGGTCATGGATACGTCAGATTATAATTCAAAAATACAAGAACTTTTGTCGGATGTAAGTACTTATAAAAAGGTTAAAAACGACCCAACAAATAGCACACTAAAAACAACTAGTGACCTCATAAAGAAACACTCCGAAAAATTAAATCTGGACGTAAAATGGATAATACCTACGTGCGCCAAATCACCAAAGTTGTATGGGTTACCAAAAATACACAAGCCCAATGCTCCATTACGTCCCATAGTGAGCCAAATCGATTCACCAACTTACAGATTGGCTCAACACTTAGCGAAAATACTCTCACCGCTCAGGGGACACACAAGAGCACACATAAAGGATTCCTACCATTTTGTCAGCGAGATTAAAGACCTGCGTCTGGCAGACAATGAAACTATGGTCAGTTTTGATGTGCAGTCATTGTTTACATGCTTACCTATTGAAGACTGCATCTCAATTGTAACTAGGAGGCTGGAGGAAAACAACATGCCCGTAGAATATGCAGTATTACTCAGACACTGCCTTACATCTGGCTACTTATTGTGGAAGGAGGAGTTCTACAAGCAAGTAGATGGTGTGGCGATGGGCTCACCTGTATCTCCCATTGTCGCCGACATATTCATGGAAGACTTTGAGGAGAAAGCCCTGCTTACTTCTCCCATAAATCCAAGATTCTACAAGCGGTACGTAGACGACACTTTCACAATTCTACCTTTAGATAAAGTAACTGCATTTTTAGACCATCTTAACTCTATAAATTCTAAAATTCAGTTCACAATGGAGTTAGAGGCAAACAATTCCTTAGCTTTTCTAGATGTGTTAGTAATTCGGAATCCTGATAACACCTTGAGCCATACTGTGTATAGAAAAAAGACCCATACAGATAGATATTTAAACGGTGATTCTCACCACCATCCTTCACAGTTAGCTACCGTGGGTAAATCTTTGTTTCAGAGAGCACGAGGGATCTGTGACAGTAAACACCTGGCTGCCGAGCTCCAACACGTCAAGCAAGTTTTGCATGACAACAAGCTTCGGGTCCCGCGCCTACGTCACAGAGAACGAGTGAAGCCGGCCACAGTCGAGCGTGTACCTGCTGTACTGCCATATGTTAGAGGAGTCACTGACAAGATTGGCTACATCTTGAAGCGCGCTTCCATCAAAACATACTTCAAGCCGCCGAAGAAGATTGGTCAGTTTTTACCATCAGTCAAGTGTAACGTTCCTCTGCAAGATGCAGGAGTGTACAAGCTTGATTGTGAATGTGGTCTCTCCTACATAGGACAAACTAAAAGATCAATTAAAACCCGCGTCAAAGAACATATAGCTGATGTGAAGAATCGACGCTCCGGGAAGTCTGCAGTCTGTGAACATGTACAGGATCGCCCCCGTCACTACATCAGATTTGATAGACCACAAATCCTCGCTAAAGAACACCGATTCCTTCCAAGGATGATTCGCGAGGCTATTGAAATCAAAAAACACCCTAATTTCAACAGAGAAGATGGCTGGGTGCTACCATCTGCTTGGGATCCTATAATAAATAAAATTAAATCCCAACCCAAGCATACAACTGCAAGGCTTCATGATACCATAAGTTCGTACTGTGTAGATCGGAACAAAAGTTAAATCTTAATCTATGGTAACCGCGGTTAACTATGACACCTGGACGTTAAACATCTCAGTCCTTCCCGTGACCATGGGTGCTGTAAAGCTCTCGAAACGTCGGGTATTAAAAAGTTAAATATACGCGATAAATTCCGTAAAAACGAGTATTATTTCAATTTTTTTAGTTAATTCTACTTCATCCTTTAAACTTATTCTGAACCTTCTCTGTATATTTGGCCGGTTTTTGCAAAATAACTCAGTGTATTTCTTTTACCATAAAATTTTGCTTCCAAAGTTATTTATTGCTAGCTACAAAGTTATAATCCATAATATAAGAGCCTATAGTATTTCCAGAAAAATTAAATAAATTTTTAATAAAAATTATATAATTTTATGTTTAATTATTAAATAATCAAATATATTTTTTATAAAATAATTTGCTTTGTCTTTCGTAATGCATACAGCAAAAGAGTGGAATAATTTACTCTATATATAGTATCTATTTCTCCATTTGGTTTTTCTTCTGTTTTCAATGCAGGCTTTTTACGCTAAGCCAGTGTGATTTACCACCAAGTGGGATTGGCACTGTCTCATAATAAGTTTAAAAAGGTTGTACATGCAGTTTTGCTCTTTTAATTCTAAAACTTATTGGTGCATCTAATGCATGTTGTAGTTGTATTACAACTGCAGCTTGAATAACTCTGTTTGATAGGGAAAGCACCATGGTCTTTGATTGATTGTGCCAAGCTAGTGTCCACAACTCCATATCTACTCTACCTCGTAAAGTGAACTCGGTTATCCGAGAAGCTATAGCTCTGTACCTGGTAACTGTTGAAAAATTAAGTAGAATGTAAGCATGCTCTTACAGAATATCAGAGTCACTTGTACCATAAGCCTGCTATGTTTTATATAGAGAGATATGCGAACTGGTTAACCTTTTTACTAGAAATGAGGTACATATTCTTTTTCAGCTGTCAAAGATGACAGTCCATTTGCAGTTTCATGCTAAATAAATGATAAATATAAGGGTTTATGGGCCACAACGTCCACTTACTACTAGGGTCGTAGACAGAGAAACCTATAGACTAATGATCGGCGTGGCCTCGAGTGAGAAAGGACGATAACGAATTTTTAGGTTATACAATAATCTTTATGACTTTTAAACACATTTAGATAAAAATTTTAATTGTTCTAAGAACTGAACTGAACAAGATTCACCAATCTTAAGCTCACAAAACACTTTTTTCTCACTTAAACCAACTCGTAAACTCCTTAAATCGCTACGCTGTTAAAGTTGTTTAGCAAACTCTACAGTTTAAAAAAACCGGCACGGAGAAAGGGACAAACAATCACACCGCTCTATCTCATTTCTATGCAAGACGTATGTATAAATCTATCTTTTTCGTGTGCGAATGCGAAAGAAGGCGTCAATTTGTCTATAGGTTTCTCTGTCTACGACTAGGGTGGTTGCCCGTCACCCATAGAGCAATTGTCGAACGTTGCCGTCACCAGGACGTCAACGAGAATGAGATCACGGCGTTGAGCTAGCGACACATACATTTACTATAGACGCCTGTGCACCCATAGAATACTATATAACACAATGGAGTGGCTACCAAACTTACTTTGTACGAGAACCGGTGTCGCCGAGAGCACACATACAAGCGGTTACATCGAATAATCACTATTAGAAACCCAATTTCCTTGTTGGTCATACAAATTTCAATATATAAATGCTACCAAACGCATTTCAATATTACATAAAATCTGACTTTATTCCAAGGCAATAATAACGGATTCACAACCAGTCTTGACAGACTGAGCTTATTTGCACATTTTATACTTAGTATTGATGTTCAAAATCATCATTAAAAATTCGTTTAAATTTTTATGCATGGTTTTTTGTAAATAGTGTGCAAACTAATTGAAAATACAATCGCAGTGTTACTTTTTTCTTATTGTAAATAGGTAAAAAGGTTTTGAACACATTTGAGATGTGTAGCGTCATAATATTAGTATGTGCGTTTAAGCAAATTGTATTACGTAATGTTATCACAGCTAGGGATGTAGTCTTGGTTAGTGATTTGCCGGTTATCGGGTTAACCGGTAAAACTTGTATCGGTATCAGAACAACTTAGTTACATTCCTGTACTGTTGTTTTTACACATCAATATTTCTTTATTTTCGATTCTAATATTCATAAAATATAAATAGTTTCGACTTACTGGTGAAAGGATATACTACTTTCATTCAAATATCACATCCGGCTGTTTTTTCCGAAACATAATTATCGCATAAATCAGCATTTTTGAAATAAATCGCACCCGTCAATGCTTGACACAAAAATTGGGCAACGACAGTGACCAAGTGTTGACATTTATAGGTGTGAATTGACTAGCCATTCCCTAGTTTAACTTCTACGCACTACCATGCTTGACAGCTACAACAAACTGACTGAACCATCGAGATCGTCGCGGTGGAGAAACGATCGCCGTCATGTCGTTTTGATCTCTGTCAGAAATAATCTCGTTCTCGTTGACGTCCCGGTGACGGCGGTGGTATACAATCCGCTATCCGCTACAATTACGTTTTTTTTTTTTTTTTGCGCCCGAAGCAATTAAAGGGCTACCCTGTACGTAGGGAGGCGGAAAATGCATTACGCTTACCACGATAGCCGGTCTATCGTGGTTATGAGGGACTCACTGTCCTACCGGGGACCCTAAGTGATACCCTCTAAAAACCGCCTTTGGGGACAGGCAGCCGGCTGATTAAGCTCTATTGTGCCTTATCATGAGCGACCCTCTTTTGGGAAAAGAGGGCGCAGGCGGCTAAGAGCCGCTGAGGGAGTGCCTACGAAGGCAAATTAATGTTGGTTAATACAATAATTTAAACTAATTAGAGTTGGCCTGAGCCGCCAGGAGGCAGTTCAGGTCGTTTGACAGTTTATTAGGCGGGTCCGAGAGAGAGTTTCTCGGCCTGCGGACTCGATAGCGAGAGGGGGGTGGGGCTGCATAAGAAGCCGCCTCACGAATTAAATTGTTTAGGTGCGACTCTGAGGCTTTGAAGAAGTTCTCAGAGAGTTTTTTTAAGGAATTGTTGAATTTTTGGGAGCTCTAAGTCCCGATGAAGGTCGGCATTACGGACGTACCAAGGTGCGTTCGCAGCTCGACGACAGAAGAGGTTCTGAACTATTTGGAGTTCATTTAAAATATTAGGGTTTGCGTGGGCAAAGACGGGGCCCGCGTAGGAGTACAATTACGTTTGTAAAAACATCCTTATATACTAGGGTTATAAAGGCAATTTTAAAAACTTCCTTGGAGTTAAAAACATTCCCTACAAAAATATTAATATTTTGAAAAAAAAAAGGGTAGGAGCAAGGTCTGGCTTTTCCAATTGAAACTTTATAATTTTAAAACAGCAATCTTGTAGACCAGCGTTGTTATGTTTAATGGTATAAAAAGATAACATCTTGAACATCCTTTAGGTTTACATTGAATGTATTGGTAATTTTTATTTTTTTTTAGGTTTAATATAGCGTAATTTTGTTTTTAATTGCAGGGTGGTGACCTAGATCAGCCGAAAATAAAAATAAAAACGGATATATTTAAGCCTGACGACTTAGCTCACAGACCCGATATTGACAAGGCACATGGTAAATTATTGCTGATTTAGGAATAATCAGAAAAAAAACTACTTTAGTATTAGGTGTTTAACTTCTATAGATAAAAATGATATTTATAATATTAATTTTCAGATATTTCCCAAAAACCACTTGATGTGGTGCAGAAACCACCAGAATTGCAAAATAAGGGTAAGTCTGCTGTTTCTAAAAACGAGAATGCTAGTACCACTAAAACCATTACTTACATTATTATCTATCACGGGGAGTGCTCTGAGGAATTGTTCGGATTAATCCCAGCCGCCAAATTTCGTGAACGCACTACACGGCAAACGTCCCGATACCATCCACACCATCTGGATGCTTGGCGGTCCACCACTGTACGTTTCACAAGGAGTTTTCTTCCACGTACAACCTCTCTGTGGAATAGTTTATCACCGGCGATTTTTCCTGACCGATACGACCTGGGGACCTTCAAGAAAAGAGCTTACTCCTTTCTAAAGGGCCGGCAACGCACCCGCAATTCTCCTGGTGTTGCGGTTGATCATGGGCGGCGGTAGTCACTTAACATCAGGTGAGCCGCATGCTCGTTTACCCCTCTTCTATAAAAAAAAAAAAAAAAAACACTCCTACTTAACACTCCAAGTGAGCTTTTGTATTGGGAGTGGTTTAAGATATTGGTGGAATAGTGATTTCGCCTATTCGCACCTTTGACGATAAGGCTAATGTCATTTATTCTTTTTGGACTATGTAACTAATAGTTTTTTTTTTGTGGGGATTGAAATATTCTACACAACAAGTTGTATATTGATTGCATTAGAATCACTACATTCGAGATCTCGACATCTAAATTGTGGCGAGATGCTTATCCTGGTACTAAAAGTGTTAAGTTAGCAACATTTCTAAAATGTCACTTTCACCAAAAGGGGAATGAGTTACTAGTAGAAGTTTTTTGTTATATATTATAGATATTGGTGGCTTTACTTATAATTGTTGATTATTGCTTGCTTAAGTATGAATTGTGTCCTTCACTTTCTTTTTTATTTGCGTTTACTGAAGAGAGAGAGAGAGAGAGATTTTTTAGGCAATACTTAAATTAACATTTAAACAATGATTTTTATAAGTAAGGTCGTAGTTGTACTTTTGTTGTACTAAAATTATCTTTTTTTAAGAAAAAAAGATAATTTTAGTATCATGTATAATTTTCAGTTACATTAACTGTTCTTTAATTGTTCTTTCCTCCTGGTATAAATATATAAAAAGTAAATAAAAATCAATATTTATTTCTGTTTTACAGATGAAACTCAATCTACCCTCGTTTCTGAGAGCATACCTGGGGATAAACCAATTGGTAAGTTTATCTGTTTATACAACAAACACATGCATGCGGTCAGCATACATGGCACAATCTGCATAGCTCCCACATTGAGTGAAATGTACCTATTTATTTCTCTAATGTAGGTAGAGCCGTGGTAGCTCAGATGGTTAGCGCTCGCTGTAAATTTCACGGTACGAGACAAAACCGGGTTTGATCCCTGGCGACACAAATTAAATTTTTAAGTGCTGATTTTCCAGGTGAAAAAACATCGTGAGGAAACCTGCATGTCTAAGAAATAAAACAACAAAAAATATTTCGAGGACGTGAAGTTCGCCAACACGAATTGGGGCAGCGTTGCGGTGACTTCTGACACTTCCTTGCCCAGCAGTGGGACACGTATATAGGCTGTGTGGCATTCCATATAAATTTTATTAATTTAAGATATTTTGTCAATTTTTTTTTAACATTTACTTGCGACAATAAAGAAAACACATAAGGGCTGGTTAGAAAGTTTATGTGATTCATGCATCTATTCATTCATACAAAAGTCCACTGTTGAACAAAGACCTCCCCCATAGATTGCCTCATGGCGGGATTTTGCCATAGTTGCCACGTAAGGCGGGTTGACAACCGCAGTTCTCGGCTTAAATAATTCTCCATTTCTTAGAAATAGCCACAAGAGTCATTTTGTAGAAATTGTAAGCACAAGTTTTCAATGTTTTTTTTTTTATATAATGCAGAAGCAGTGCAATTGGATGGAAAAGAAAAGGTCCCGGGTGACATAACACGACCGGCGGATATTGGAGCCAAACTAATTGACAAAAGGTACGCATTTCATTCACTTCCTTTCTTACGTCTATCTGACAGTCGGGCCCCTGATTGAAACGGTTTAACCGCATCGGAGAGCGAATTAAAATAACTTTTACATATATATTTCCCTAAAATAGTTAGGTTATTTTCTAGTGTGAAGTTTATAAGTTTTTCTCCATTTCTGCTCCTACTTTTATTGCTGTAGATGAATGGTCCTAGTGTTGTTTCTTCACCCAGGCGCCTAGTTCCAATTTGGCCGTTGAAGTCACCCATGATGATTAAGTTTTTGTGGGCCTGTTCTTGGATAGTGATATTTAGATCGAGGTAGAATTTATCTATGGTTTCTAAGTCAGATTGTTCTGTTGGTGAATATATTTGTAAAATAGACCAAGGATCTTTATATCCCGGTAGTTTCAGGTTCATCATTGCTATGCGTTCCGAAATTCCGATAAATCCTTCAATAGATTTTTCAAGATATTTTTTGACGATGAAACCAACGCCATGAAGGCCTGGCGTCGTTCCTATATGATACATTAAGAAGTCTGGTTCCGAGGTAATTTTTTCTCCCATTCGTCTTACTTCACTGAGGCCGAGGATATCCCATTTAATTTGTTTTAACGCATTATTTAATTCTATAAGGTTTTCTTCATTTTTCAGTGTGCGCACGTTAAGGGCTGCGACGTAAATGTTTGTTACTTTGTAGTTGTTTCTTTGTGTTGTTGAAGGGTTTATGGTCTTTGTCCCCCACGAGGACCAGTCGGCTTGGGGGAAGATGTGTTTTTTCTATTTGTTTGCTTTCATAGTTTGTTTGGGTTTTCCGTTTCTCGTTTAATTGCTAGTGTTTATTGGGTATAGGTTTGTTTGTCAGAGAGTTTGATCTAGGTCTTGTTGCATCGAAAACCTGCCTGGAAAAGGTACTGGACTTTAAAAGAGATTATGAAGGATAAAAATCAGCATATTAATATAAAAAGCAAACTTTTTAACACCTGCATACTGCCAGTTCTCATGTACGGCAGTCAAACATGGACCTTGTCACAAAACCTGACTAACAAACTTGCAACATGCCAGCACGCAATGGAAAGAAGCATGATGAATGTGAAAAAATCGGACCGACTGAGAAACTGTGTAATAAGAAGCAAAACAAAGGTTACAGACATAACGCACAAAATTAGAAGACTGAAGTGGCGATGGGCGGGGCACATGATAAGAGGAAGAGATAAATGGAGCAAAAATGTGACGCAATGGTATCCAAGAGAAGGAAAAAGGAAAAGAGGGAGACCACAAAAAAGGTGGGATGATGACATCAGGCAAGTGGCAAGCGTAACATGGAACAGGGTAGCTCAAGAAAGACGTGAGTGGAAAAGGTTGGAGGAGGCCTTTGCCGACTGGCAAACAGATCTTCAAAAAATAAGAAAACCTCAAATAAAAGACTAGATTAAGGATAACAGTAGTATTAAGCTTTGCATGTATTTCTCTTTTTATGTAGTTTTTGATCTGAATAAAAAGGCTATATATATATATATATATATATATATATATATATATATATATATATATATATATATATATATATATATATATATATATATATATATATATATATATATATATATATATATATATATTTCCCTCCGTATTGCGGCAATTCCTACGATTGCCCGTAATACGGGCTACCACAACTGTGTAGTGCGTATTTGAAGTAAAGTACGCGCGTTTTATCTTGGCCGGGCTGAAGTTAGGCGCGAGTGGCTGCGCAGAATAGTTTTTAGAACAAAATGACAAAAGGAGTGGGAGGATGGGCTGTAACTAAAACTAGCCTCTTCGCTCTGACAGCGCGCGACATGTTATACTCCCGTTCACTCGGGACCTTTTTGGCGGGAAAATTTGTATATAGAAAATTTTTTGCTATATTGCAAATTTTGCTATATGTTCACTTTGAGACAATATTTATGGATGAAACTTACAGGAATTCTTGTTGAATGTATAAACTATCGAATAAAATTATTTTTGGTTGCTAGAAATTGTAATAAAATACGTAAATTACCCTGTATAACATAGTAGTAGTATATACTTCAATTTTAGTGACAAAATTACTACTAATTTGAATTCTACACTTTTGTTTTTGGAGAAATTTATATCAAATTGTTTGGAAATATGTATATTTTTATGTTTTATGTGTTTCTATTCGTTACTCATACCAAAATATTAAAATATAAAAAATTAAAAAAAAATAAAATAATATTTTATCTGTGACATTTCGAACAATATTTCTAAAATATGTTCGTGTGAATTTGAAATAAATACAACGTCATGTTATTTGAAATATATACGAAAACTATTTTTACTTACATTTTACACTAAAAATAAATGAGAATTTGATAAATAACACATTTATGAACCAACCTCCAAACTAGACCTTCCAAAGTTTGAAGTACTTTTGGAAATTTACTTTTCACTTTTTATACCACAAATTATATATCTACGTGTTTACTATATTACAAGAAATGTAAAAAGTATAATACTTTCGTTTTTAGTCCAGACACAAATATAAAATTCTATAAAAAAGACGGAGTTCCTTCATCAAAGTGACACGTGGAACGCCGGAAGTTCAGAGTGATTTCTTTTTTTTTTTTTTCTAAGAAACATTGCCAGGTTATGGTTTAAAATAAAAGAGCATATCTTTGTCTTTGATACTAATATCTATTGCATAGTGTCTTTGGTTTTGTTTAAAACGAAAAAATAGTTTTTTCGTAGGTAGACATGTTTACATAATTCTGATTTTGGCGGACGGACGGTTGGTATTGCGCGATCCAAAGTGAGCATGGCTTGGTTTACGGGCTAGAGATGCGAATACGTATATTGCACGGTTACGATTACGTGAATAATCGATTATTATTCGATTTTATTATATATATTTTATGTTTCATTGGCGAGTAAATGCAACATGGCGTTTTAAATGTGGTGATTATAATGACGTGCATTAAAGATTTATTGAAAAATTTAGTAATATCATTTTGGGGTTAGTGAAAGAATATGTTTTCCCCGTTAATATTGTGTATTTACTTTATATTAAAACTGTTAATTGTTGTAGTTTTTTTTATTAGATACTATTGTTTTATTGAAATATATAAAGATGCTTTCACTATAGTTTAGTTTAGTTCACGACGGGCTGTTTTCGGCAACTCCACATCTAAGCGCGTATTTTGCGTGTGGGCAGGAATAATGTGATTATTCGAGCCATGATATCTCCCCGAAGAAATTCAACAGTCTTTTGATGTTGCAAGCAACTTCAGGGAGCGATCCCGGGGTGCCGAGATGTTTAGCCCTGTATGAAGCGACTTATGGATATGTCAGCAACACGTGAGCCGCCGTTTCTTCCTCTCCCATACATGCTCTGCACAGGGGGCTATCAGTAACACCTATGGTAAACAAATGTTTGTTAAAAGAGCTATGTAGTGGAGCCACGTGTTTAAGGCTGCCGAAGTCTAGTTCCCCGGTCGAACCTTAAACCTACTACGCGAGATATTAACTAAAGTGGACTGTATATGCGGATGCTTCTACGCTTACGTAAAAGCGACTACTATAGCATGCGGTATAATGCACTCGCTCTTCCCTAAAACTAAACTATTATGGTGCCAAATCACTGAAAAGGAATCCTGCCTTATTAGGAGAACAACAAAATTGGAGCGGGTTAAACTATATAAGGCAGTAAATAAAGGAGTGTTGACTCACCGGGGTTTCTTCTATCCTGTTGAGCACTATAGCTGCAACTTCTGGAACTTCTTCTGGAACACTCCGGAGAGAGGCGGTGCGCGACTATATCTCACCCGAGGTGAGGGAACTTCTTCTAGACAGACACTCTGGGGCCCCAGGGGTGCGTCGGGAGAGAAGCGTTGTGGTTTCAGCGACGACTGCGGTGGAAAGAGGCCGCGCAACGGTCGCGCGTGCCTTATATGTCCTCGGCCCCGATGATTACGTGACATTCTAGAATCATCTTCTTGCCCCTCCCACCCCACCACCCCGATGTGTCGATGAAGGATCGAGGAGGGTATGAATGATATCGTTTTGTCGGAAAGGAACAAGCGGCTTGGCACCTCTACCGTCAAATATAATAATCCAATGTTTTTTTCCGCGCAACCACTATGTCCTGTGATAGCACTTGTTACTATCTTGATCTGTGGCTTGTTCAGTCTCCTTAGAACCTTGGTTAGACGACTATTTATTTCAGGCAGGGCCTCTCTAGCTTGTCTACACACTACTAAATTTTTCCAAAGCTGAGCGTGTAAATTATTGAAGTATCTACATACCAGTGAACGAACGTAGCCAAAGGGGATTGGTATTATAGGTTCTGGCCCTATAGTTGCCAGAGCCGATCCCCTTGTGGCCAGTTCATCTGCTGCATCGTTGCCTCTAGATCCACTATGTACCTTGATCCGTTGCAGTCACATTGTTGTGCTTACATACAACATTCATTTGTCTTAGAACCATTCGTGAAAACTCTGAGCTCTTTTGGTCCCAATCCTCTTCCAGCTGGTCAGTTTCCTTCAATTGTATCCTGTACTTCTTATCGAATACAAATTGTTATGCGATCCTATCATACTTGGCTTGTAATAGGAATAGGAATTTTTGAGTAAATTCTATTATACCTGTATGGGCGACTCTACTCTTACTTAAAAGATTTAGGGTCTTGAGTCTAATGGCAGCTAAAGTTGCTTCTTGTTGTATATGTAGATGAAGCGGCGTTAGCTCCAGCATAGCCTCCAAAGCTGCTGTTGGTGTAATCCTTATGCAGCCCGTGGCAGCCATACAAGCCAATCTCTGCTAACGCTGAAGCTTTCGTATATTGGTGGCTTCGTTAGTTTTGGTCCACTATACCAGAGAGCCGTATTTTCATTATAATAATAATTTTCAATTTATCTATAATCGCAAATCAACTAAGCGAACTTAGGAGTGAATATGAAGTGGCACATCTCTACCGACTGGCATATGCGCGAATGTCTCGTAAAGCCACATACAATATAGAATGCGCGGACCGAAAATTATTAAAAGAAAACATCTGCCGTATGCCAAATCCATTTAATATTTTATGTATTTACCAATAATTTTGAATATAATGGTAATTATATTTGCTTTTATTTACAGTGAAGAAGAAAAAAAACTATTCAGCAGTCCCGAAGCGTCAAAACCTGGAGCGACACCTGGGAAAATACTTACGCCTGGTCTAGAGGTAACTGGGATTATTTATTATATACGTATATTGAATTGATGGGGAAGGTTGTGTTGGGTTCATTATCCTTTTTTGTGGGCTAATTGTATCACTACTGCTTTGAGGTCGTATGCGATTTATTTGCTCAATGTAGAAGCTGAAATATAAAACAGGGGGCAAACGAGCATGGGGCTCACCTGATGGTAAGTTACTTCCGCCGCCCATAACCAACCGCAACACCAGGGGAATTGCAGGTGCGTTGCCAGCCTTTTAGAAAGGTGTAAGCTCTTTTCTTGAATGTCTTTAGGTCGTATCGGTCCGGAAAAATCGCCGGTGGTTAACAATTCCACAAAGAAGTTGTACGAGGAAGAAAACTCCTAGTAAAACACTCACTGATGAATCACCAAGAATCCAGATGAGATGGTGAGGGTGGTATTGTGAATTTTGACGCGATGTGCGTTCATGAAATTTGGCGGCTGGAATTAATACGAGTAATTAATTCCTTAGTGCTTGAATTCCTTAGAGCACTTTCCGAAGTAGATGAGAAACTGCAAAGGGATGCAACATCCCTACGTAGCGCCTGTGAATCGACGCGATCAGACAGAACTCGGTCGTCGATGCGAGCTGCTCTTGCTGGATGCAGTCAAGTGGACGGAGCTGGCACTGGGCAGTCCCGGCCCGGAGATGAGAACAGTACTAGGCTGCACTAAAAGTATCGGGAATGGAATATTTCCACTGTTCCTGTCATATTAAAATCTTTTTAATTGAAAACTCCTTGGTTTTAAAAATCGAATACCATTTATTTATTTAAAAAAAGATTCTCGGTCTTGTCATAAGGTTTTGTCAAACTTGTTTAGTTGTTGAGAAAATGGAATTGACTCGAGAAAATTCAAGAGCGGTGATTTATTATGACTTTCGAAGTGTTTTGACACAAAAACGGTGTGTTGACCAGATGATTTCTGCATTTGGTGATGAAGCCCCATCCAAAACCACAATTTATCGCTGGTTTGCTGAATTTCAACGTGGACGTATCAAGCTCAGTGATGATCCCCGTCAAGGTCGTCCAAAAACTGCAGTCACCCAAGAAAACGTTGATGCTGTGCGTAAGCTGATTGAGGAAGATCGACATGTGACATACCGCGAAATTCAGGCAACTTTAGATATTGGCATGAGTTAAATACAAATAATCTTGCATGAACAATGGTGTAAAAAAGTTGTTTTCCCGATGGATACCGCATTCGCTCTGTGAAGAGTAAAAAGCGGCTCGCGTTACTTGGTGCGTCAGAAATCTCGAAAGATTCCACGCAGGATCCTCAAATGCTGTATACAACATCGTATCAGGTGACGAATCCTGGATATACGCGTACGAACCCGAAACAAAAAACCAGTTACGAGTTTGAGTGTTCGAAAATGAGTTAAAGCCAACAAAAATTGTTCGTTCACGGAGTGTTGCAAAAAAATGGTGGCCACGTTTGTCTCCAAAACCAGCCATGTTACGACTATTCCTCTTGAGGGACAAAGAACTGTTAATTCAGAATGGTATGCTAGCATTTGTTTGCCACAGGTCGTTTCTGAACTCCGTAAAGAGAACTGCAACCGCCGCATCATCCTCCATCACGACAATGCGAGTTCTCACACCGCACACAGAACAAACGAGTTTTTAGAGCAAGAAAACATAGAATTATTAGACCATCCGCCGTATAGCCCTGACCTAAGCCCTAATGATTTCTATACTTTCCCTAAAATAAAGAATAAATTGCGTGGACAGAGATTTTCATCACCTGAAGAAGCTGTGGACGCCTACAAAACGGCCATTTTGGAGACCCAAACTTCCGAATGGAATGGTTGCTTCAATGTTTGGTTCCATCGTATGGAAAAATGTGTCAAATTTCGCGGAGGATACTTCGAAAAGCAATAAATACATTTTTAAATAGTAATGTTGTGTCACTTACTTGATTCCCGAAACTTTCAGTGCCGCCCTCGTATTCCATGTGAGGCTGAACTTGCGCTTTGTAAAGTTGCAAGCGATGTGCTGGCATGAAATACTGTCTCGCTCTGCTGAGCACGCCAAGCATTTTAGAGGCCATTTTGGCCTTCCCTTCTAAGTGATTACGAAACTGCACACTATTCGATATGTCGACGCCGAAGATTCCGATGCTAGCTGAGGTAGCAAGGGGAGGAGTGCCTTGAAACTGGAAAGATACGACAAAGGGGTTCTTTTTAGCCTTAAACGCGCAAACTTGCGTCTTCTGGGGATTAAACTGGGCTAGATTTAGTCGCCCATGACACAAGTTTGTCCCGGTACTCGGCGACGTTTTCCCGAGAAATATTGGCACGGCCGGTGTATAAGGCATCACCAGTGCTGTCGTCTGATATCAATTAATGTTACCAGCTTGTAACATATCATCGATATGCGGAAGAAACAGCGTTGGTGATAGCACACAGCCTTGTGGAACACCACCGTTAATAGGCTTGTAATCAAAGCACGCACCGTCTACTACGACTTTGATGCTTCGATGAGCAAGGAAACTGGTGATCCAATTACAAAATTTGAAATTTCCCGGGAAGGATAGGAAAGGAGCTTCGAAAGAAGCGCTTTGTGCCAAACCCGATCGATCCCGCTGGTGATCCTCATGGTGATCCTCATGAGCTGGCAGTTTATAATAGACTCCATTATTTTTGAGCACAATGAGGTGAAAGCGATAGGCCTGTAGTAGTTGCACGGGTCTGAGCGGTCGCCTTTTTTAGGGATCGGGTGGACCAAAGCTGTCTTCCATGAATTTGGGACTACCCTTTGAGAGTAGGAGTATCGGAAAAGACGCGCTAAAACCAGTGACAACTTCGGTGCACGCGTCTTCAGCACAATGGGAGGCCACTCCATCGGGCCCTCTCGACTTGTTGACGTTTAGAGAGAGGAGTGCTTTGCGAACCGAGCGCTGTGTAAACTGCACATCGGGCTTGGAGCGCTAACGCCGCGGGATGGTCGACGGTGTGTTCCCGACGTCATCGAGAGTCGAGGTGGCCCGCGGACCATATTTGTGCGGCTCTCGACAAATCAAACAATTTTAGGAAATGATATCAAAATATCATCTAATAAACACATCAAGTAAACTAAATGGAAGTACGCGGGTAATTATAAACTTCTTCGTGCAACTTGCTCTAAGTGAGCAGGTTGCGGGAGCGGGAGGTCGCGGCAAAGTCGAACGCAACTTCAATTTCATTAATTTCTTTTAACATACTGCGTAGGACACTTGTCAATAAACGCGCGACCGCGAAGAATTTTTATTAAATAACATTATAATGGCAGGAATATCGTCAAAAAGTGTCACTAAAAGGAAGCTAAGTAACGAAAGAAGGTCTTTTCAACAAAAATGGGAGGAAGAATTTTGTTTTATAAGTGGACTTACTGAAGGTACTGCAATTTGATTAATGTGCCGGGAAAGTGTTGCTGCAATAAAACGATACAATTTATTACGCCACTATACAAGTAAGCACAATTCATTTACTGAAGCCTTTCCTTTGGAATCAAATTGCAATTCGTCGTCAACAAAATATGATGACGACAGCAGTTGGACAAAACGAGGCTGTTACAAAAGCATCTTACCAAGTTTGTTACATGCTTGCAAAAAAGATGAAACATTTCACTGATGCTGAATTAATAAAGGAGTGCATGTTAACTCTTTCTCAGACTATGTTTAAGAATTTTTAAATAATAAACAATTAATGACGGGAGGACTAAAGCTTACGCTTTTTGAATCAACCTGTCCATATCGAGTTGAAGATTTGTCAAAAACCATGTTTGAGGAGTAATAGATCGATTGAAAAACTGCAAAATATTTTTCCAAAGGAAAGGTATACCTGTGAGTAAACTGATATCAGAGTGTGCTGATAGTATTCCGTCAATGTTGTGTGCAAATAATGGTCTTATTGCCTTGATGAAGAAAGAATGGAATCTACATAATTTGCTGCTCATTCACTGTTTACTGCATCAATAAACCTTGGCATGTCAAATTTCGAATGATAAATTTAAGGACTTAATGAATACTGTTATAAACATAATCAATTTCATTCGCGCGCGTAAACCAAACCATCGAAAATTTAAAGACCTACTTGAGTAATTACAAGCTAATTGTGCTGATTTCACCATGAAGTTTAATAATCTTAATTTTCTTAATTTAGAGTTGCAAGAACCTAACAAGATAATCGGTCAAATAACGAATAAAATATTTGCATTTGAAGCTAAAATTCAATTATATATAAATGGGGTCGAAGCTGGAGACTTTTCTAATTTTCCAACCGTTGCAGCTATGCAATTAGGTGTCTATTTCCGATAGTATTTATCAAGATATGGTTTCCTACTTAAAGGATTATTTGCTTTTGAAATTCAAGAAACATTCAATGATGTGAGAAATATTAAGAACTGTTTTATTCTTGTAGAAAACCCTTGGCATTTAGACAATGATGTGATTTTATTTAGACAGTTTGGATTTTCTAATACTCAGTTCATGAATAAACTCATTGAACTAAAGTACGACAAAGAACTCAAAACTCATTTCATTGAACACCGCGAAAAGAATGAACACATTGAATTTTGGAAAAATGTGCCTAATATGTAGGTAACTATAAAACTTTCCGAATTTGCGCACAATTTATGTTGACAGTATTTTCTTCGATAATATTATCTCTGTGAAGCTTCATTTGTCAAAATGAACTTCTTGACAAATAAATACCGCAATCGCCTTTCCACTCATTTATAAGACACAGTGAGTTGCATGAAGCCTAAAAGAGGCCAACATAGAAGATATAATTGAAAAAGTAAAACACCATAACACTTAAATTACATGATACTAGTGGTTAAAAATACCTAAATAATAGTATGCTTTTGGACCTATGTTAAAATGAAAAATACTGATATACTTGCTAACTACCTATTTTTACTACACGCCGCCTTGGCACGTGCCGCCTCTTGTCAAAGGCACCCTTTGGCATAAACATATTACAATAATTGACGCCACGTCTGGTCAACTGGTTAGTGGTCACTTCGCGCCGGGTGACCGTGGTTTCGATTACCATCCGACACAAATATCTCTGTTCATTGTATGCTAGTTAGTTCCTTGAGTTGACAAATGAAGACTTCACTTTAGTCACAGGTATCAATTGCCATAAAAATCTAGGGGACAATTGGGTTGACAGCTTACAAAAATATGTTAATTGATTGGTGGCATCAACTAAACAATCCAAAAATGTACCGCCCGCTGTGATATCTCACATTCTCCTGTTCCCTTTGACCCCTTCCCTTGATTCATTCCCTTGACCAGATAAGTGTGACGACCACTGGCCTAACAGATCGGCTTTCGGCTTTGCGTCATGAGTCAGTGAGTCGTCCTCTCTGTGCAGAAATGGACGAGATGGCTAACAGAAGTTCTCTTGAACAGCCTTGGCGGGAGACCAGAATGCACGGGTTCCCGAAGCCGATCTAACTTCTCGCCAATTCCGCCGATGTGCTCAGTCCTTGCCTTGGCAATGACTCTTTTGAAGGACCTGGAGGCGGAATTATACTTTTTTTAAGAGCGCTGGTGTTTACAACCGGAGACGTTGATGAGTCAGCCCAGGCCCGGTAGCACTCATGCTTATAGCGTAATGCTATTTTACAGGAGCGACCAAACCATGGCTGGGATCTGCTTCCGATGCGCACCACAGAGGATGGAATAAAAAGTTCCATACCTTGAAGTACCACATCAGCGTCAGAATTAGCAACAACGCTTTTCCGGCAAAAAGCGAACCCGCCCCCAAAGGTAGGATGCAAAAAAAGATCGCATCCCATCCCAATCGGCCGACCTGTAGTACCAAGCACGGCGGCAGCCTGCAGAATGCAACCGCGACGTTAGTGTGAGTGGCACCACACTCCAGACAAGACAATGGTCCGACTGAAAAGCACTATCCGTCCGGATGAGAGGTCAGCAGAAGGTCTAACAGGGAAGGTGCAGGGAAGGTCAAGACTGCCGAGGCGTCGAAAACAGATATCCTCTGGCGTATGCGCAAACTCCATCTTGGGGCACAATGGAGTGTTCGTGTTTGTATCTCGGGTAAGAGAGATGCAAAAATTTACGGATAGTGTGACAGTGGTCGCCTTGGTCTTATTACTCCGCTTGCCTCGAACAGTTTTAGTCCCGAGCGGAATTTCAATTTTACAAGGGTGCTATATAATTTGTGATGCAACTTTATACAGTCTATCAAATGTAATGGACATAGACTTCAGCCATGTTGATCTATCTAGAATAGCTACTACACTACTAAAATCAAGGGAAATTTGAAAGTTAGGGGATGCATTGCAGTATCTTTACTACCAAGGGAAAATATACAATTGCGGTTGGTGATTCGCCTGTCAAGCGTGGTTAACTTAAGGGGAATACAAACTTATCGTAGCCGAACGAATTGAAGTCAAGGAGGCACACATGTTCGCACCGAAAGAATCGAAAGAAGAAAAAACGTTTCCATTTCCTTTACACCTGTCTTACTGCAATTATATGATTGTGATGGATCTTGACGAAAACGTCTTATTGTCAGTACTTTATTAATAGAACATGAAGAAAGTACTAATTTTTTTACATTAGAATCACTCTTTTTAAAATTAAGAATTAGGTACAACTGTCAAAATGCAAGCGCCTCGGTTGTTCCGACCGCATCGCCCGCGCCGAATTTGATAACGTCATCCCAATTCGTCTGGGGTTTAGGGGGTTCTTTCAGATTCGGACGTTTCGATGCGGGAAGGTGTTCGGATGATTTCATATAAAGAATATTAAAATTCCTTTTGTTCAACGCGTTAGGCTCGAGTAGTGTGCGTTTAAGGCGAATACCCCCACTCTGAGGCAATCTTTGCAGGAGGCTTATGTTCAGCGGTGGACTTGTGTTGTAACGAGTATATGAATAAATGAATGATTCGCGATCGCTTGCAGCCGAAGAAACGCGGGCGTCCTAAAGGCTCGACCAACAAGCCGAAGCCCCCGGGCACGCCCGTTCGCGGGGCAGCGCCGGCGCCGGGTGTGAGCCCGCTGCGCGGCGCGGGCCCGGGGACGCCCGTGCCGCGCGCGCCTGGTCTTGCGCCACGCCCGCGCGCGCCTCACTACCAGTACGCTGTGCGGCCCAGTAGGAAAGACTTCTCCGGGATACAGTTCAAGAGGTACGTCACAACCACGCTTAACTTTTAAATAAAACTAGTTTTTACTGGAGTATGAGTAATAGATACTAACTAACTAGATACAGATTGGTGAGTGACTGGTAAGTCCCCTCCGTGACTATGGATGCTGTAAAATACTCTATCGTCGGGAATATAAAATAAATTAATATATGCGACAAAATTCGTAAAAAACTAGTGTTCGAGCAATAATGTAATACATTTGTGTTGTATGTAAGATACGAGGGTGGATTGAAAAGTACTCGGCCTAACCAAGAAAATAAACACATACTAAATCAGTTATATTTTTATTTTTCTACATAATCACCATCAAGTTCAATACACTTTTGCCACCTCCCCTTCCAAGCATTTAGACCGTTGAAAAAAAATTATTCTTCCTTAGAGTCAAAATTTGCGTCTACAGCTGCTTTGACCTCGTCGTTTGTCGAAAATCTTTGACCTCCCAAGTGCTTTTTTAGGTTAGGGAACAGAAAGAAGTCTGATAGTGCCAGATCAGGTGAATACGGTAGGATGCGGTAACAGTTCAAAGCCACAGTTGTGAATTTCAGCCATTGACGGTACTGACGTGTGAACACGGGCGTTATCTTGATGAAACAGGACTTTTCTTCTGAGCATTCCTCGACGTTTTTCTTTTATTTCCTCTCGTAAATAACGTAGTAAGGTGCAGTAGTAATCAGAGTTTATAGTCTGACCCCTTTCAAGATAATCAATCATAATCACACCTTTCGAGTCCCAGAATACTGAAGCCATCACCTTATTTGCCGACAAAATCGACTTAGCCTTTTTAGGGGGTGGTGAACCAGGTCTTTTCCACTGTTTTGATTGTTGTTTTGTTTCCGATGTACAGTAATGAACCCATGTTTCGTCCATATTAACAAAACGATTCAAAAAATCATCTGCATCGGCTTCAAATAACTCCAAACAGTCGCGTGAAATAGTCAATCGCGTCCTTTTTTGTTCAACTGAAAGCAGCCAACCCAACTCGTTGACAATGATGTTTTGAGTTCGTTCATAAGAGATGCCTATAATCTCGGCTATCTCTCTAATTTTTAATCTGCGGTCTCCCATTATTAAATCAAGTACTTTCTTAATATTTTCGTCAGTAGTTGACGTCGAAGGCCTTCCAGAGCGGGGTTCATCTTTCACACTCTCTCTACCACGCTTAAATTCTGCTATCCATTTTTTGACGGATGAATATGACAGAGCACAATCGCCTAATGTACTGACCATGTCATCATGGATGGCTTTTGATGATAGCCCCTTCTTATGGAGGTACTTAATGACGGCACGCTGCTCGATTTGCTCCATTCGCGGAAATTATGTCCGATTACTTTGTTAATAAATTTATAAAATCACAACTAATTATCGCACACGTTTCGAACTTCACACAATGAACTAGTCTGAACTGAACTAAATAATGTGGGTACATTTGATTTTTAGAATTGAATGGATCTGTGTTAGGCCGAGTACTTTTCAATCCACCTAGGTAAACAGTAAGCATGTGTGAGTGAGGTCTTTAATAAGGTAAAATGTAATTGAATGTTCAGTAGCAATTAAAACACCGTATCATTGACACCTTGTTTCTGTGATCAGTCCCTATAAAAATAGTGAACCTTAATACCACAACAACTAGTTTTATTTAAATACTAGCTTCTGCCCGCGACTTCGCATGCGGATCCTGTTGCTTATGCCAGTGACAACGGGGTCGTCACAATCGAAGATCTGAAACGTCTGATGTCGAATTCTAAGAGCCCGGGGACGGGAAAACAACGTGATGCGCGAGACGATTCAAGACGTTCTAGATCTTTCACTTTTGTAAGTCAACAGGAAGTGCCCATCAGACTAAACAACTTTTGCTAAGACGTCATTCCTATATATGTTATAATGTCGCTGGGCTTTGGAGTTCCACAACAGGTGTTCCAGATCTTCAAATTTATTCGCACAGCAGAAAATGCTCTTCATGTGGAATATTTTTTGATATGGCACCATTTTTATATCTCTTATACTTTAGCTGGTCTGTTGCGGTTCTGCATCAGGTGTTCCATTTTCCAAAATAAATTATGGCCTATATGTTGCCTAGACTTAACACCTATACAACAAAAAACTTTTCATCCCGTATACTTCACCGATCAGAGTGCACCGGATCCCAAGGTTACACTGAATTAACAATAATATTGCAAATAACTTTAAAAAAATCTTTATAAACTATAACTGTACCCGTGGCTTTGCCCACGTATAGCATAAGTATTTTTTTTAATTCTATTTTTACTTTAATAATAGTGAGTGATAGTTTGTTGATTTACAGAAACACTCAAAAGAAGCGTCCCATACTATACTAAAGCTTAGATACCTCCCTCGAAAACTATTTGGTTTAGTAAACTCAAAATTTGAAAGTTATGTAGCGTTATAATAGCGTAAGTTATTTAGCGGAAGGTTGCGAAGAAATTTATATTTTAATTTTTTATTATAATGGATTTCCGCAAAGTAACGCCTGATTCTATCAATTATCTTAAAAAGGCTAGCACGGCCGAACAGGCAAGACTCTATGTTAAATTAACAAAACTACATCGTATTGCTGCTCAAAATGTTTGGTTTAATCAGCAGTGCAAACAACTTCATGTTATTCCCAATTATATCCAAATACGTTCTGGCACACATATTTGGCTTAATGAGGAGTGTCGTCGTTGGTTTTCCAATAGAGATAACTTAAAACCCACCTCAAATTATTTAGCGGAAGGTTGCGAAGAAATTTATATTTTTATTTTTTATGAAAGTTATGTAGTTAATTTACTGGTAAGAGACGTCAGGTTAATAAGGAAATTTTGGAGATGTTGAATAACAGAAGTGTTATAATTTACTATAACACTTCTATGTAAACAACTTTCGTTGTTTTTCCCTCGGTCTCATTCAATATGTACAGCGAGTCAGGACTGGTGACGCGGGAGCAAGCGACGTACAGCTGTTATCCGTGTGAGAAGCAGCTCGTCCTGAGGGCGACACCCGCAGCCTTCAGTGTCTGCCCCTGCGGCTTATATATTGTCATGGCGAAGCACACGCTCACAGGAAACTGCACGCGCTTGAATTGAAAGGGATAATTGTGGGGAATCAGTGGTATACGTGGTATAAACACTGTTTCGCCGACGCCACAACCCGTTAGAATTTCCGCCTCAATGATATTTATCTGCAGCTAGACGACTTTGAGCCGGGTCCCATTGCACAGTTCGGCGGAGTGAGATTCCGAAGAAGTATAATTGGGACACCGACCTTTAGCTTAATGGTGTGCGCTGGTAGTCCACTTGAACTGAGGGAATTGAGAAATTCTACGGGGTAATGTGTGGCGTCATCTTGGTCGACCACAGTGTTTATTGAAGTGTAGATCACTTCATTTCCCTCAATTTCTGCGAGAATGCCTTCATTGATCCCTGAAGCTTGGTCGTTTTTGTGGGTTAAAATGGCTCGTTCACACACCCAAGAATTATCTTGGTGCAGTATCCTATTGATATTCCTGTACACCAGGCGAATCAAATCTTCTAAGGTGGACACCACTCTCCCAAATATCTCAGGTAGAACCTGGCCACCGTCTACTGGTAGCGTTCCCTCGCCCAATTTTAAGAGAACATCAGAAAATTCTTGAGCGTGTACATTCCCGCCAAGTTGTGCTCTCATATTCATCGTTATGCGTAACCTACGAATATTCACCTCATCAGCCCTAGTTCCTCGCGGCAACACAGGCAGCGTTTGTCGGAAATCGCCGCTAAACAGAACTGCAACGCCACCCATCATTTGCTGGTTCCTGCAGATGACCTGTTCGCCATAGTGCATTCATCCCACACGGTTAAAGAGCAATCTTTAAGCACGCACCCTTTCATTGTTTACTCTTTAAGTTTACTCATTACTCTCTAAATCTATGGGAATCTTAAACATTGCGTGCGCTGTTTTGCCACCAGGAAGCAGTGTTGCGGCGATTCCTGACGATGCTACTAAAATGGCAATCTTGCCTTGCCTCCTGACCTCTGCGAGATTGCCAGCGGTGAAAAATGTTTTCCCTGTTCCACCAGGAGCATCCATGAAAAGTTTTTTTTTACCTTGGCCGAGCCCAACGCTTTCAAGGATGGTGTCGAAAATTTGCTTTTGCTCTGAGGTAAACTTAGAGACATGGTCATTGACGACGGTACTCATAGCTCTTGGATCATAATTTATTTCAGAGTTGTACTCTCTGTTTCCACGCTCTTGTACATTCAGATGTTGTGGAGTCGGTAGCCCATAATCCATCAGAGAACTGCCGCCGATCGAAATGACCATGTCTTGAAGTGAACTAAGGCAACTGTTTAGAACGCGCTCAACAGTTGCCTCAGTATTATCTCCAGTAGTGCGTCTCAGAGCTCTTAGGAAGTCTTCGGATGCCGATATTTCTCCCACCCCCTCATGCAAGGAGAATTGCGATTTAGCGCTCCACAAGGACCATGCAACATGTGACCCTTTACAATTTAGTACAGAACGGGGTCAATGTCGGGATCTGGCAGCTCAGCTCTTATGACATCATTGATCTCGTTGGGCCTGATTTTATCTTTCAACCACAAAAGCAAATGCGCATGGGGCAAGCCGCGGTTTTGCCACTCTACAGAATACATGTGACATCTGGTAGCACCAAATAGTTTTTCTTTTGTGAGAAGATCCATCAGGCACTTTAATTTTAAATGAAACACCATGTAAAAAATTCGGGAGAAACGACCTCCCAGTAGGATCCTCCTTCACCACGACAACGCCTCGTCTCACACCACCAAGCAATCGACTACTTGGCGACGTCAGACGTGGAATTACTAGGTCACCCGCCCTATAGCCCCGACCTCGCACCTTGCCATTTTTGTTTATTTCCGATTTTTTATTTTTTATTTAACTGTCTTTACGGCTCTGGGTTCTAGCCCTTCTGAGCCCATCATTTCTTTCGGGATCTTCATTTTTATAGATTTTTTCTTCACAATATGCTCATATGCCACATTGTGAAGTTTTTGGGGGATTTTGACGACAGCTCAACCCAGCGGGTAGTTGATGACGATAGTCACTCAAGTTCATAAAGCGCCTAAGCGATCAAAATAACTTGAAGTTTATATCAACATCGAAGCACTTGTTTCTTCGTTTTCTCTAACAGTTTACACGCGCAGACACTTAATTCACAAAATCGCATCACTTTTACGAATTAAAATCCACTTCAAACCATTATCTAAACGATAAAACAGAGAAAGTAAAACGATTTGTGAAATAAGAATAGAAGGTGAGTTGATTGAGCAAGTAGATGGGTTTGTATATTTGGGCTGCGTATTTAGCAGGGATGGGAGATATGATAAGGATATAGAACGACGAGTGAATGCGGGAAATAGAGTAAATGGGGCCTTGCACTCTATTGTGAAGAGTCAAAATGTGTCGAAAAAGGCACGTATGGCAATTCACAATACTGTGTTGGTCCCTACTTTAACGTATGGTAGTGAAAGTTGGGTATGGCAGAAGAAGCACGAGAGTAGAATAAACGCAGTAGAAATGCGGTCGTTAAGGAGTATGTTAGGGCTGAATCTGAATGACAGGGTAAGGAATTGTGTAATAAGAGAAGAGTGTGGTTTGCAAGATGATGTGGTGACCAGGAATAAGAAAGGAATGCTTCGGTGGTTTTGGTCATGTGGAAAGAATGAATGAAGAAAGAGTGACAAAGAAAATTTATGGTGCAGAAGTGAATGGCAGAGTCGGAAAGGCGACCAAATTGGTGATTTATTGAAAACGGGCCAAATTAGGAGTACCCTTAACCGACGAGCATGTATGCGTAGGTGTATGGATGTGAAGGAGGCAAGAGAGGTGTGTCAGGATCGTGCCAAATGGAAGTCTGTAGTCTCTGCCTACCCCTCTGGGTGACTGGCGTGAGTGTTTATGTTTATGTATGTATGTAAAACAGGAGCAACAATCCGTCGGCGGCCAAGCTCCCGCCAAAACTCTATTTATTTCCGATGCAGTGGCTGCGTTTCAAAATGCCGTCGAAGAGACCCCTAAAGACGAGTGGGCTTTTCTCAGTGTTTCCATTGGATGCAGCGATGTATTGATGTAAATTGAGACTGAAAAGGACTCTTGCTCGCAAGGACCAATTGAAAAGGAACCCAGCGGGCTTAAACGTTCAACTAAGAAACAGAAGGGAGGAATCGAGGCTTCTCTCGATCCGGCCTCCTATCACGCCTACGTTGGGTTCGGGAACAACGTTTGTGATCTCCGCAACGGAGTAACACACAAGGGCGATAACTTCTTCCTTTTCAGAAAATAGGTTCAGGCGGGGATTACGGGTCTTCCGAAGTCGTTCCGGTCCCAACGCCTTAATTCTTCGATGTGGACTGTATAATTTTGAGGGATGAATTTCTTGGGAATAAAACAGCAATTATCTTCAAACCATTCCGTGAGAGAGTAATCACTTTTCCCTATCACTTCCCTACACTTTTTCTTTCTTCTTCTTATTGACTGCTGGTTTGATTCCCGAACTAATCCCGAAGGATTCCCGAACGAATTGCAAGAAAACTCGTTTACTGAGCTACCCCTGGGCTATACGCGAAAGTGTGCGGCGCCATTTGCGCGCTCGCGCAACTTAATTACATCAATTTGTACTATCACTCTCTCACGGTTTTCTCAATTATTTATTTTGTATAAGACATACATTTATACAATTCACTTATAAAGATAGCACAAAAAAATATCTTTACTACGATACGATATACGTTACATTTTCATATGACAAAAACCTTTTATTTATTTAACAAAATATGCCTATTTTACTCACATGTTCGAAGTTGGAATTTCTTAAATATTTAACATAGAAAGTTAAAGAATGTTTCCTACTTGAAATTATACATATCTTAACTAACACAACAGTTTAATTTACATTTTCTCTATTCATTCTATTAAAACACTTTTAAATTTCTTATACAAAACTATCATTATTTCACTTGTTCACAGGAATTTTCACATAAAAATAACACAGAATTCACCTTTTTTACACGTACAATCAATCTGAAATGTTTTACAAGTCATTACATACATAAATTGCTGAAATTACAAATATTTAAATTTCTACATATTTGGCCTCCTAAGTACGTGGCTAGCGTGCGTCTATGATCTCACACTATTTGAACAACTAACTTTCGCACGGCTATCGACTATCAAAAAAAATGAAAAGTCTAATATCAACAATACTAGGTGAATAAATGCTTTTACACAATTCTCAAACTGTAGGAAACTATTTCTAATCAGATTCTTATCAGTTATCATGTTTCTTATCAGATAACATAGACAAATATTTCATGAATCAATACATTGAAAATAGGCATTTGTTTACATACAAAACATATCAAACTCATATAAGACAATACTTATGCAATCAATTTCCATTAATTCCACTTATGCACAGCGATTATCTCGACCGGGGAACAAATCCGGTCTCTAACTTTATTTTAATATTTCTTTAAATTAAGATGATTTCAACCGGGGAACAAATCCGGTAACATAATTTATATCTTAAAAATTCCCTATATGAAATTATTAAAAGATATTACTAAGAAAATGATAAACTATTCCGGCCTGGGAGTCGAACCCAAGACCCTCATATCATTAATTCGATATTTCTTTAAGATTCAACTAAGCATTTTCTTATTAAAATATTGTTGCTCGATAATTTGCTTTTTAGAAGCTATTCGTAATCGGTTAAATAATAAATTGAAATATTCTTATAGGCTCGTCGCCAACAGGACACCATTTTGAAAAGATATAATAAAACTTGCTAGTTTGTTAATTTTTGATTTTCTAAGAACATTCAGTGTCACCCTAGTAGTAATCTATAGTCAAGCAATCACGCAGATCAAAGCGTATATAATCATTACATTTTAACATAAAGTGGAAATGATGACCAGTTAATTTTAAAATGTTACCAACAAATAATTACTGAATTATTGACTAAATAACCTGTGAATTTATTGTGAAATTTTCCGAGCGTATGTCAAAGCAAAAACCCGTTTATTTTATATTTTATAATATTAAATTTGTGTATGTTACACTGTAATACAACTTTATGAAATGTAATTTTTTATGAAATACGGAAAGAATTTCGCTGATCGCGCCCAACGCCGGGGCCCACGCCGGGGACCACGCCGCGAGTGGGCGTGGCACGCACAAAGTTTCGGCGTGTTGGTCAAGCCCTTAGGACGCCCGCGTTTCTTCGGCTGCAAGCGATCGCGAATCATTCGCTCCACTGCTGAACATAAGCATCCTGCAAAGATGGTCTCAGAGTGGGGGCATTCGCCTTAAGGTGAACGCTTACTATTCGAGCCAAACGCGTCGAACGAAACGATTTTTAACTTTCTTTATATGAAATCTTGCACACTTGTCCGCATCGAAACGTCCGAATCTGGAAGAACCCCAAAAATCCTAGAGCATGAAAGCAGGTAAGGATGAATTGGAATAATGTCATCAAATTCAGCGCGGGCGATGCGGTCGAATCGGATACCACTATAGGGTATTCCACTATGGGGGGATGAGTCGCTCGCGTCCGTAGGCTTAGACCACCTAACCTTAGGCCCACCCTACACGTGTCCCCCGGGTGGTGCTAAACAAGCGACAAAGCCGAAAAAATAGACTCGGCTCCTCGCCGTATGGTAGCGGCGTAAAATCTACCACCAACCCTTGTTCGCACCATGACTAAGGAAATAAAAGAAATGGCCCCGAGTTCCCGGCGCCCCTTAAATGGGGCAGGGGTGCGAAGAATCTCCGGGAGAAAAACCGGCGACGAGGTTCGCCACCCGTCACGTTCTGTCTCCCGGAGGGGTGAAAAGTGGATTGCGGAAACCCGTCTGGCTAAGCTGGCTGAATGTATGTGGAGGAATGAATGATAAGATGGATGAAGTATGCGAAATGATGAATGACAGAGGAATAGATGTGTTATGTGTGAATGAGACGAAACGAAAGGGAAAGGATGCCACTGCACATGGCACGTATACCGCGTATTGGTCACGTGTAGGCGAGACCGAACGGGCATGCCAGGGAGTCGGTTTCATCCTTTCAGAAAGAATGGGTCAATGTGTGAAAGAGTATGAATGTGTAAGCCCGAGACTGCTATGGATACGAATGAAAGTGGGCTTAAAGAAACTGTTCCTGCTAGGGGTGTACGCCCCAGACATGTCTAAGCCCACTTACATCCGAGAGCAGTTTTGGGACATGGTAAGGATGGTGTTGACAAAATGTAAGGAAAATGAAAATATTATTATGTTAGGAGACTTTAATGGAAGGGTTGGGGTGAAGAGGTCTGGTTATGAAAGGATATTGGGAACGTTTGGTGATGAAAGTATAAATGAGAATGGTGAAGACCTCCTCACCGTATGTGCGGAAAAGAATCTTTTTGTGACGAATACTTTTTTTCGTCATAAGATTCACATGTGTACATGGGAAAGAGGTGATGATAGAAGCATGATAGATTTCGTAATTGTGGGTGAAAGAATGAGGAGCGCAGTTGTAGATATAAGGGTTTACCGGCGGTCCAACGTAGGGACGGATCATTCCTTGGTCTTATGTCGAATTAATGGTCTTTTCAAGCGTTGGCGGCATCGGACGTCTGTGTCTACCACTGCGTTACATCATATAAGAATAGAGAAGTTACAAAATGAAGATGTGATAGAGAAGTATAAATGTAGACTGAGAGAAAATATTAGATGTTTGAATGAGTTGTGTATGAATGGTTTAGACTTGAATACTGTGTGGGATAATATTAAGAAAGGTTTGGTGGATACCGCCACCGAAGTATGTGGTGTAAGTAAGAGAACAAATGAAAGGAAAAGTAATACGTTATGGTGGGATGATGAGGTACGGGTGGAAGTTGAATCAAGGAAGAAAGCATGGTTGGATTTACTAGCAACCAAAGCTGGTAATTCTTCTGGTATGAATGATGAGATTGAAAGAAAAAAGGCAGAATTTAGACGTCTAAATAAGAGAGTAAAAGAAGTCGTTGAAAGGAAAAAGAAAGAAAGAACGGATAAGAATGATAGAGGGATATCTGATAATTTCCAGGCTAACATAAAAATGTTCTGGAAACTCGTAAGAACTGCCAGGGGAAATACAAAACAGCCTATAATAAATGCTATAAGAGACGAGAATGGATGTATTCTGAATGATGAAGTTTCGAATTTAAACAGATGGAAGGAATACTTTGAAAGCGTGCTTATGAGTGAAGAGTCGTCTGAATTAAATGAACTAGAAATTCCGAAAGAAGTGGAAAGGGGTATGGAGATAAGTGTAGATGAAATAATGAAAGCAATGAAAAGCATGAAAGCAGGTAAGGCAGCTGGATATGATAGAGTATCACTCGAGATGTTAAGGGCTGGAGAGGGAGTGGTGGCAGGCCTGCTGTACACCTTGTTTAATTTATGTTGGGAATTAAAACGGGTACCGGATGACTGATGTAAAGCAGTTATAGTACCAATATATAAAGAAAAAGGGTCACAGCAGGACTGCAAAAACTACCGCGGTATCAGCTTGCTTAGTATTGTGGGTAAACTGTATGCTAAGGTGTTAATTGAAAGAGTTATGAAAGAAACTGATGGAAAAATTTGGGATGTGCAAGCGGGCTTTAGAAAGGGAATGGAGTGTACAGATCAAGTATTTTCCATGCGCATGATTGCGGAGAAGTTTTTGGCCAAAAACCAGAAAGTTTTTTGTGCGTTCATGGACTTGGAAAAGGCTTATGACAGAGTGGACAGGAATGTGTTATGGCAAACACTGAACTCATATGGGTTGAGCGCTGGTTTGATACAGGCATTAAGGTCTCTTTATAGGGACTCTAGTGCTTGTGTCAGGATCAATGGGGTCTACTCGGACTGGTTTGGCATCCAAAAAGGTGTCAGACAGGGCTGTGTAGCTTCCCCTTGGCTGTTTAACCTATTTATGGACCGGTGTTTGCAAACTTTGAAAGATGAAGAATGTGGGTTAAGAATGGGCGAGTTAACCGTCAAATGCCTTTTGTATGCCGATGATCAAGTCATATTTGCGTTATCGGCGGCAGAGTTGCAAATGATGGTTACATTAATGAACTGGGAATTAAAAGAAAGGGGAATGAAAGTGAAGGCAAGTAAGACGAAAGTGATGGTTTTTGAAAGAGAAGAAAGCAAAACGGTATGTGAAATAAGAATAGAAGGAGAGTTAATTGAGCAAGTGGATGAGTTTGTGTATTTGGGATGTGTATTTAGCAGGGATGGTAGATATGATAAGGATATAGAACGACGAGTAAATGCAGTGAATAGAGTGAATGGGGCACTACACTCTATTATGAAGAAAGTGTCAAAACAGGCACGTATGGTAATTCATAATGCTGTGTTAGTCCCTACTTTAATGTATGGTAGTGAAAGCTGGGTGTGGCAGAAGAAGCACGAAAGTAGAATAAATGCTGTAGAAATGCGGTCTTTAAGGAATATGCTAGGGTTGAATCTGAATGACAGGGTGAGAAATTGCGTGATAAGAGATAAATGTGGTATGCAAGATGATGTTGTGACCAGGATTAAGAAAGGAATGCTTCGGTGGTTTGGTCACGTAGAAAGAATGAATGAGGAAAGAGTGACAAAGCAAATTTATATGGCAGATGTGAATTACCGAGTCGGGAAGGGACGCCCTAGAAAAAAGTTTATCGACCAAATTGGCGATATTTTGAAAATGGGCTACGTTAGAAGTACCCTTAATCGACGAGCATGTATGCGTAGATATATGGATGTAAAGGAGGCGAAAGAGGTATGTCAGGATCGTGCCAAATGGAAGTCCGTAGTCTCTGCCTACCCCTCTGGATGACAGGCGTGAGTGTTTATGTAATTATATGTATTATGTATTCCCTTTGGGTATAATGGACATACTAGATATAGCAAGTTGTAATAATGTAGTGACTGTGTAAGAGAATACACTGTCCCATATAATCCCGATAGTGTCGTAAGAGACGACAGAGGGAAACTGACATTAGAGATGGGCAGCTGGCTGCATATTCCTGATAGCTACTCAAAATTATAAAAACACGCGGTTGCAAACACCCACCTGACAAGCGTAGCAAATATGGCACGTATCAGTAGTTCATTAAGAGTTGTCTACCTATATATTTCGCTACCATGTCCAAGTTTTCGTTTTATCGGTGTAACGGCTGGATGTTTTTATGCTGAACAGGGTTTGATGTTTTCAGGCGATGGAGCGACGACTGTTTGGACTCTTCTCACATTCCGAACGAGGTGTACTTTGGCGATGTTCCGGTGCCTTTAGAAGTGCTGTACAACTACTACGATGCGAACGCCGAACGCGAACGCTTGGCGGCCCATGCCGCTCAAATCGCCGCGCAGAAAGCCGCCGCCGCGAAATTGGCCGCCGCTAAGTTGCAGTCGCGCGGGATTGTCTCCAGTGAGGTACGTTGAAAAGTGACCGCCAAGTGGGGCTAAGTACGTCACTCACTAACCGCTAAGTGTGGCTAAGCAAATCGCACACTAATCGCCAAGTACTTTACACATTAACCGCCACGTGGAGCTAGGTACTTCGCATACGAACCGCTAGCTTTTAATAAATGTTACTATTCCATAACTGAATAGATTTTATTATTCAAAATAAATACAGTCAAGTTTTACCGGTGCTTACCGGTTACCGGTTAGTCACTAAACAAGACTACATCCCTAGTGGTGATACCATTATATACTACAGTTTTCTTAAATACGCAGACTAATATGATGGTACGCATCTTAAACATGTTCAACAACTTTTTATTTACAATAAGAAAAACATGATACTTACTGCCATTGTACGAGGTGTGTTCAAAAAGTAAGGTGACTTTTTGAATTTCGCGGGCAACGCACATTCGATTTTCGATTTTTGTATTTTGTTGCGTTGGTACACATGTCCTGAGCATATGTTTCAAGTTTGAAGTGTATAGCATGTTTAGTTCATTTTTGACAGTTACAAAGGTCAGACGTACTTTGGTGTGCTCGGCGATTTTCTTCTATCAAAAAAAATGGATCAAAGAATTTGCATCAAATTTTGTGTAAAAAATGGAATTACGTACTCCAAAACACTTGAAATGTTGACAGTGGCATACGGTGAGTCTACTCTTAGTAAAAAAAACGTTTATAAGTGGTACAAGCTCTTTCAAGATGGCCGAGAAGATGCCAATGGCGAACCTCGCTCTGGACGCCCCAGCACGTCAACAACCGATGAAAACGTTGAAATAGTGAAGGAAATTGTTTTGGAAAATCGTCGAATCACTATCAGAGAAGTTGCGGAGGATGTTGGCATATCGGTTGGCTCTTGTCATGAAATTTTTTCGGGCAATATTTTGGGCATGAAACGTGTGTCAGCGAAATTTGTTCCAAAATTGCTCAATTTCGACCAAAAGAACCGTCGCATGACAATCACTCAAGAGCTATTGGATGATGTCAATGACGAAACATGGGTATACGGTTATGACGTCGAAACTAAGAATCAATCGTCCCAGTGGAAGCACACTGAATCACAAAGTTCGATCAAATGTGAAGGTTTTGCTTACAGTTTTCTTCGACTTTAGGGGTGTCATCATGAGTTCTTGCCACAAGGTCGTACGGTCAATAAGGAGTATTACCTTGAAGTTATGCGCCATTTGCGAGAAGCATTACGTAAGAAACGTCCCGAGTTGTGGGTAAACAATTCATGACCTATGAAAGGACGAAGATTTGCAACGATTGAAGAGATAAAAACTGCATCACTGAAAGAGCTGAAGGCTATACCAGAAAGTGATTATCAGAAATGCTTTGACGATTGGAAAAAGCGTTGGCACAAGTGTATTATATCTGAGGGGGATTACTTTGAAGGGGACAACATAAATATTGATGAATAAATAAATAGCTTTTCATAAAAATATAAAGTCACCTTACTTTTTGAACACACCTCGTATTTACGATTAGTTGGCACACTATTTACAAATAAATATGTACTAAAATTTAAACGATTTTTTTTAATGATGATCGTGAACCCCCACAAATCCCACAAATCAAAAGTCGAAAATGTGTAAATTCGCTCAATCTATCAACACAGCGAATCGGGTTTGTAGTAGTAATAATAAGAGGTAATTGCTTGTATGTGTGCTCCCGACGAGGCCATCCTCGTACAAAATAAGGTTGACAGTCATTCTATTGTGTATTATAGTATTCTATGGGGATAGGTACGTCGCAAAGTGCCACTAGGTACGTCGAAAAGTGCCGCTAGGTTCAATATAAACCCACGGAACAACATTCTTACACCATAGTTACACGGTCAACAATTGTTTGTTTGTACTATTCTACACGATTGTTTGTACTCAGCAGGTGACAACTGTGGATTCATCATCATCAGACGACTCTTCGGGCTCATCAGGGAGCGGGTCAGAAGAGAGTGAGGACGTAAGTACTTTGTTATTCGGGTCACAAATACCTCTTTAGGAAATAACATAGTTATTATCTGTGTTATTACAAAATATGGTCTACGACTACGTTACTACGCACTAGAGAGGCTGTTCCAAACAAAAAATGTGCGCTACTCTATGTTTTCGCGCATGCGCGGGGGATAGTGGAGTCGTGCGATCGGTAATCTCTATCAGTTATAATATCTTTTATATAATTTGGAATGTAGAGCTCACAAATTATTAATATTTAGAATTATTGTATGACTCTACAAAATGATAATAAAAATTGTTTACATCTGGTGCATCAAAATATACAAGGTATGATAGTCAAAGAGCTGGAAATTGAATTACTCTTAAATAGCAGCAAATAATCAAAACAAGATATTCATATTTATGTATTACTGAACACTCGTTAAAAGCTTATACATTAATGTTTAACTTCAGTAATCACCAGCTGGTCCGTTCTTTCAATAGATAAATGGTTTTAAAGAGGTGGCTCCTTAATTTTAGCTAGTAAATTATTATCATGTAAAGAACATAAAGATATTGTGAGCCTCTCTGTTGAGCGAACTGTAGAAATGGCATATGTCGAGTTTGAGCACCTCATTGTTGTGAGCGTCTACAGACCCTCATGTTCTGTATACGATACTTTTGAAAAAAATATGGAGGAAGTTTTTATTTAGCTAAATAAACAGAATAAATCTAAGTTTGTAAAAAAAGGGTAACTATAATATTAAATTTTAATTCCCTAATTCTGTTCTGTTTCAGGATCAACCACTTAAACGTGGTCCGGGACGACCGAAGGGCTCAAAGAACTCTAGTCCACGAGCACCAGGTACACCGGGAACGCCAGGGCGACGGGGTCGACCCCCAGTCCCTCCAGAGTTACGGCAGCCTGGAATAACTGACATGAAGAAATTCTGCAAGGCCGCCGGTATAAGATTTGATTACAAGAAACTGGTTGAAGGTGAGTGACTTGTTGTTGTTAAAATTCGCCAATGAAGGTAGCCAAAAGTCTTAAACAATACAGCCTAGTCTGATTTGAATTCTTTCATAAAACAAAATTATACTGATGCGTCACATTGCGAACTTCGGGAGATTTTGATGACACCTAATCCAGGGGATAGCTATTGATGATTCCCTAAGTGCATGAAAAACCAAGATTTATATCTTACAATAGTTTACATGCGCTGACATTTAATACACAAAATCATACTGCTTTTGCGTGTCGAAGTCCACTTCATACCATTATTTAAACGATAAAATAAAAGGCAATCCCCAGGGGCTCAAGTTCCCGCCAAAACTCAGGTTTTTGTCTGTAACTGTCAGTATTTTTTTTCCTGAAAGCAGTAAAATGTTTCAGGCAACGGAAGGAAGGAAATGCTTCCTGACATTATATAACACATTATTTCATTAAGAGGATATTTAGTCTACACAAACATATTCATCTGTTTTTTTTTTCTTTGATGACGCTAGAGCAAATTTTTTTACGATACAATCTATATCTACCACTGCCAAATGTTTTTTTTTTGAATATTGCTCATCACAAAAACTAAGAACTTTCCTAAATTACTAAAACTGGCCAGTCATGCCCCTGTTATTAGACATCTAGGAAACAAATTTAATCAACAGACTTACTACTTGTTCATTCCAAGAATGCCGTTGCCTCCCGCCGCGCTCCCTCACTCCGCGCCTCAAGCGTCGCCCTATTGCCGATAGCAGCGCCTTCGTAACGTTTTACGTATTTGAAATATTTTAAAAGTAAAACTATAAACATTTTAATTATAATATTTTATAATTGTATCGGTCACCTTCCTATTCACTGTTATTACTTCTCTTTACTAAATAACTTATTTTATAATATGCGCTTTATTTACTTGTTTACTCTTAATTTTGGTGTACAGGACAACAAACTACTTACTTAGTTTTGCCCAATTTGACAAAAAATAGTCGTCATTATTATGTGATGTAATAGATAAACATGATGACTTTTTTTGTCTACGGGTACCGTCAGGTATGATATCATAACGTTCGACGACGGTAAAGGACATAATCCTTCTTATTTGAAATAATATATCATCTTTCCTGTTAACCTATTTATAAATAATCAAAACATGATTGGACTGTAAAAATGTAATTCGATAACCACATTCGAATTTTTTCAATTCGAACAATATTTGTCATACGATGACACAGAGACGTTGCTGATTGTTTTAAGTAAATTAATGATAATATATTTTAGCGAAATAACCCTTATTAGTTAGTACGTTATTCATTTTATATAAGAAACAGAAAATATTTGTTAATGTATCTTTTAGCACATACACCTGAGATACAGGTTTATCCTGGTTCAGGTGCCTGTTATTGTAGACTATTTTTAAATTAACACTTATTGGAATTATTTGTATAGTTTATTAATATAAATTATTATTATTAAAAAAATATACGAAACAAAATTAAAATCGCAGTTTTGGTTGAGTAGCATAGGCATAATCAGTCCGAGCTAAAGCTGTAACACCCGGATGCCTGGCTCTGTGTTTTGGCACAGCAAACAACGATTATAGATAGTTAAAAAACTCATCAAATTTCCTGCAGCGGATATCATCTTAATAGTAGATACTAATTGATAGTACTCTTTTCTATGTACGTCTTTTCTGTCTGCAGCCAAATAACAGTGTCTACACCAATATAATTATAGGCTGTGAGGCAATCCATCATATTCCTCAGAGGTGACGACCATTGTTAACCTTCCTTGCTTGTAGTTGACTGCTGGTGGACTATATATTTGTATCCCATTTCAGTTTTATAAAATTACTAGCTTGCCCGGCAGACGTTGTTCTGCCCTTTCGACGACCCTTTGTCATGACCTATTTAAAATCCTTAAAATCGCAAAAAAAAATTGTGGGTCACTTACGGACAAAAAACTATCCTATCTCTCAAGTTGGACCAAACTGCACACGGTGTGCAAATTTGATTAAAATCGGTTAAGTAGTTTAGGAGACCATCGCGGACAAACAACGTGACCCGTAATTAATAGTACCGAGCTTTACTCGGTATTTCGCTCGATTTTTTTTAATTCGTGTGTTTTGGAAATTATATTTAGATACAAATTACATACTGATGAAATATAAATAATATTTTTTGATCTTAGCGACATAACAGAAAAAACGGAACTGGTTATTTGAATAAAAAATCATGAGTGCAATTATTTTAATTTAAATTTTCGTGTTTTTAAAAAATACTAAAAAAAGGACTCCAAAAAAATAGATTTTCTCAAAAAAGAAAGGAACATGAAAAAAAAATTAAAAAAGTCGGTCGGTCGGTCTGGGCTCGATCCGGGGTTTTAAGATTCTGTGACCGACCATTATACCAATTACGCTATTTATAATCACTAACAATTCGTCAAAATTTACCTTCTTATTCTAACGATATTGTAGCAGTTTTTCATTGCCCAAAAACAGGGACAAAAAGACATTTTCTAAAAATAAATCCTAGCTAGATCGATTTTTTATCCCCGAAACTCCCTGGACACTAAATTTTATGAAAATCGTTGGAGCCGTTTCCGAGATCCCGATTATATATATATATATATATATATATATATATATATATATATATATATATATATATATATATATATATATATATACAAGAATTGCTCGTTTAATAGTATAGGATATATTAAGATAGTATTTTTTTTATAAACGTAAGTTATGTTACAACTTATCTTATTGTTCACAGGTTGCACAAAAAACAAGGAGCGGGTCGCGAAAATGCTTGAGCTTTTAGTCGCGGCGGGCTTGGAAGGCAAGCCCACGTTAGAAAAGTGTAAAGCGTTGAAGCAAGCTAAGTTAGACAAGAAAGAGCAGGAGAAATTAGCCAAGAAGGAAGCTAAAGCCAAGCACAAAGACGAAAACGGTAAGTGGATTTGTTTTGTGGTGACATTAAGTTCGTATATAAATTATTGCTGATTAGTGGCTCGTCCCAACTTTATTATTTGGATCATTATTTTGATTTTATTTACCCATAAAAACGGCATACAGGTGGCCTTATGAAGTCTACACGTATAATCTGTGCACGACTGGTTTTTTTGTATGTTGTTTTCTTTTTAATGCTTCACACAATCTTTGTGGCGATCTCTGGGAATGGAATATATTCTGCAGTGGATTTATCATAATTGTGGCCGTTGAAGGAAAATGGGAGATCTCCCGCCGGGCAAGGTGTTCTGCCCGGGGAGCGGCCAACACTCCGTGTGATAGTTCGGAGATGTTCTATATATACTGTTTATGATTCTGAATGTTGATAGCGTGATTTAGGCTTCGGTGTGTTTCGCTTGCGACGTAACGACAGCGCCGCCACATCACCCCCTGCTCAGACCGGAGGTCGATAGTGCAACCTCGTTGCCGACGAATATGCAAGTGCCAGGAGATTGCCTTGTAGTCTGCGGTGAGTCGAGAAGAAGGCAAGTAATCTGCGAGAGTGCCATGAAGCAGAGGCGAGCAGTGAGGCTCAGAGCCGTGCCGATCACTGTAGCGCAGAGAGTAGCTTGAAGGAACAGGAAGCATTATTATTCCAGTGCTGCGATAAACCTTGTGAAGCTAGAAGGCTTGCAGGATATGAAGACTGCAGATGATATCTGCTCGGGAGCGAATGGGTGGGATATTTTATGACGATGATGAAGCTTGAAGTTACCGAAGGTCGTTGGTTGCGTGTTCAGATCACGTTGGGTTGTCACCACTGTGGCAGTGTAAGGAAAAGGGGAGATCTCCCGCCGGGCAAGGTGTTCTGCCCGTGGAGCGGCCAACACTCCGTGTGATAGTTCGGAGATGTTCTATCTGGGGGCACGGCAGTGCCCCCGCCAAGTCGAGCAAAAAAGCGGCACGGCCGTACCATACTTTTCTCGAAGCAATTCAGGCCATTTTCGACCCTCTATAACTTCGTAGAGGATGAAACTAGAAGCCTGAATTTTCAGGTACCGAGTAGACATTGTATAAACATGATATATTTCAAATTTCATTCAATTTGAACCAGTAGTTTAAGAAGTATAACTAGTCAAAGTTTCTTAATTTTGTCACTCACTGACTGACCGATCATCAAAATTCTAAGGCACTTCTAGCAGACATAGAAGCTTCAAATTTAGAATTCAATTAGTGTTTAGTGTATAAATTAAGGAAAAACTAAAATACTTTTTAATTTCAGTCCAGTTTTCTAGATATACTAACTGCACAAATAGCTTTGTAATCCTATATAAATGTATAGAATTACAAAGTTACATTTGCAGTTAATGAATCAGTGTACTTGTATATGTTTAATAGGTGTAGATAGGTACGTTGTTGGCATTCAGGAAGTATAAGGTACCGGAAAGTAAAAAAGTAGACTATCTTATCTACAAAAAGAAATGAGATGCCATCAAAAACATAACTTGTAAAAAAATTTTTGCCAAGTCAATCTTTATATTTAAAACATAAAAGATTTTTAACATTGACTCTCTGGTCACTATAAAAATGTTGTTATGTTAGCTAATTACGTAATAACTTAAAACAGAAGGTCCCTTAAGTAGGGACTGAATAAATTAACCGACTTTGTATTACATGGAATTCACTACTTTTTATGGTAGAAGCACTGAGTTGCGAGACTTGGTTTTTTTACAAGTTATGTTTTTGATGGCATATATTAAACTGTTTATGATTCGGAATGTTGATAGCGTGATTTAGGCTTCAGTGTGTTTCGCTTGCGACGCGACGACAGCGCCACCACATAATATTTATTCCGTAGAATACTATAATACACAATAGAATGGCTGTGAACCTTACTTTGTAGGAGGATTGGCGTCGGCGGAAGCACACATACAAGCAATTACGTCGTATTATCAGTTATCACTACTACAAACACATTTTAGACTTTTGATTAATGTTTTTGATACTTAAATGTTTCTTTATTTTTGTTTCTAATATTCACAAAATATAAATAGTTTCGACTTACTGATTGTAGAATATGTCTCCTTTATTTAAATTCCATTTTCCGCTGTTCTTTCGACACGTTATTATTGCACAATTTGCCATTTTTCAAATAATTTGATTGATTGTGTTGACATTTATACGTGTGAATTGACATGTTAGTGGCTACACGGGCTCCGCCCACTCCCCCGTTCTATTATGTATGTATTATAGTATTCTATGTTTATTACCATAATAAAAAGCTAAAGCTACGAACATAAATTTCTTATATTTCTACTCTCTGTGGTATAGTACTAAGAACGCTTCCTCTTTGAATACTCTTAACCTTTGAGTGAGAAAAGAACCAGTATACGGCAAATATTATAACATGAGCGATTTCGATTTTAATGACCATATTAAAGTTCATTAACATCACCACAGCCCATCATAAGTCTGCTGGGGAACATAAGGTTTCTCCATAGATTTCCATGGTCTAGGGCCATCTTAATTCCATTGACACCCATGGTTTCATCATGTCTCACTCGATTTAGTACAGTATTATAATTAATACTAGCTTTTACACAAATAACTTTTACTATGAAAAAATGACCTTGGTCGTATTCTGGTTTGTGCTCTATAATATTGCCTAGTAAGTTTTATCAAAATCCGTTCAGTATTATTTCTGTTACTGCGAATGTCAATCTGTCTCAAGAGAATTCAGACAAACTCCCTTTACATCATGAGATACTAATGGTCAGTTCAGAACTTTCACGTGTTGATGATAATGAGGAAGAAAGTAAATATCGCAGTAGATTAGTTCCACGTCTTTTCACTGGCTTACACTTGTTTCTTAGGGGGTTAAAGAACGATCTTTATTTCATTTTTTTGGTACTGAACTTGTACTCTTGTATTTTTACCGGTGTCAAGAATATTAAAAAAATATCCTTAAAATGAATTGTTTCAAAACTTCCTCACACTATGTCTGTTTTTGTTCCTCCAAACCACTAAACTCCCCGGACGTCAACAAGTCGAGTGGGCCTGATGGACTTCCACCTATTGTGCTGAAGATGTGTTCCAGAGTTGGCATTGGTTATACCGCGTCTTTTCCGGTACTCTTTCTCTCTAGGCGTAGTCCCGAACTCATGGAAGACAGCTTTGGTGCATCTGATCCCTAAAAAAGGCAACCGCTCAGATTCGTCCAATTACAGGCCTATCGCTATCGCCTCCTTGTTTTCCAAAATAATGAAAACAATTATTAACTACTAGCTCATGAGGTACCTTGAGGATCATCAGCTGATTAGTGATCGCCAGATGGTTTCTGTCGGGGTAGCTCAGCTGGTGATCTTCTGGGTTACCTAACTCATAGATGGGCGGAGGCAGTAGTGTCCAAAGGGGACGCTTTGGCCGTTAGTTTGGACACAGCGAAGGCCCTCACAAAGCGCTTCTTGGAAACTTTCTTCCTATGAGCTTCCCGAAAAATAGTGCTATTGGATCACCAGTTTTCTTGCAAATCAGAGCATAAAGATCTAAATACACGGTGCATGCTCGTTTTACAAGTCCATTAATGCTGGTGTACCTCAAGGCTGTATGCTATCACCAACGCTGTTTATTCTGCATATCAATATGTTGCAAACCGTAACATTCAATGCTATGCGGACGACAGCATTGGTGATGTTTTATATACCGGCCGTGCCAATATTTCTCGGGAGAACGTCCCCGAGTACCGGAACACATTTGTGTCTGAAGTCGAGACAAGTCTCGAACTGGGGGCGGCTACTTATAATCTAATTCAATCCCCAGAAGAGACGGGTTTGCGCGTTAAAATTAATTCCTTTGTCGTATCTCCTCAGTTTTAGGGCACTCCCTTTGGTGATGCCAGCTCCTTCCATTTCATCGCATCTATCCCAAAGCGGTTTGAATCATCCGCAACCGATCTCTTTCTGATCGACTTGACTGACTGGCATTGCGAAGAGATGTTGCATCTCTGCGTATTTTATCGCATCTACCACGGAGAGTGCTCTGGGGAATTGTTCGGACTAATTCCAGCCGCTCAATTTCAGCATCACACACCGCGACAAAACGCGTTACTATTCATACCATCTGGATTATTGGCACTCTACCGTCGTGCGATTACAAGAAGTTTTCTTCCTCGACAGCTCCCTTGTGGAATCGACTACCACCAGCGATTTTTCCGGACCGCTACGTCTTAGAGACTTTCAATAAAACAGCTTACTCTTTTTTAAAAGCCCGGCAACGCATTTGCAACTCCCCTGGTGCTGCAGTTGCTTATGGTCGGTGGTAGTCATTTACCACCACCTCAGCCGCTTGCTCCTTTGCCTCCTTACCTGTAAAAAATATATATATGTTGATGCGTCACATTGTAAAGTTTTTGGGAGATTTTAACGGCATCTTGAGCCAGCCGACAACCAATGAGATACCTTATCTTGAGGTTCACATCACCACCTGAGCCCTTGTTGCATCGTATCCACTAACAGAGATTTAATACGCAAAATTGTACCAATTTTAAAGCTGAACGCTCATTTGTCAAAATCGTACGCGCCGCATTTAAGAATTCGTTGTATGAAATCCCGATAATACATATACAGGTACACTGACATGGATGGATGATATATATTTGTATGGGATTACAAAGTTATTTATGGAGTTAGTGTATCTAGAAAACTGGACCGAAATTGAAAAATATTTTAGTTTTTCCTTGATTTATACATTAAACACTAATTTTGTTCTAAGTTTGAAGCTTGTATGTCTGCTAGAAGTGCCTTAGAGTTTTGATGATTGGTCAGTCGGTGAGTGACAAAATTAAGAAACTTTGACTAATTATAATTCCTAAACTACTGATTCAAATTGAATGGAATTTGAAATATACCTTGTCTATACAATGCCTGCTTGGTTTAGGTTTCTAGTACTATCCACAACGAAGTTATAGGGGGTAGAAAATGGCCTGAATTGACTGACTTGGCGGGGGCACTGCCGTGCCTTCAGATACTGTGGTCCATCTATATTTATCCTCGATTAAGAATCAAAATTCAGATGTCTGATGATGATGAGATTGTGTTATCACCCTTGAGGACTAACATGGAATGCCTCGTATACATTGAAAAGGGTGTCCGATTCTCTAAACTCACTGTGTACGAAACACACACAGCATTAAGCTGCTATTGTACGCTGGTTTTCTCTGAGAGCGTGGTCCTCTTTCTTGGTCGTCGGCGTTGACGTGTGGCGTTTTCGATATTTTTGATGAAATTGACCGTGAGGAACCACTAAGAAAAAGAAAATTTTACATAAAACGTTTCGATTCCTTTACTATACAAGAAAAAGATTTTACAATAAAATATAGAGTAAAATATGTATAAGAAAATTGTTGAGTTAGTTCAGCGTGACATCGAACTACAAGCTGTGGTGGCGGGCTGTCTGTAGAACTTCAGGTTTGTACGATCTCAGAACGTGGACCAGGCAAGAAGTAGAGTATCACAAATATTTGCCGAAAAGTGCCTCGTGCTTTGACAAGTAAAGCGGCACAATTTATACGCATGCCTGATATTATAGAAGAGCAAGAACAGTTGGTTTCTGGGTTTAGAAACATTTGTGGCTTTAAGCAATTGATTGGTGCTAACAATAAAACGCACATAAAGATTTAAAAAAGTAGTACTCAATATTATATAAACACAAAGGGGTTTTCGTCCTTAAATGTTCAGGTAGTTTGCGATGCTCAATTAAAGAAAAGGGCCATAGTGACACACTGGAAGGGCAGCACACATGATGCAAGAATATTCAGAGAAAGCCGAATTCGACAACAATTTGAAAATGGAGAATTTCGTGCTCGTTTACAAGATTCCGCTTATGGTTTGACAAATTATTTGTTTACACCAATCTAAAACCCCTGTACTATGAAGAAAGAATCTTATAATAAATCCCATGCATTGTCAAGAAATACAATTGAAAGGTGTTTCGGAGTTTGGAAACAGAGGTTCCGATGTGTATTGCTTGGGTTTAGTGTGTCACTGGAAAATTGAAATTATGCATTGTGACGCTTGTGATATTACACAATATTGCCATTGAAATGAATGAAAGCATCGATAACCTTGAACCAGTCATATCTGAAGATAATGGTGACCAATTAATGCTAAGGGAATGCTGGTCAAAAAACAAGGAGATTATTTTTATTGAAACATATTTTAGTTACAATTTTTTTATTAGGGCAATTTTGATTTTAAAGATAAATTTTCCTATTTAAGGTTTTTAACTCGTAACTGTGCTTCTTGTTTTTCTAATAATATTTGATTAATTTTTAAATTGTGTTCCTTTTTTAAACTATGAGCTTCTATCATATTTTGTATTTTTAAATCGTGTTCCTTCTTTACGCAACTGACAAGAACATGATTATGCTCTCTAGTTAAGTCCTTTTTCTGAAATAAATGTTATCACTATCAGTACAATTAATCACTAAACCGATTATTTTGTTTTACTTAAATTAAACTTTACAATTTGATTTTATTTCACGTTAGACTTTTTGTTTATTATCATTCATATCATTGAATGTTAGTTTTCGTTTTGTTCTTCTATTTCAGTTTGTATTTTCTTAAAATTTTGTGGTGTAATATTTACGAAAGTCCTTTAGAATTCAAAATATGTTAATCATTGAAATTCAATCAACAATTTTAAATTGACAAATCTCTTACACATTCTCATTATCGCCTGGATTCATAACATACTCTTATGTTATTATATTCCCTAAGGGCTGCTTCTGCCTTTGAACCCCTGGATTCTGAAATAAAATAGAATACCAAACATTAATGTCATAATCATAAGACATAACATACTCATTCTGATACTTTACATTGTGTTATTAGTGTTAAGGCAAAATAATAACATTTTATATGTGGTAGAGCCATGCTGCAGTTATATTAGAAGTATAGTTGTAGCACGAATGGGTCGGCTCGACCGAGGAAGGACCACGCGCTCACAGAAGACTAGTGTAAAATATTAGCGTAATGTTGCTGTGTTTCGTATGGTGAGTGTAAAGAACCGGTGACCCTTTTTACTGGAAAAGAGGCATTCCATCTCAGTCCTCACGGGTGATAATGCATCTGTATTTTGATTCGTAATCGTGGAAAGATGTAGATGTCTATGGGCCACAGCAACCACTTTTCATCAGGTGGACTGTGTGCTCGTTTGTCACCCTATCCTATAAAAAAATGGTATACGTTCACTGTTATGCTGTCACTATCGAAGACATTGGAATCCGTCTCAAATTCCTGTGGAATCATGTTTAAAATTTCAATGGTTTCCGGACCTTGGCTAAGGTTAAGGCCCGCCACCTGTACATTTACATTACAGCTGAGAACGAAGTATAATACTTATTTGTTAAAGTACTTCTATCGCACAACAAATTACTTCTCGGAGTTTCTTATAGTCCTTCCACAGTGGACTATTTTACTGCATTGGATAACCTTCTTGAAGAGCTAACTCCGTTATATACAAATACAGTGGGCGACTTTAATACTTGCCTTCTTAAGAAAGGTGTCCGATCTCCCAAGTCCAAGTCCCTTATAGATGCAGTCAACTTAAATATACTTCCTCTCGCTGAAACCCATTTTTTCCCTAAATGTATCCCATCCCTCCTTGATTTGGTTATCGTTTCTTCTCTCGACCATGTTGATGAATTTGATCAATATGCTGCCAATTCCTGTCAGTCCAGTGCGAATACGTCATCCTCCAGCTCCGTGGTTGACCTAAGATCTTAAAAGATTGATAGGCGGGCAGAATAGCGCAAAGTCGAGTTACAGGTCAGATCCAAAAAATGAGTGAAAATATAGAATACTAAAATACACAATAGAATGGCTGTCAACCTTATTTTGTACGAGGATCGGTGTCGCTGGGAGCACATATACAAGCAATTACGTCGTATTATCACTACTACAAACCAGATTCGATGTATTGACAGACTGAGCGAATTTACACATTTAGGACTTTTGATTAATATTTTTGACACATCAATATTTCTTTATTTTTGTTTCTAATATTCACAAAATATAAATAGTTTCGACGTACTGCTTGTAGGATATCTCCTTTATTTAAAATCCATTTCCCGCTGTTCTTTCGACACGTAATTATTTCACAATTTGTCAGTTTTTAAATAATTTGCATGCAGCGACGCTTGATACGAAAATTGGAAACGATTGATTGTGTTGACGTTTATAGGTGTGTGAATTGACATGTTAGTGGCTACACGGGCTCTGCCCACTCCCCTGTTCTCATGGACTTATATGTATATTACGAACGTAAGGACCGGGCCGACCGAACAACTAAAACGGACTAGTGCATTGGCCCTAAAACTATAGTTTAGGGCCAACGCGAATCGGTCGACAGTGGTGCGCACGCAGGACAGATTTGCCTGTCACAAATATGTCTAGTTCCTTGCGTGGTAAAAGAATGCAAAAATTACGATACAAAGATTTAAAAAGAAACATGGGATGTCGTATCATCGGTAAATAACCTTATATTAATTGTGTTACAGTTAAATTATTATATAAAAGCATTTTTAAAATTTTATTTTACAGTTAGTTTAGTGACGTTACCAAGATTGGACCAGGGTTGGATTAAGACCCTCAAAAGTATTGTACATGGAAAATAAAATTATACTATTTTAAAAAAAAATATATCACGTTTGACGTTTCATGTTTCTTTTTTCCCATGTGCCGGGATTTTGACGTAACGCGTCTAGTTTATCTATTGTATATAGTTTATCTATTATATACGTTTCGGTTTTTGACGGTTTTATTTTTATTTCTGTTTAATTTTTGTCTAAAGAACTAAGTGTAAGTTAATTTTTGAATATTAGTACCTTATATATTTTATATTCAATAATGGTAAACCGAAAAGAGCACAAAGGAAACCATATCTGCTCAATTGAATCTGAAAATCTGATTCATAAAATATTTTGAAATTCTGTTTTCAAACTGATTGCTTCTGGAGCATAGAGTTTTTATCGTGGTAGCCCCTCATTATAGTTGTATCAAGGATACAACATAAATGCATCGATCGAGCATCGATTGACCAGAAAGGGAGCTAATCCTAATTTTATTTAAAAAACACGGTACTCATGTACAATACAGAAATTCTCGATATCGTAGGGTTAATATTAAAACTTAAAAGGACCCAATAATAATACAAGTCGACCTTTATGTAAAGTTATGGTATTTTCGCTTAGTATTATTATGATACTATGTACTACAAACTATGAAATGATGGTACAATTAGGATAATTATACTACGAAATCCAACCCTGGTTACGTCGTGTTTTGATATGACGTTTGTATTATGACAGATAGCGCTACTTTTTCCTGTATGAAAAAGTTATGAGTAAAATATTTAGATGGGCCTATCCTTCCTTTTGAACTCATTGCCTGTTCTATTGTATGTATATTATAGTATTCTATGTTGGACAATATAGTAAAAATCAACGACACTTAGTCAACTTTCATCGTTTCCCACTCCTGACTTTTCTCCATTTGTGTTTAGGCAATTTGCAGATTGTGATGTTAGGAAACATATACTCTCTATCCATTCTGATACTGTCGAAAGTGATGATGTCAGTGGTAATCTTAAATTTTTCCATATCCTCATCTTCTTTCCCTTCCCAATGGAAGGACGTCCAAATCATACTTTATCTCAAAAAATACAAGCAAATCAAAATCTTTCAAACAAAATCTTTCAAGTTTTTCTGAATATCGTCCTATTTTAATTCTTCCTTTCCTTTCCAAAGTTTTAGAACGCCTTGTCCAACAACAAATTAATTCCTTTTGTTTAAGAAATAGCATCCTTGGTTCTCTCCAACGTGGCTTTAGATCTGGTCATAGGAAGACTACGGCATTATTAAAAATAACGGATGACATTCGCCACGGTATGGAGATTCATCAAGTCACAGTATTGATGTTGCTGGATTTCAGCAATGCTTTCAATACTGTTGATTATGATATCCTGTTAGGGATTCTGCGTTTTCTTAACATATCTCCAACTGCAATTTCCTGGTTTCATATGGCGTATATCATAATTTGTATGGGCGCCGGCAACGTATTCGTGTCCAAGATAGACTTTATTAGTTTTTATACCGTAGCTGACGTTTCCAAGGTGTGGTCATATCTCCTCTTTTATTTAGATTACATCCCAAATGTCTTCTCTCTACCACTTGTATGCAGATGACCTTCAAATATATTTACAAACAACCATGAAGATCTTCCCAAATCCCATTCTGTTGAATATATGAACAAGGATCTGGCTTGTATTCTCGACTGGAGTCGATCTTATGGGTTGACGATGAACCCTTTAATCACTCAAGCGCCATAAAAATCCCATTCAGTCGCATGCGTCCAGCAAATCCCGAGACCGCACCCACCCACAGTACTTAAAACCATTAAAACGTATATTTAGAGACTACTTTTATATGAAGAAGTTTAGCATTATAAAATCTATGCAAAATTTTCTATCCTGTGGTCTAAACAAAAGTCGGGTTTTACTTTATTACAAAAAGATCATTATTGTGAGTTCGAGAATGATTTTCAAAATTAAAAAATGTCAACTTCAACCTGATTTATTTAATGGTGTCCTTGTCCCATATAACAAAGTTGTTAATATTTAGGTATCCTTTTTGATTCCATTCTTTCTTGGACTCCCCAACTTAATGTTGTGAGCCTAAAATTTTTTTTAGGCTTACAACATTAATTAGTTTGCAGCATATGCTTCACTCCGAAGGCTTAACTACTTTTACCCATTTCCATCAAAATTAAGGTTGCACAATCTTTACTGCTCCCTATCTTCGACTATGCTGATATGTGTTCCGTTAATATCACCGAGGAGCAACTTAACAAATTTGAGCGACTCCAAAATATCTGTATACGGTTTATATTTGGGCTTCGTATATATTACCATGTCTCGGAATATCGAACTAAACTCAAGTAATTCTAAATCCGTCTTCGTTGGAACACTCATGTACTTTCTGCGCTCTACCGCGTCTTGTTTAATATGTGAAGTCCTCCCAATTCCATTCACCGCTCGCACAGCGCTCTTATACAGTCCACTATTCTATTTAAATTAATAGCCGCACCGCATAACATTATTTAATACATTTGAACCAGCAGTTTGGTGGTTGAAGGCCAAACGCCAAATCCACCATATATTTTTTGGTCCTTCGAGCCGGATTAAATTAACCTTTAGGCCCGGAGAGGTAAATTCATTTTTTTTATATATTACAAAAAATTATATACGTATAAATTATTAAATCGTAATAAATTGTAGTTCTAATTATACTAACTACAATATTTATTTGTCCCGCATCGCTTATTACACGTATTATAATACCTTTGTAAGGCATACCACACCGCTTCATTATTCCATTAATGATATTTTTCTTGTTGATTAACCGCCATCTTTCTAGTAACGCGAGATTGCTTCGTTCCCCAGTTAACTAATTCTACCGTCACTTATCGCAATAATTTTAGTCCGCATTTATTTGTTGAAAATGACGACGAGAAGCAAAGAATCTAAACTGGTTTCGGATGAAGAAGTTAGTTTAAAAATTATTATCGCTCAATGTAATTATATTTACGAACGATTACAAAAAATTTAAGGCATACCACACCGCTTCATTATTCCATTAATGATATTTTTCTTGTTGATTAACCGCCATCTTTCTAGTAACGCGAGATTGCTTCGTTCCCCAGTTAACTAATTCTACCGTCACTTATCGCAATAATTTTAGTCCGCATTTATTTGTTGAAAATGACGACGAGAAGCAAAGAATCTAAACTGGTTTCGGATGAAGAAGTTAGTTTAAAAATTATTATCGCTCAATGTAATTATATTTACGAACGATTACAAAAAATTTACGAGACCTCAAAGGGCGCATTTAATTCCTTGGACGAGCAGAATTTATTTCTTAGCATCGCTTCGAATATAGAACAATTACGTAGTGAGTTTCAAGAAGTTCTAGATAATTATAATACTAAACATTTAAAATTAAACCCTAATGCAGACGTTGATTACGAGGCTTGGAACTCATTTGAAGATTTATATAGTCGTATTAAGTGCCAAATTACGAAAATATCCACATCGCCTTCCACTGTTACGTTAGAAAATAGATTTCCTACTAAATTAAATTCCGGCAATTGAATTAATGTCATTTAACGGAGACATACGCCAGTGGTCCATGTTTTATCAACAATTTAAGACATTAATTCACGACAATTTACAATTAACTGATGCCGAACGTGTTTATTATTTGGTTAACAAATTGAGTGACAGGGCGTTATCAGTTTGTGCCGGGTTAGCCCCTACCGCAGAAAATTATTCCATTATTTGGAATGCGCTTATAAGAAGATATAATGACGAACGCACACTCGCATCTACGTATATTAACCAACTATTGAATTTAACACAGGTGAACGCAAACACAACAGGAGGTTATCATAAATTTATGGACAAATTTGATGCTTCAATTAATGCTCTAAAGCAATTAAAAATTGAGGACTTAGCTGATTTTTTGTTTTTAAATATTGCACTTAGAAAATTAGATCATGACACTGTTAAGTCATTTGAAATGTCTTGTCGCACAATTAGCATACCAAACTACGCCTCTTTAGTACAATTTTTATACGAACAGAATAGGGCTATATGCCATACATTTAATAATTCGCATACTTTATCTACATCCAATAATAATCGAAACAAATCACTTTCAAATAAATTTAGTAAAACATTTATTAATACAGATCCTTCGCATTCATGTATCTTTTGTAAATCAAATGATCATGAACACTTGTATGTTTGTCCACGCTTTTTAAAATTAAATACACAACAACGTTACGATATTATTAAACAAAACAATTGTTGTATTAATTGTTTAAGTAATAAACACTCGACTTCTTTTTGTAAATCGAAGCGTAAGCGTAATATACTGCGCGCGGCGCCACTATTCTTTAATTCATTCTGACCCGAATCAGAATGGTTCTAAGACTGCTTTTCGTAGTAGCAATACGTTACACTCAGAGGTTGTGCAGACGCGTAACGCTAATGCAGGCAGCTCGCGTTCGATAAACTACCGCGTAGTTAACGATAATAAGGTAAATTCTTCTGTCGCTCACAATTCGAATACGGTAGAAGATGAAAAAACACTTACCTCTTCATGTAATATTTCTCGCGATTATAGTACTCTCCCACGCTATACTACTTCACGTCTCGTTTTAATGATAACAAATTTTATCATATTGAACCATTAGTTATTCCGATCATCACGGGTCAGTTGCCAGATTCGATAGTAGATGTTTCAAAAATTCGCTATTTAGATAAAATACGCTTAGGAGATGATCAGTTTTATCAACCTGGGTCTATAGATATTTTATTGGGGGTTAATACCTACATAAAACTTTTGTCGCCTGAAAACTTAATTCATTCGCAATGGCCTAGTGCCATAGAAACATCACTCGGATATATTATTATGGGTGATGCTGAAGTCGCTATATCACATCATTCCCCGCGTTCATTTGTTTCCTGTTCTTACGATACAAATTTAAATCAAAATTGTCTTAATGATATAATGGAAAAATTTTGGAAAATTGAAGAACTTCCGCAAAAAATATATTTGAGCCGTGATGAGCAGGAATGTGAAGACATTTATACTTCTACTACTTACCGCCAAAACGACGGACGGTATGTGGTCGCCCTGCCATTTAAGAAAAGGCCTGACATATTGAGTGATTCTTTAATGAATGCAAAAAAACGCCTCTTACTTTTGGAAAAACGCTTTAACAAATATCCCGATCTTCGCGATCAATACAATGTTGTTATACGGGAATACATTAAGGTATTTTATCCGCTGTTTCTGATAATGATTGTATACAGCCTTCTTTTTATTTGCCGCATCACCCTGTCGTACGGAATGATAAAAGTACAACGAAGTTGCGCATCGTTTTAGACGCTAGTGCTAAGTCGGATAACGATATTTCTTTGAATGACATTTTGCACACCGGGCAAAATTTACAAACAGACATTTTTAATATTTTATTAAACGTTAGAGTTTATCGCATCGCTTTCTTTGCAGATGTTAGGCAAATGTACTTGTGTATCGAAGTCCAAAAATCCCATCGCGCTTTTCAACGCATTTTATATCGGTTTTCTACAGAAGAAACTATACGAACATATGAATTTAATCGCGTCACATTCGGATTACGCTCTTCCCCTTTCCTCGCACTTTACGCCAGTTAGCCGCTGACGAAAGGGAGTCCTATCCCCTTGCTGCTTCTGTAGTGGAAAGGGATATTTATATGGATGACCTCGTTTCCTCCGCGCCTTGCGTCAACAACGCAGTCAACACCGCCACTCAACTTATCCAAATGTTTCGCCGAGGTGGATTCGATTTGGTTAAGTGGACAAGTAACTGCAAGGAGCTTTTACAACATATACCAGCATCACATCGTCAACAAGACTCGGTATCATTTGATGATAATGACATTTTAAAAATTTTAGGCCTTCGTTGGTATCCCGCTACCGATAAGTTTTCCTTTCTTGTTTCGCCGCCACCGGTCACTTGTACCAAACGCGCTATCCTCTCCGCAACCGCTCACTTGTACGATGTTTTAGGACTTGTCGGTCCAGTAATACTTTACACCAAATTATTAATTAAAGCCTTGTGGGTTCTTAAACTTAACTGGGATGAGACTCCACCCACTAATATTGTCAATACATGGCAGCGATATATATCAGAGTTACCTTTAATCTCACATTTACAGATTCCACGTCATATCGGCGTAAATGAAAAATCCCATGTGTCGCTACTAGCCTTCGCCGACGCTAGTGAAAAAGCTTACGGGTGTGTCATCTATTCGCATGCTATTAACGGAAATAATCTTCCAATTATAACGCTCCTATGTTCTAAATCTCGGGTGTCCCCATTAAAGGTTATAACTTTAGCCAGGCTTGAGTTGTGTGCCTTGGTTTTGCTCGCTAAGTTAGTACGCACCGTTTACGATTCGTTGTCATTGAGGCATCCGATCGACAACATTTATGCGTTTTCAGATTCGGAAGTCGCGCTCTGTTGGGCGTGTTCTTCACCGCATAAGTTCAACACCTTTGTTGCTAACCGTATTTCGCAAATACAGTCCTATTTATTACCGGATAACTTTTACCACATCGCCGGCTCGGAAAATCCTGCAGATCATATTTCGCGTGGACTGTTACCCTTACAAATTTTAAATTGTGACCTTTGGTTACATGGGCCTTCGTGGGTTTCCTTGCCGTGTAAAGAATGGCCTGTACAAAGGTTCGCATCAACTCATATCAGTTTACCAGAAGAAAAGACTGTGTCGCTTGGACTCAGTGACATGGAAGAAAACCCATTTATCTCGTTAAGCTTAAAATTTTCTAATTGGAATAAGCATTTACGATCCGTTGTTTACGTTTTAAGGTTTTTAAACAAATTACCGCGCATAAATAAAATTATAACCGCATCCGACATAGAGATTTCTGAAATCACAGTTATTAAAATTGTGCAAGGCATCGCTTTCGCCGAAGGTATAAAAAATATTAAAAAAGGACAACTATGTTCATCAACATTACTAAGGTTATCGCCATTTATCACGGACGATGTACTTCGAGTAGGTGGTCGGTTAGATTATTCGTCTTTATCGGATTCCCAAAAGCATCCAATATTGCTACCAAAAAAGGGGCATATTGTTGATCTTATAATTGATTATTATCACTATAAACATTTCCACGCTGGTCCTCAGTATTTACTTGCTGCATTACGGGAGAAATATTGGATATTATCAGCTCGCCGTGTAGTGAGATACCGCATTCATAGGTGTAACATTTGTTTTCGACATAAACCCAAACCTATTTACCCCATGATGTCTGCCTTGTCTGCTTGCCGCCTAGAGCAGTGTTGCGTTTACACACACAGGTGTGGATTTTTCGGGCCCACTTTATATCACATTGACGCGTAAACGTGGTATACGAAGCCAGAAGGCTTATTTATGTTTATTTATATGCCTCGTTACTAAGGCAGTGCATTTAGAATTAGGGTCTGTTCTAAGTTCGGCGGGTTTATTAGACGCTTTTAAGAGATTTATCTCTCGTAGAGGTCCGTGTCGATTTATATACAGCGATAACGGTACTAATTTTGTCGCCTCGCGTTCATATTTACATGAATTACATGGATTTTTAAAATCAGAAGAATATTATAAGGCATTCAGTCAGGTGCTCACTGATAATCGCATTGTTTGGAAACTCAACCCTCCAAGCGCTCCACATTTCGGGGGTTTGTGGGAGTCCAATATTAAGGTTGTAAAAACCCATTTGTTTCGCGTAATAGGTAAGCAAATCCTCACGTATGAAGAAATGCTTACTACTCTTTGTCAGATCGAGTGTATCTTAAATTCTCGCCCGCTTTATGTATTAAGCAGTGATCCATCGGAACCTACCGCACTTACACCCGCACATTTTCTAAATTTAAAACCACTTGAATGCTTACCAGCTGCAGATTTAAGCATGATGCAAGGAACGTATTAATCTGTTATCACGCTTTTCTTTAATAGATTCTTTAGTTCAGTCCTTTTGGAAACGCTTCAGATTCGAATACTTACATACATTACAGAGTAGAGTGAAGTGGAATAAGAACTCTACTGCCATTTCTGTAGGGACGATTGTTCTAATAGACGTGGATAATACTCCACCGCTTCAGTGGCCTCTAGGCGTTGTCACCGAATTGTCTCCCGGTAAGGATGGTGTGGTACGTGTTGCGCAAGTTAAACTTAAGAATTCCACTTTAAAACGCCCTCTTATCAAACTGTGTCCTTTACCAACACAGTGATTAATATAGTTAATTTTACATTATCGTTTATATATTTAGTTTAATTCTTAGGTCATAACGTCGCTTCATTTCGCTACTATATAAGTATTTATCTATATATATCTATATTTTTATACTTTACTTGTTAGTTGAGGATACGTCAAGGCCGGGGGGGTGTTCGCGCCATTTGCACTATCGCTTAACGCTTATAAGGGATTCGTTAATTATTATCCAATAAGATTACTGCAAAGCCCATTTCCGGTTTCCTATCTACCGCTTTATGCCAAGCATGTGCATTCGTGTGTTAACGGGCTCACACAAGTTGAGAAGACACGCAATCAACCGCACCGCTTATATCTCGCATCATCGCTCCCGCCCTGGTGTAATTTGGATATTGAATTGTACAAGCATATAGTAAAAAGTATAGACATTTGCAATAACGATATATTTCGTGATTATCTGTGAAGTTGATAAGTGTGAAGACAGCCGGCAGCCATCGAGACACGAGGCAGATCAGCGGAAGTCCAGGTGGGTGCACATGCATTCCTTCACGTCCTTCCTATATCCCGAATTTAGGGGATTTGCAGTATCACGAATAAATTAAATTCCATTCACCGCTCGCACCGCGCTCATATACAGTCCACTATTCTATTTAAATTAATAGCCGCACCGCATAACATTATTTAATACATTTGAACCAGCAGTTTGGTGGTTGAAGGCCAAACGCCAAATCCACCAGATGTCATTTTAGTACATAAGTTAGTTTTTTTTTTAATTTAGTGCACCCTATCCCTTAATTTTTTTCTCATTTTTATTAATTTCTTATCAGTTGTCTGAAAAAGCTTGATATGAGCAATAACCTTGCCTTTTATTTTCCCTCATTGTTTGTTAATTTTTGTTTTGTTATATTGATATTTTATTGGTGTACAGTAAAGCGTATTGTATTGTATTGTAGATTTGATAGATATCTTTAATTGTGACATGTTTATTTTTGCATCATTTTTCATAGTGCGCAATTATTGCTATACTTTAGCTAAATCTCTCACCCTCAATCAATTCTAATATCTAATTCAATTCACTAGAACTGAAATTGTCTCAATCACAATTTGCATAGAACATTATGAATATGAAACAAAATTCATAAAAATGGTATTTCACAAACGTTTTCATGACTTTTTGCCAAGCAATCGTCTTGCTTTTATAAGTATTTGTATCAGTGTTTTAATTTTCTATTTATTTATATTTATTTAACGGGTTATGTGCACACATACTCCGATAGGAAAATGGTAAAAACAAAATGATGTACAAAGGCACCGCTTATTCCATAATGAAATTTCTTCCAGCAGGCCTATTGAAGGATAGTTGATGGAAATAGAGGTAGTCAAAGTGTGCACTTTTTTAAAATATATATATACACATACATATTATATATATATATATATATATATATATATATATATATATATATATATATATATATATATATATATATATATATATATATATATATATTCTATTATGGAAACAAACTCCTTCATACAACTTTTTAATAAACTCTGAAAGATAATATACAAAGTTAGATTACAAATTGTGACCTCAGACAAAATAAATAAAAGTGAAGACGGAGCTCTGCCGAATAACACACTAAGGCCGCTTTTTTATGCATGTAGTGCGTGAACCGTTGTTGCCATCATTATTCAAAATACTCCAAAGTTACGTTACGATTAACGTTAACGTCATCATATACTAGAAACGAAATTGTCCAGGTTAGCCATTATGACCTAAAGTGTGGATAAAAAGTAGGGATGGAATGGCAGGAAGGAAATTGGAAAAGTCTACCAAAAATAAAATTACTGGGTATTGAATTATTTGTATATTTATTTAAAACCTTTGTGGTGAATCAATTTCTTCTGAGATTGCCTTTTGCTTTCAATTGATTTTAACCTAATGATTAAATGACCTAATGTTCGAATGTTTTTCAATCACGCACCGTATTAAATTAATTTTATGTTCCTGCTCAATATATTCATGTTTTATTTCTAAATTGATAAAAACAAGGTTATTTTCAATAGAATTACACTCAAGTGTAGGTACGTAATTTGAAAACAGTATGAATCTATGTGTTATAGTTTTGGCAGGACGTAGGTTGTCTCCATGATGCGGAGCAGATTTTGATGATCTGAAAGTTTTTCCATACTCTTGGTTCCTCACTAATGAAACTCTCCATACATCATTTTTACCTTCCGCGCCTTCTTCTGGGAGAAAAATTATGTCAGTGTAGTGAAACCACGGGTCGGTCAGTCAGTAAGAAGCGAGGATGTATTTTATATTATTGTTATTAAAAGTAAAGTTACAGCCTATATACGTCCCACTGCTGGGCACAGGCCTCCGCTCATTTTCTGAGAGGCTTTTAGGGCAAGGAATTGTCCGCCGCGCTGCCCCAATGCGTGTTCGCGTACTTTACATGTCTTCGAAATATTTTTTTCTTAATTTCTCTGACATGCCGGTTTCCTTACAATGTTTTCCTTCACCGCCGAGCACGTGGTAAATCAGCACTTAAAAGTGCAATTAACAATTTCATTGGTGCCGGCGGGGATCGAACCCGGTTTGCTCACGTACTGCGAAATTTACAGCGAGCGTTAACCATCTGAGTCTCTATTATTATAATCATCATGATCAATCAACAATCGCATTAAATATTAGGTGTTGTAACACTTGTGTGTTACTAATTACAAGAAGAGAATTTATAAGCAGTTTGTCTTTTCAAAATGCCTGCACAATTTGACAAATTAGTTTCAACACGTTTCAAAACTTGTTTTAGCGAGTTTATAATTGTACAAATATTACACACCCATATTGGTAAAGAGCTTGTGTAACTCTTATTCAGAGCTTAAAAAATGTAGATATATAAATAATAAGTACACAGTTGTTTTGAATTTTTTTTATAAGTAAGATTTATAATGTATAATATAGATGGCTTTACCACGTACAAAGCATAGGATGCAAATTATTTTCATTTACTCTATATATACAAGCTCTTAAAAGTTGCGTACGGTCGGCAGACACGTCGAGCGTGTCGCGGCGCATGACGCGCGGCGCGACGGGCGTGAAGCCTCGCCAGCGCATCGTGATCTCTTCGGACGAGGAGGACGACACGCCGGCCGCGCGCCGCACGCTCTCCAAGCTGCGCTCCAGCGTCAACGACGACTCCGACTAGGTGAGTGTGCACAGCACACACGCACACACGTCGCGCGACGTGATCTCGTCGGACGAGAAGGACGACACGCCGGCCACGCGCCGCACGCTCTCCAAGCTGCGCTCCAGCGTCAACGACGACTCCGACTGGGTGAGTGTTTACAGCACACACGCACACACGTCGCGCGACGTGATCTCGTCGGACGAGGAGGACGACACGCCGGCCGCGCGCCGCACGCTCTCCAAGCCTCGCTCCAGCGTCAACGACGACTCCGACTAGGTGAGTGTGCACAGCACACACGCACACACGTCGCGCGACGTGATCTCGTCGGACGAGGAGGACGACACGCCGGCCGCGCGCCGCACGCTCTCCAAGCCTCGCTCCAGCGTCAACGACGACTCCGACTAGGTGAGTGTGCACAGCACACACGCACACACGTCGCGCGACGTGATCTCGTCGGACGAGGAGGACGACACGCCGGCCGCGCGCCGCACGCTCTCCAAGCCTCGCTCCAGCGTCAACGACGACTCCGACTAGGTGAGTGTGCACAGCACACACGCACACACGTCGCGCGACGTGATCTCGTCGGACGAGGAGGATGACACGCCGGCCACGCGCCGCACGCTCTCCAAGCTGCGCTCCAGCGTCAACGACGACTCCGACTGGGTGAGTGTTTACAGCACACACGCACACTCGTCGCGCGACGTGATCTCGTCGGACGAGGAGGATGACACGCCGGCCACGCGCCGCACGCTCTCCAAGCTGCGCTCCAGCGTCAACAACGACTCCGACTAGGTGAGTGTTTACAGCACACACGAACACACGTCGCGCGACGTGATCTCGTCGGACGAGGAGGACGACACGCCGGCCGCGCGCCGCACGCTCTCCAAGCCTCGCTCCAGCGTCAACGACGACTCCGACTGGGTGAGTGTGCACAGCACACACGCACACACGTCGCGCGACGTGATCTCGTCGGACGAGGAGGACGACACGCCGGCCGCGCGCCGCACGCTCTCCAAGCTGCGCTCCAGCGTCAACGACGACTCCGACTAGGTGAGTGTGCACAGCACACACGCACACACGTCGCGCGACGTGATCTCTTCGGACGAGAAAGACGACACGCCGGCCGCGCGCCGCACGCTCTCCAAGCCTCGCTCCAGCGTCAACGACGACTCCGACTAGGTGAGTGTGCACAGCACACACGCACACACGTCGCGCGACGTGATCTGTTCGGACGTGGAGGACGACACGCCGGCCGCGCGCCGCACGCTCTCCAAGCTGCGCTCCAGCGTCAACGACGACTCCGACTAGGTGAGTGTTTACAGCACACACGAACACACGTCGCGCGACGTGATCTCGTCGGACGAGAAGGACGACACGCCGGCCGCGCGCCGCACGCTCTCCAAGCCTCGCTCCAGCGTCAACGACGACTCCGACTGGGTGAGTGTGCACAGCACACACGCACACGCGTCGCGCGACGTGATCTCGTCGGACGAGGAGGACGACACGCCGGCCGCGCGCCGCACGCTCTCCAAGCTGCGCTCCAGCGTCAACGACGACTCCGACTAGGTGAGTGTGCACAGCACACACGCACACACGTCGCGCGACGTGATCTCTTCGGACGAGAAAGACGACACGCCGGCCGCGCGCCGCACGCTCTCCAAGCCTCGCTCCAGCGTCAACGACGACTCCGACTAGGTGAGTGTGCACAGCACACACGCACACACGTCGCGCGACGTGATCTGTTCGGACGTGGAGGACGACACGCCGGCCGCGCGCCGCACGCTCTCCAAGCTGCGCTCCAGCGTCAACGACGACTCCGACTAGGTGAGTGTTTACAGCACACACGAACACACGTCGCGCGACGTGATCTCGTCGGACGAGAAGGACGACACGCCGGCCGCGCGCCGCACGCTCTCCAAGCCTCGCTCCAGCGTCAACGACGACTCCGACTGGGTGAGTGTGCACAGCACACACGCACACGCGTCGCGCGACGTGATCTCGTCGGACGAGGAGGACGACACGCCGGCCGCGCGCCGCACGCTCTCCAAGCTGCGCTCCAGCGTCAACGACGACTCCGACTAGGTGAGTGTGCACAGCACACACGCACACACGTCGCGCGACCTGATCTCGTCGGACGAGGAGGACGACACGCCGGCCGCGCGCCGCACGCTCTCCAAGCCTCGCTCCAGCGTCAACGACGACTCCGACTAGGTGAGTGTTTACAGCACACACGAACACACGTCGCGCGACGTGATCTCGTCGGACGAGGAGGACGACACGCCGGCCGCGCGCCGCACGCTCTCCAAGCCTCGCTCCAGCGTCAACAACGACTCCGACTAGGTGAGTGTGCACAGCACACACGCACACACGTCGCGCGACGTGATCTGTTCGGACGTGGAGGACGACACGCCGGCCGCGCGCCGCACGCTCTCCAAGCTGCGCTCCAGCGTCAACGACGACTCCGACTAGGTGAGTGTGCACAGCACACACGCACACACGTCGCGCGACGTGATCTCTTCGGACGAGAAAGACGACACGCCGGCCGCGCGCCGCACGCTCTCCAAGCCTCGCTCCAGCGTCAACGACGACTCCGACTAGGTGAGTGTGCACAGCACACACGCACACACGTCGCGCGACGTGATCTCGTCGGACGAGGAGGACGACACGCCGGCCGCGCGCCGCACGCTCTCCAAGCCTCGCTCCAGCGTCAACGACGACTCCGACTAGGTGAGTGTGCACAGCACACACGCACACACGTCGCGCGATGTGATCACTTCGGACAAGGAGGACGAAACGCCGGCCGCGCGCCGCACGCTCTCCAAGCCTCGCTCCAGCTTCAACGGCGACTCCGACTAGGTGAGTGTGCACAGCACACACGCACACACGTCGCGCGACGTGATCTCTTCGGACGAGGAGGACGACAAGCCGGCGCGCGCCTCACGCTCTCCAAGCTGCGCTCCAGCGTCAACGACGACTTCAACTATGGTCAACCAAATCTAAGAAATACCTTTTGACGTTTCACATTAATCATTCCGCTTAATAATTTTGCACAAACGTACTCGCACGACTTAAATTAACCATTTACGTAAATCCGAAGAATTACGAAGTTATCTATATTTCATTACTATGTGTATAGTTTTTTATCACAAATTTAAATTCGAATCTTTCAAACAAAGTAAAATATTAAAAAAATAACCAGTATCAACTTTTTTCACTTGACGTCGTTTCAGTGATATGTCGCTATGTACATTACAGTAGTGTTTAGATTTAGATGATTAAAATTCGTTGTTACCCGAATAATCGACAAAAATATTAAAATAATCGGTAAAAATATTAAAATAATCGAATCATTAATTTTTTTTAATTTATTGTTTGTTTAATTAAATTTTTATTTTTAAAATTCCTTAAACAATATGAATCATGAATAAAACAAGTTTATTTTTTTACTTTTTCAACGTAAATTTGTGTAGGCAAAAAACTCATATACAATACCGCGCTGAAAAACCCATTGAAATTACGTAAATTTCAATCTCCCGCCATTTCGGAGCTCACTGTGCGTAATTTTGTGATTTGTGTTTGTCTTCTTATTTTGTGAGTAAGCTTTAAATTTTTAAACTGTCTCTTTTATACGAGATGTGTTCAAAAAGTAAGGTGACTTTTTGAATTTCGCGGGCAACGCACATTCGATTTTCGATTTTTGTATTTTGTTGCGTTGGTACACATGTCCTGAGCATATGTTTCAAGTTTGAAGTGTATAGCATGTTTAGTTTATTTTTGACAGTTACAAAGGTCAGACGTACTTTGGTGTGCTCGGCGATTTTCTTCTATCAAAAAAAAATGGATCAAAGAATTTGCATCAAATTTTGTGTAAAAAATGGAATCCAAAACACTTGAAATGTTGACAGTGGCGTACGGTGAGTCTACTCTTAGTATAAAAAACATTTATAAGTGGTACAAGCTCTTTCAAGATGGCCGAGAAGATGCCAATGAGGAACCTCGCTCTGGACGCCCCAGCACGTCAACAACCGATGAAAACGTTGAAATAGTGAAGGAAATTGTTTTGGAAAATCGTCGAATCACTATCAGAGAAGTTGCGGAGGATGTTGGCATATCGGTTGGCTCTTGCCATGAAATTTTTTCGGATATTTTGGGCATGAAACGTGTGTCAGCGAAATTTGTTTTAAAATTGCTCAATTTCGACCAAAAGAACCGTCGCATGACAATCGCTCAAGAGCTATTGGATGATGTCAACAACGACCCAGATTTGCTCAAAAGGGTCATAACAGGTGACGAAACATGGGTATACGGTTATGACGTCGAAACTAAGACTCAATCGTCCCAGTGGAAGCACACTGAATCACCAAGACCAAAAAAAAGCACGCCAAGTTCGATCAAATGTGAAGGTTTTGCTTACAGTTTTCTTCGACTGTAGGGGTGTGGTGCATCATGAGTTCTTGCCACAAGGTCGTACGGTCAATAAGGAGTATTACCTTGAAGTTATGCGCCATTTGCGAGAAGCAATACGTAAGAAACGTCCCGAATTGTGGGTAAACAATTCATGGTTTTTGCATCACGATAATGCACCTGCTCACTCATCGTTGCTTGTGAGAGGTTTTTTGACCAAAAACAACAATACAATCATGCCTCAGCCACCATATTCACCGGATTTGGCCCCATGTGACTTTTTCCTGTTCCCAAAACTGAAGAGATCTATGAAAGGACGAAGATTTGCAACGATTGAAGAGATAAAAACTGCATCGCTGAAAGAGCTGAAGGCTATACCAGAAAGTGATTATCAGAAATGCTTTGACGATTGGAAAAAGCGTTGGCACAAGTATATTATATCTGAGGGGGATTACTTTGAAGGGGACAACATAAATATTGATGAATAAATAAATAGTTTTTCATAAAAATATAAACTCACCTTACTTTTTGAACACACCTCGTATTCGTTGAAGCATGTGCCTATGTCACAAAGGATGATTGGGCAAAAGTGGTAGAAAAAACAAAAATATTGATTATGTATGTCTTTGAAAGAGACATTAATTTTGACTACATTATTGAAATTCAAATGGTAATTAATCTAAACAACGACAGCTCAACTAGTTGTACTGAAAGTGATTGAATAAATTTATTTTTAATCTGGTTTCAATCTAAAATTTTTATAACTGTGCCTCTAGAAATAAGCAGTAACAACAAATTCGAAGAAATTGATAAATCTTGTGTTTTAAATTATCCGTTTTTAATTTATTTTGGTATTATTCGAACCAAACTGTAAATGATTACCAACTCTAAATAATCGATATCGATTTTTTTAGGAATCGAATATTGTACGTTCCCATTTTTTTTGGTTGGCATGCTTGGTGCAATAAGTCTGACAGCTGTCAAAATGTATTTCTTAGATTTGGTTGACTGTAGGTGAGTGTACAGACGTGGAGTAGCGCAGTAATTAAAAAATACACACGTACATATATGTACGTACATTTTTTTGAACATGCCCATTGGGCATCAATAGCTTTACTGAATTTGTACGTTTGCAATGCAATTTGAATAATTTTACACAATGTTCTATTCGAAACAAACTTGATTCAAATGTTTTGCATTGACTTTTTCTTGGAAACCATTCCCTATAAAATTATGAGTGCATAATCAATAATAAGTTCATTACTAAAGTTGCATCTATGAAAGATTTAGGAGTAATCCAAGATTATAAGCGTTTGTTTTGATAAACACATTGATTTTTGAAGTGAGGAAGGCCTCCTAATCTCTCGGTTTTATCATAAGATCAACTAACGGCTTTAAATCTATTAAACCTATTACGGTTCTTTTCTGTGCTTATGTGCGTATTCATATACAATGTGTATGTTTCCATATCCACTAGCTTATATCGGCCTATGAATGTAGTGCGTCTGTGCTGTGCACACTCGCGCAGTCGGAGGCGACTGAGGGAAACGGAACGCAGCAACATCTTCTTGATAACAGCTAAATAAAAATACTGCGTAGGCCGACCCGCTTACCAACTACGGTAAATATGGCGGAGAATCCTGCCTGGAAGGTATTTATGGGGGAGGCCTATGTATAGTAACTTAACAGTAGATTTTAAAAGATTGTGTTATGTTATTGATATTTTTATGTATATTTATCTTCTCATCTTCATTTATAATTATGTATTATTAGAACCCAACCAGATGAGAAAACTATATTGATACCCCACAATAATAATAATAATAATAATAATATTCCACAACTATCACACAACGCCATCTAGTCCCAAGCTAAGCAGAGCTTGTGTTATGGGTACTAGACAACTGATAAACTTACTTATATATTTCTAAATACATAAATATTATAGATAAATTACACCCAGACACAGAACAAATGATCGTGCTCATCACACAAACATTTGTCCTGGGTGGGAATCGAACCCACGACCTCCGGCATAGCAGTCAGGGTCACTAACCACTAGACAAACAGGCCTGTCAATTGTAATGAAACAGAAACAGAAACTTTTTTATTCAATGTAGATTATAACAAATACTTATTGAAAGTCAATTTTTTCATTTACCACTGGTTCGCAAAAAAAAACTTCTGTCCTGGGAAGAACCAGCAAGAAACCCAGCGGGACTATTTTTTTTTTCCAATAATAGCTTACAATCATGTTTACAATTAGCAACACAAGACAAATTAGAAATAGCTTGGATCACCCTTCCCAGGGGTTATTATCATCCATAAATTCCTTAATATTATAATAATCATAATGAATGATGGATAATCCTTGAGGGAGTAGGCAGAGTTCAAAGAGCAGAAAGCAACTTGAACCCCGTGTAGTCAAAAAATATGGTTTTAAATAAAAAATTGTAAAAGCAGTGTAGTGTAGTAGGTAGCTTGCTCATCTACAGAACCACAAACTCAATGTCCTCGCTGGGCAAGTATCACAGTTGGAACATTTTTGCGACAATGGCAGTTCTTTTATTACTTCAAGATGTTATCAGGAAGATGCTTCTGCCCATCCTCTGTTTCAGTTTTCCTCTGTCGAAATATACTTGTCATTAATTACAAACAATATAAATTCTTTATTTACAGGGAGCCCTTAATAATGCTTGGTGAAAGTACTACAGTGGACAATACAAATCGACTTTCACAGTCGGACAGTGATTACGTTAAGTATATGAAGAACCTTCTAGAAAGTGCTTCGACGAGGTTCCAGACTCTTAAAGAGACGAGCATCAAGTGTGAACGCGTTCGTTCGCACAACAGTTTCCTACTAATATTAGGTTTTATGTCGAAATTTAAGAGGAATTGAGGGCAGGTTTAGAGCATGCAGAAGAATCGTTGACATTGGATTATGTGAACTAAATATCGTATATCATAATATTATGACTCTAACGTACAAATATAATATCTTTTTTATTTTCATTTTTTTTATTGTTTTATAATAAATTCAAAACTGTCCGTTTATGTGCTTAATTGATGGAAATGTGTACATCGGAAGTTTTTTAATCAGTCCTATTTTTCTTTTTTATTTATGACAATCACATTAAAAGAAATTGCTATTTATTTCACATTAATGTCATACCGATGTCATCTAATTCAAATGATTAACTTAATATCATATATGTTTAAAGAACGCACAAGTAAGTTAAAGAATCTAAAAAATATATTTAAAAGTGCATTTATTTAATTTTTATATAAAACGCAATAATTATAAAAACGTTTGAGTTCTATTGTTTATTCAATGGTAAATGAACTAAAAATAATGTTTCATAATAATTTATAATTGTGCACAGTTAACACAGATATAAGTATATACAAGTTATTTGTATATAATTTACATGCAAATAACTAGTTTAAGCTAACTTTTGAATTCTCTGTGTAAAGGAACGACATGATGACGTCCTCATAATGTTCTTCGCATTAGTTGACATAATGTATAAAAACTAAACATTTTTGCTTTTTTGTTTTCTGAAATTTTCATTTGGAAGTTAAATACGTATTTATACGTGAAAAAATAAAGTAGGGTCAACAGAATGCAAATGTCATGAAAGTGATTTAAGTGTCAAAATAATAAATATTATAATAAGGTAGCCAGTAAGAGAAAAGTTGACTCTATTGTTCTTTGGACGCATGTAAAGCTTAGAAAAGCTAAGAAATAGAACGTGGGAAGCATTTTTTATTTTTAAAAAGTAAAATTTTCTCACTGTACCTACGTAATTTTTGGTAGCTTTCGTTCACTTAGTTGTACGAGGATATAAGAGGATTCGATAAGACATATTAATAAACGCATTTCGGCGTGTATTTTCTTTTATATACGCGTCCATTATTTTAATATTTAGGGGCTAGTTTGAATCGATCGAATATTTGACCTGTAGGACTAAAACCCCTCGCCGATTTCATAGGTAGTGTTAGTGTGTGATGCTTGTAGGCACTTGGTAACGTTTTTTGTGCCTAAAATACGATAATAAATGGTAATGAATGTAATATTGTAATAATTTTTATTTATAGCATATAATATAATTTGAGTGAAAGAAAATTTTATACTAGTAGTTTTAACGCGGACGAGAAATTATTATTAGGGATATCAATAAAATTAGTAACACCAAGACGTTTACACTAGTGACCTTTAGCTCTTGTATATAATAAGCAAAGTAATGCCTAAGTAACTATGTGTCCTACATTATTTTTGTACAGATATGGAAGCGAGAAATTTTTAAATCGATCGGGCTTTGTAAATACGCAATAGGATTAGGAAATTAGGTTTGTGCGAATTGCAAATGGTTTAGTTTAATGAAAGTGTTCATAATCTAAGCGAAAATCAATATTATCGGAGTATATGTAATAAATAAAATGAATCGAATGAATTTTGTGTTTTGGTGCATTTTTATTTTCATTTATTTCTATAATTTCATTTCGTTACCTATTTAAAATGTTACCTTTAAACTTATTTTGGTCCCCGTGTTGATCATTTATACATATAGTGTCACGAATCTCATTTTTTGAGAATTTTTGTAATAAATATCTAAATCAAAATTCAACTTATTTCATAAGTGAAATTAAGAAATAATTTCATATCAAAAATTATGACACAGTCAAAATTATTCCATTTAAAATAACCATAAAATACAGCAAAAATTTAAAACTGCGCTTAGTTTAAATGTTTTGCATGAGTTCATGACATGTTTTTATAAGGGACATTAAAGACTGTCGAGAGTATTTCGGTTCTGCAGTGCGCGACTTTTTGAGATTCAAATAAATTTTAAAAGCATTTTTACTGTCTCTAAAATCACTTATTATATCAGCTCATTCCAGCGCTTATTAAGAATATTAGTAAAACTACCGAATTGGTATACTGAAGTAGAATTATTTATGAATTAATTAAATTATTCAATATTATTCTTTCTGTTAGTATCAAAACATGAGCCTCCATACAATCTATGTCATTATAAGCAGAATCAGTAAAGTAACACAAATGTCTTATTAAGTTACCCTAAAGTGAAAATATCTATGTAAATAGAAATGGAAAAGTTTGTGTGTTCAAAATCTTATATCTCCAAATGGTATTCACCGACTGTTTTGAAATTTTGATACAATATTGCAATCGAATACCCGCGTTTTTATATTATATTTTAACACCTTTATTTTTAAGTGTGGCTAGAAAATATTAATTAAAATTTATCTCGTTTAATAATGAAACATGCGATTCATATTATGAAGCACGTAAAGTCGTTGGTCTGCGCCTGATATCTCTCAGGTCTCAATATCCCATCGGCCTATGAGCGTGAGGAAACAGTGGGTGCACCTGTACTAGCGCAAACGGCTAAACTCTGTTTAGACTGGCCGTCTTGACGATAATTGTATGATTGCAATGAAATGAGCATTTTAACATACACATAACAGTGCTACCAACCGGGTTCAATCGAGTTTTTACATCATCCAGGCACCTACTCAAATAATCACATAAAATCATCAAAATTGGTCGAACCATTTTCAAGTTTTTCCGAGATTAATGGGCAGCAATTATTTTCTATTTATTTATATATATATATATATATATATATATATATATATATATATATATATATATATTCAAATTGTCTACATCTTTTGAACAATTTGTTTTACTTACAAGACGAAATTTACTTTTCCTCACGCTTTACCGAGGATTATGATATGACAGCTACTTGTATGGATGCTCATGCTCGGGTTCATTTTAACTTGATTGTCTTGAATGTCTGATATGAACAGGTGTAAATATTTCTATTTTTGGATTTCTTTTATAAAAATATATTAACCATTTTGTAAATTATTCTGTTTTAATGTTATGATTATATCAAAGCATTTTAACTATTCCTTTTACATAATATTGCTTCGTCCGGAGTGTATGAAGCGGTTTTTTTTTAAAGTGTGTATTGTATGAGACAAATGAATTTGATTTATTAATAGGACACGAATCACAATATCATAAAAATTTATTGAAATTGTACATATTAGTATGTAGAGATAACTTTTATTATCATTTTAAGATATATAACATATAGCGAAAATGTATTTTGTAAGATTTAGTCGTGTTTGTTTTATCACGATATGTCGGCCACGGTGTTCGTCACTATTTTTATGACCAGAAACAAATTAAGGCTTATTATACAAATATTTATATATACAATATGTAACGTAATTAACGCACACCCTCAGACACCCCAATTAGTATATTATGTTATAATCATAATACATACACTGAATTTTTAGTTAAACATTTTTATGTACTGATTATTTATCAAATTAGTTATACTAATTCCGGAAGAATGTTGTGGTCACAGTACAAATCCACGAACGCAAAGACCGTGCTTTAACGTGCTTGAAATAAAGTTCATTTTTCTTTATTTTTATTGAATGACAGAATCCTATACTATTAAACGAGCAATTCTTGTATATAAATATATATATATATATATAATCGGGATCTCGGAAACGGCTCCAACGATTTTCATAAAATTTAGTGTCCAGGTTGTTTCGGGGATAATAAATCGATCTAGCTAGGATTTATTTTTAGAAAATGTCTTTTTGTCCGTGTTTTTAGGCAATGAAAAACTGCTACAATATCGTTAGAATAAGAAGGTAAATTTTGACAAGTTGTCAGTGATTATAAATAGCTTAATTGGTATAATGGTCGGTCACAGAATTTTAAAACCCCGGTTCGAGCCCAGACCGACCGACCGACTTTTTTTAATTTTTTTCATGTTCCTTTTTTGAGAAAATCTATTTTTTCGAGCCCTTTTTTTTAGTATTTTTTAAAAACAAAAATTTAAATTAAACTAATTGCACTCATGATTTTTTATTCAAATAACCAGTTCAGTTTTTTCTATTATGTCGCTAAGATCAAAAAATATTATTCGTATTTCATCAGTATGTAATTTGTATCTAAATATAATTTCCAAAACACTCGAATTAAAAAAAAACCGAGCGAAAAATACCGAGCAAAGCTCGGTCAACCGGGTACTTAGTAATAATACAAATAAAACTGCACTCTTAAAAGTCTTATTGCCTTAAGTTACGGTACATTTCAGTTTGTTTTGACTGTACAAATTTCGTGTGCCTGTAATTTACGTAGTTTTAATTATTTTTGGGATAAAAAATTACCTATATTAAAAATGATAGGTATCGATTCAGTAAACAAGTCTGAACAAACTACTTTCTCAAAGTGCGTTAATTATGTTACATTTTGTATATACACAAAATTTCTAAATTGTGTTATACAATTTAAGATTTATTTTTCAATCATTGAATAAAAGTTATTCATAGGATAAAATACAACACAAACAAATTGAAAATTACAGAAGTACATATTTAAATAAAATAGTTCAATGTTTCACTTTTATATTCAAAGCCGATTTTCAATCCACAGTTAAAATTTATTCATAGGATAATATACAACATGAACAAATTGAAAATTACAATTGTATTAATAAAATAGTTCAATTGATTGACTTTTAGATACAGTTGGGTTACAATTTATAAGATGGATAACTTTTATCTGACGATTTAATAATCAGTCCTTGGTAAAATTATTTAAAAATAAAACATTTTGTCAAAATAAATTGAATTTCTTATTTCACATAAGTGATTTGAACGTACTGTATAAACTATAAACTTTTTTTCTGGTAATAAAAATTTAGTGGTGTTCATATTGTATTGTATATGCGTTCAGTAAGAATTATCGCCTATTTAGGTGCCTACTTAGAGTGGTCGATTTATTTAGTCAGCTATAATGTTTTGTAATTACATATATTTTTAGAATATGAGAGAAATGCAATGCACCGACATATTTCTTTTTCATTTATTATAAATGCAAATGATCGCGTTTCGATATTTCACTTGCCATTCAATGAGGCATATATTTTTATTTACTCAGAATTATTATCTATTCTGCATGTTCTTCTTTTAGTTCTAAATATCAGGATGCGGCGTTTTCTACCATAATATTTATTTTAGCCGTATCGTGTTTGTAAATTATAAGTTATTTCTTGCAAATATTGCAATTAATAAAGGCCTTTCCCTATCGCGACAGAAAGTTGACCCTAATATTTAAAACTTTTGAATCATAGGCATCATTTTTCACTCTGTCTCTGGTTTGTTGAAACGGCGAATATACAATATTCGCCGTTTTGCATAACAAAACAGTTTGATGATTAAATTAGTAAATTGTAATAAGGTCGAATATGGCATTTCTTCGTAACAAATGGGTGATATTCGCCGTTACACATTTGTTTTATTTTCTATTCGCCGGTACTACAATTCGATTAAAAATGACGCAGGGAATTGTTCTGTTACGAAAAAGAAAATCATAGAAAAATGGCTTATTCGCCCTTTTTACAAACCAGTAACGATATATAAAGTATGCAGTCATACGAAATTTTTTTTTTCTAAGTTCGAGTTGTCAATCAAATGTTACCTTTTACAGTTTCAATGTAATGTAATATTTATAAAAGTATTTTGTATACTTAATTTCTTGCAATTGACTAAAAAACAAATATGTTTGCATTACGGCTCTAATCGATGGTACGCCGTTAAGTGCCTCATCCGATTGAATATGATTTTTTAATTATTTTTTTTTTGCCGATATATGTGTCCATATATCGACAGCTGCCAGATTGAATTTTTTGAAATTGAAGAAATGGATTTTAAAAAAGTATAACAAATTGGATGTTCTTTTGGTCTAAGTAACAATACTTAATGTTCTTTTTTTATACACTAGTAATTTCTTCAGTATCGTGGAAGCAGTTTATATACATAAATTGTACAAGAACAAACATTGTATGCTACACAAATATTTGTACGGGAATCAAACCCACAGCCATCGGTGCCGCAACCCAATGCTTAGCCACTGCGTAACGTAGCCGTCTAAAATCTAAACAATTAAAAATAATATAGCGAAAATTTTATTTTGTAAAATTTCTGTGTCAAGTAATTTTAGGCCAACGCCTTTTTAATTGCTGACGATATTACTACTCACTACGATTACAAAGTGAAATAAAAACTCTACTCAAATAAGATTTAAAATGAAACACATAGCACATAATATCTTGAAATTGGTGCCAAGTTTGGATACCAATTTATATTTTAACGTTCTATGATTTTTATAGACTCTTTTTGTGATTGTACATGTTTTTTTTTAATTAAATTGCGTAGAATTTGGAAAATTCATTTAATTTGTGAGAGTAGAAATTTTTATTCATAAAAATATTATACGTAGGGTAGAGTTAGTACACAAGTAAAGATGTAATAGGCACATGCATCAAGGAAGCAATAAGTAAATACCATAATATAAGATCGAATGAAAGAGGTCGTTTTCCGCCCTATTTATAATATTTGTATGTATTCGGAGGAAAATATTATATCGACAAATGCGACTGAAATTTGTGTCTAAATTCTAAATTTAACTTGCGATATTTTTATCGTCGTGATAATATTCTTATGTACGCGACAAAGTGATGGGAAATTCGGTCTAGGATAGCAATGTCGGTGATCTATGTACTGCTGATGTTTATTTGCAATAAACGATTTTTTTAATATAATTTTCGTTTCGGACGTAGAATGCCATATTGTGATTAGATGTTAGCTACACGAAGTATTTTTCAAATAAAACTCTATGTATACATGATCGGTGTTGTTTTATTCCTTACCTGCACGATAGATTCAATTTAGGTTGTGATCAACCTACTCGCACAATTGCACTAAGCTTCGCAATCAATAATTACCTCTAAGGTAAAAGTAAAGTAAACTCGCGGCACGAAAGTCTAACGGTGACCGTTATTGCGCACAATTGGCCTTATTGCGTATGATTGGCTGTGCGTTTCGTTCGAACACGCTGATTGGCTAACCAGGCGCATTTTGTCCCCCGTTCTGATACGACATGCGCAGCCAACCCCTCCACGTTTCGTTCAGCGCTAGAGCTACGTTCCGCGATTTATAGCAGTGACATCTCAATTCTCAATAGTGGTAAGTGAACACTGCAGTCCAAGAACACCTGCAGCCAACTTTAAACAAAAAATACTACACTAAGATAGAAAGCCCGCAATTATAGTGGCTTTCTGTACTCTACACCGGAACATAGTGCACGCTATTTTTCGATAGAAATATTTAAGAGGGTGGCACCTACCCTAGACGGACTCAAAGAGCCCACGTAGAATGCATTGCCTATTGGCGCAATTTCACATGTCTATTTTTTACGTAATTAGCACTTAAAATTGCATTTAACAATTTTATTGGTGTCGCCGGGGATAGATCGAGAGCTTACTTGCGTATTTTAAAATTATAGCGGACACTTATCCCCTGAGCCACATCATAAATAATAGTACTACGTACTGAGCTACTACAGCTGTAGTTGTCTAATTTAGTGGTTTCGTTACATTTTATATTAATTACTAGCGACCCGCGCCGACTTTGCACGGATGATCGTCTCGACAACAGCACTTATTAGGGACCCATTAAAACACAAAAATTTCATCAAAATCGAGCCTTTTTGAGTTCTAGTGAAACTAAATAATGAGTAATAATAACAATTGCAGTTGATTTTTATATATAGAAACACTACCTATACGCGGCATAGGTTGTAATGCCTCTATCATAAGTCAAATCACATCGCGGGCGCGCACACAACAGCGTCCTTAGGAGTAACATTTCTGAATTTGAAGTTGCACGATTTCACTGGCCGCAGTAGCCACTAAACTAACAAAGCTTTGCCCTTACGCTCGCCATGCTATTCCTCAGATCGCGAAGACAGCTGTGGTTCAACATTTTTGGACGGATTTTCTGACATATGATAGACACTATTAAAGCTGCAGCACGAACGTGTGGTTCGACCAGAGACTACCATAATGATTCGAATCGAATAAAACTAGTTTTACAGATTTTATCTCGTTTAATTTTAACTTTTTTAATTCCGACGTTTTGGGCACTTTCCAGCGGCCATGGTCACGGGGGTCTAAGATGTTTGACTGATCGATGTCATAGTTGACGAAGGCTACTATGACATCTGTTCAACTTTCTTTTTTTTTCTTTTTTTTTAAAGAATATTAACAACGCTATAAACATTACTTATATTCCCCTTAACCACTCGTGGTAAGCTTAAATTGCTTGTGTTACGAGTGGTTTACGACAGTAGTCGAATGGTGGATTCGAACCCACGACCTTTTTGAGTTCGCGGTCCGCGCCCTGCCATTAGGCTACTGTCGCTTCAAACTTTCAATTATTAATTTAATTTAATGTTTTTTATTTATTTAATTTTGTTTTATTTTACTGACACACAGGTTTCCTTACGATGTATTTCTTCATTGCCGAACACGTGGGAAATCAGCACTTAAAACTGCAATTAACAAAATAAGAATGATTTTTAATAAGTTCACATTATTTATCATTTATATTGAATAAAAAATCTATTTCTATGGATTTGTTCTTTTAATGTAGGAAAAAAATATTTAAGCAGATTCCATTTGTTCTACTCTAATGTAGTAAAAATGGCAAAATTTGGTCACAAATCTTCTTAAAGTTAGTATAAATTACTTTGCTAACATCCGCTCAATGAAATAAAATGATTTTTCTTACGTGGTTTGCAGAGCACCTCCCGCCCTTCCTCAGACGAGGATACGAGTGCACGCTACCTCAGAATCTACTGAACCTAAGAAAGCTTCGTTTAGAGGCGAAACACTTGTCGTATTATCTTCGGTGGTGTGTCTTTTCTAGCGTAGTTGTGTTCAGAGTAGTGATGCTGGGATTAGTGGTATCGGGGATACCTGGTTGTTCGAAGTTGTGGTGGTTCGAAGAGCACCTCCCGCTTTTTCTGCACGCAGTGGACAAAAAGCGGGAGGTGCTCTTCGAACTGTATAAGACACATCATTTTATTTCATTGAGCGAATGTGGGCAAAGTAATTTTTTCTAACTCTAATATAATGTACCTACCATGGCCTACCGGTATGAGGCTGCCACTCGAGAACCTTTCTTCCCCATCAGTTATCGGTTCTTCGAGCTATATGGCCGGCCCATTGCCACTTCAGCTTACTAATCCGTTGGGCTATGTCGGTCACTCTGGTTTTACTGCGGATATCCTCATTTCTGAGTCTATCACGCAGAGAAACTCCGAGCATAGCCCTCTCCATAGCTCGCTGAGCGACCTTGAGCGTCCTCATACGGCCGGCAGTGAAGGACCACGTCTCAGATCCGTAAGTCATCACTGGCAACACGCACTGGTTGTACAATCTAGTTTTTAGAGATTGAGGTATACCCGACGAGAAGATATGTCGTAATTTCCCGAACGCTGCCCAGCCGAGTTGAATCCGTCGATTGACCTCTCGCTTGAAGTTGGACTTACCTAGTCGGACTATTTGTCCCAGGTAAACGTACTCGTCAACAACTTCGAGCATAGTGCTCCCAACAACTACCGGCATAGGTGTGACAAGGACATTAAACATGATCTTTGTTTTGTCCATGTTCATCTTAAGACCTATCCGTTGGGAGGCACTATTGAGGTCATTGAGCATAGTGCTTAAGTCCTCCAGCGATTCTGCCATAAGGACTATATCGTCGGCAAATCGAAGGTGAGTGATGTACTCGCCATTGATGTTAATACCGTATCCTTTCCATTAAAGTAGCTTGAAAACGTCTTCCAAAGCAGCGGTGAAGAGTTTCGGGGATATAACGTCACCCTGTCTTACACCTCTCTGCAGTTGGATAGGTTTCCAGCTCCGGTTCTGTACTCGGATAGCCATCGTAGCCCTACTGTACAAACACTTCAGCACTTCGATATACCGGCAGTCAACTTGGCACCGCTGAAGGGACTGCAGCACCGCCCAAATTTCGACGGAATCAAAGGCTTTCTCATAGTCCACATACGCCAGGCAAAGTGGCAAATTGTACTCTTCAGTCTTCTGTACAATCTGCCGCAGGGTATGTATGTGGTCTATGGTACTGAAGCCTTTTCGGAAACCGGCTTGTTCGGGAGGCTGGAAGTCATCGAGTCTGCGTGTGAGACGATTCGTAATGACTCTGGAAAACAGCACGTAGACGCGGCTCAGAAGGGAAATCATTCTGTAGTTCTTCAAGAGAGCGTTGTCGCCTTTCTTAAAGAACAAGACCACCGCACTTCTGCTCCATGCCTCTGGAGTAGTGCCACCATGGAGGACGGAATTGAAGAGCTTCTGAAGGACTTCAAGTACCGGTGTTCCACCCGCTTTCAAAAGCTCCGCTGTAATTCCATCCTCGCCTGGGGCCCTGCCGTTTTTAAGGTGCTGGAGAGTCATTCTAATCTCGCTTAGACTGACGTCCGGGATATCATCGGAATAGTGTCGGATAAGACTTGCTCTTGGATCGTTACTCACACTTGCGTGTGGCTCCAACGATGATGTGTACAGCTGCCCATAGAACCTCTCAATCTCACTCAAAATCTCAGGTGTCCCGGAAACGATGCTGCCACACTCAGTCTTCAGCTTTGACAGTTGGCTCTTACGGGCAGACAGATCTCTGGCAAAGACTTTGGAGCCCTGGTTCCGCTCGATCGCTTCTTTAATACGAGCAGTATTAAAGTTGCGTAAGTCTCGCCGCATGCATTTGGAGATCTGTCTGTTCAGTTGCCTGTATGCTGTCAAATCTGTTGACGATTGCAGCCTCATCTCCCGTCTAACAGCCATGAGATTAAGTGTGTGATCGGAGAGTTTTTGTGTTCTTCTGCGGCGGGTCTTGCAGAACTTAGCTCCGACCGCATGGACAGTTTCCACGAGCTTGTCATTCATATCGTCCACTGCATTGCAATCTTGTAGGCACTGAAAGCGGTTGTGTAACTCGAGCTGAAAGTTTTCGGGATTCTGGATTAGAGCACGAGGGGGACGGAGCGTTTACTTCATTAGACGAGACCTCTCCAACTTAACGTTTAGGTTCAGTGTGCCTTTAACCATTCGGTGATCGCTGCCAGTTTTCACCCTTGCGATCACTGAGACATCACTGAACAGTTGGCGTCTGGTCGTCATAATGAAGTCAATCTCATTTTTTGTCGAACCGTCGGGGCTCGACCAGGTCCACTTCCTGTGGGGCCGCTTCTGGAAGAAAGAGTTCATCATAAAGAGTCCCTCTTTCTCCATAAAGTCGGCCAGCTGCTGGCCTCTTCGGTTTCGTTGCCCTACTCCAAATTTCCCTAACTTCAGCTCACCGTTTTCTCTTGTGCCTAGTTTTGCGTTGAAGTCTCCCATCAACACCGTGTAGTGGGTTTTGGAGGAATGCATGGCTTTGGAAATATCCTCTTACATTTCCTCCACCTCCTCATCGGGATGTGCCGAGGTTGGTGCGTAAACCTGTATGACCTTCAGCGAATACCGTTTGGTGATTCTGAGTATCAGGTACGCGACCCTCGTCGACACACTCCCAATCTTTACAACGTTGTTGACGAGAGACTTGTGGACGATAAATCCGACACCTCCTTGGGACAGATGGTCGCCCTCCCGGTGATAGAACAAGTTGCCGGATTCGAGAATCACCGTGTCCTCCCCCTCTCTTCGGACCTCGGATAATCCTATAATACTCCAGCGCAACTTGTCTATCTCTTCTTCCAGCTCCAGTATCTTCTCGTCAGTCCTCAGTGTGCGTGCGTTAAATGTTGCCAGGTCGAGTCGTCGTAGGTGGCAACCAAACCTCCACCGGAGATTCTTAGCACCCCCTGCCCCGCCGTTACCGTGGTCGCCACCGTAGCCAGGAATAGCGGGGCCGCCGGGGACTGGGGGCCGTCTATTTGTGTAATTGTTCATGGGGGGTATATTGCCATAGTTGCCACGCTTGGTGAGCGGGTTGGCAACCGCAGTTTTTTTTTGTCGTACAGTTGCTGTTATCAGGAAGACGCTGCTACCCATCTCCTCCCTGTTTCCCTCTGTCGCCTTTTACGACACTCACGGGAAGATATGGGGTAGTGGATATTCTTAACCGCCACTACACGCCTGGCTAGGTAATACCGATATTTAGCTTCCACTGAGTCCCTAAATACGCGGTCATCTCGAATGAGGGATAATAATTTTCCACCAACTAGATGTCGCTAGTTAGTGGAAAATAAAAAATAAAAAATTTGAAAAACTGTTTTTTTGGAATAGTTTTTAAACGGCTTTACCGATCGATTCAAAAAACTAATCAACTTTTAACCTTGAGAAACCGGTCTGGTCCGGTCAAAAATCGGTTGATTCGTTCGTGATATATCGTTAACGATACATTTAAAAAAAATTATCTTTTTAAATTACTCCGATATTTCATATTAAACGTCATAATTCGCTGAAATTTCACATTTGAAATTAGTGGGAAGTTCCAGGGATGGCCTGCAGCGTTAAGCAATTTTATTTTATTTTATTATGTGCGAGTAGCTATGCAGGTCTAGGCAAAGAGACCAGTATCACTGCGACCTAAAACATCTATTGTGATCGCTGCTATGGCTACAGTTCACTGCTAAGCCCTATGTCTTCAATGAATAGAAGGAGTTGCTTAGCCGTGAGCAATTTCACTTCTTCTGGGCGAAGTAGATAGTGTCCCAGATGAGTGTTAGGTTTGCGCATTAAGGGTCCGCAATCAGTTAGGATGTGCAGAGACATTCCTTCCGTTATGGAACAGAACCGACACATCCTTGAGTTGCTTAGTCTCAGGATAGACATGTGTTTTTTAAGACAACAGTGTCTAGGGCTCTTGTCAGAATGCGCAATTCTGACAAGAGTCTGACAAATTATTTATTACTTAATCCCAGGGCTTCTGAAGCGAATTTACAACCTTCTGAAGCGAAGTTGTCAACCCTAAGGACCAAGATGGAATGCCTCCATTCCAGTAAAACGGGTCTTCAGTTCTCTATACTCACCATACGAAACACAGCAGCATTAGGCTACTATTTTACGCTGGTATCTATTCTATGACAGCGTGGTACTTCCCCGGTCGATCCAACCAATTCGTGCCACTACCATAATTCAGCTGCAGCGTAGCTTTACCACGTGAAAGTATTTATTTTTAATCTAATTAATACAAAAGTAGCTAATAGTACAGAAAAAGTCTATGTTTCTAGGTAACACATCTGTTTATGTTTCTTTATGTTGGAAGCCCACTCTCGGTCAGTAGATACTTATTAGTAGTTACGATGTACCAGTTCTGGCGCACTTGTAGAGAGGTTGTACCAGTTCTGGCGCACTGAGTCAGAAGTTGTACAAGTACGACGTTCGTCGATTCACGATCATAAAAAAAAAAAAAAAAAAGAGGTTTTGGCATGCTCTGATCACGAATCTGCGGACGATTTTTGCGTAGGATGCACGGTTCCGGAGATGTGCAGATCAATTAACTCTTATCTAATTGATATCCGCTTCGAGCCTCAACCGTCATTAGCGCTCCATTGTCCTTATCTACTTATCTATTGTTGATTGACTACCGTCATTATCTATTATTCGTCGGCGTGTGGGTCGGCTTATGCTATTGTATTATACTCCTTTGTTCCTATCTACAAAACTAATCTGAATCATCAATAAAACACATTACCTAATTTTGTTAAAATTTTTATTTGTAAAATACAAAATCTTATTACTTATTATCTATAAAATAGGAGCGAAACATCTCATCCACTAACATATCGTTGTACAATGTGTTCTCTGTAAATATACTCGTAAAACTATGCATTGAACATCCCTGAAACTTATATAGCAAATACATTAAGCAATATTCGCCACAAACTGAAGTCCTATCAACATTCCAGTTCCATCTTTTACAATTTCGTACATGTGCCCGTCCATATGAATCAAAATATTCACCCACGTCATTCGTATCGATATATAAAGCTACCCAATGTGACCCTGGTTTATCATCTGTACCCAAATTGCATATTACCTAGTCAGGTCATAAATTCTATCACATGTTTAATATAAAATAATTGAAACGAGTTTATTCATTATGTAACCATTTATATACAAAAATGAACTTAACAAAACATAGATTCTTATGACACTATAGTTTATTCAAAATGACCTCCGTAATTTTGAATACAGGCCTTCAATCTGCGCAGCCAGTCGTCTATCTTACCACGAACGAGGTCCATGTCATATCGGCGGCTGCCTTAATTAAAGATGTCTTGAGTGACTCGAAATTGGGATGAGGCTTTGAGCACGCCCTTTCCTCCAAGTGTTACCATATCTTGTAATCTAACGGATTCAAATCTGGACTGGTCTTTGTGTCGGATGAAGTCAATTTCACGCGCCGCCGGCCAGTCTTTTTTGTTTTGTTTTTAAAGAACGTTACCTCCACACTAGGTTTTTCTCCTGTATCGTGGGGGCAGTTTACAAACACAAATTTCACAAGGACAAACATCCAAACTCGGAACAATTACTTGTAGGTCGTACAAATACTTGTTCCGTGCGGGATTCCCACCCAGGACAAATGTTTGTGTGATGAGCACGATCATTTGTTCTGTGTCTGGGTGTAATTTATCTATAATATTTATGTATTTAGAAATATATAAGTATGTTTATCAGAGTAGTTACGATGTACCAGTTCTGGCTCACTTGTAGAGAGGTTGTACCAGTTCTGGCGCACTGAGTCAGAAGTTGTACAAGTACGACGTTCGTCGATTCACGATCCTAAAAAAAAAAAAAAAAAGAGGTTTTGGCATGCTCTGATCACGAATCTGCGGACGATTTTTGCGTAGGATGCACGGTTCCGGAGATGTGCAGATCAATTAACTCTTATCTAATTGATATCCGCTTCGAGCCTCAACCGTCATTAGCGCTCCATTGTCCTTATCTACTTATCTATTGTTGATTGACTACCGTCATTATCTATTATTCGTCGGCGTGTGGGTCGGCTTATGCTATTGTATTATACTCCTTTGTTCCTATCTACAAAACTAATCTGAATCATCAATAAAACACATTACCTAATTTTGTTAAAATTTTTATTTATAAAATACAAAATCTTATTACTTATTATCTATAAAATAGGAGCGAAACATCTCATCCACTAACATATCGTTGTACAATGTGTTCTCTGTAAATATACTCGTAAAACTATGCATTGAACATCCCTGAAACTTATATAGCAAATACATTAAGCAATATTCGCCACAAACTGAAGTCCTATCAACATTCCAGTTCCATCTTTTACAATTTCGTACATGTGCCCGTCCATATGAATCAAAATATTCACCCACGTCATTCGTATCGATATATAAAGCTACCCAATGTGACCCTGGTTTATCATCTGTACCCAAATTGCATATTACCTAGTCAGGTCATAAATTCTATCACATGTTTAATATAAAATAATTGAAACGAGTTTATTCATTATGTAACCATTTATATACAAAAATGAACTTAACAAAACATAGATTCTTATGACACTATAGTTTATTCAAAATGACCTCCGTAATTTTGAATACAGGCCTTCAATCTGCGCAGCCAGTCGTCTATCTTACCACGAACGAGGTCCATGTCATATCGGCGGCTGCCTTAATTAAAGATGTCTTGAGTGACTCGAAATTGGGATGAGGCTTTGAGCACGCCCTTTCCTCCAAGTGTTACCATATCTTGTAATCTAACGGATTCAAATCTGGACTGGTCTTTGTGTCGGATGAAGTCAATTTCACGCGCCGCCGGCCAGTCTTTTTTTTTTGTTTTTAAAGAACGTTACCTCCACACTAGGTTTTTCTCCTGTATCGTGGGGGCAGTTTACAAACACAAATTTCACAAGGACAAACATCCAAACTCGGAACAATTACTTGTAGGTCGTACAAATACTTGTTCCGTGCGGGATTCGAACCCGCGACCCCCAAGCGCAGCCACTCATTGCTAAGCCACTACGCCACGGAGCTGTCAAAAGTCTTGTGTGCTCTTCGCTCTATGAGCTGACGCCAAATCTTGTTGGAATACCCAGTGCCTGTTATTGAACATGGTATGAGAAACAGGTTACACAAGGTTCGTCAGGACTGTATTTTGATACACAACTGCATTCGTTTTTAAACCTTTCTCACAAAAATGTACCTCTGTTAAGCCTAAATAAGAAACTCCCAACCACACCATGAGCGAGGATGGAAAATGACCCCGTTGGACACGCGGAATACGGTTGCTCGCTTCTTCACTACTGTGTGCGTACACCTTATCATTTTGTTTGTTGTAGCTCTCTTCTACGGTAAAAATTTTTTCATCCGAAAAAAGAATTTCCCGATATTTTTTTCCCGCGTACCGCTTCAACAAAGCGCGGCATCTCTTCAGTCTCAGATCCATTAGACGAGCATTCAAACGACGTCCTGTTTTTCTTCGATATGCCCGAAGCCGAAGTCTTCATTTAACGCCGTGGTTCTGCTTAACCCCATCTGAAGGGCCAACAGTTTCTGCTTACGTTTGGGATTTCTTTGAATTCGCACCTTTACAGCTTTTATCACTGCTGGAGTCCTAACAAATCGAGGGCGACCACTTCTTGACCTGTCATCTACACTAGAGTCTTCATTGTATCGTTTGATGGTACGATAAACGAATCTTTTGGTTATATTCAAATTTTTCAGTATATCAAAAATTTAATTGGCGCGTAATCGCAACTGCAACACGGTCTTTTTTAAGCGTCCACTCCATATGTAAAAATGAGTAAAATTCTAAAAAGTATACAGTTTTATTTTCATGAATAATTCGAATTCAATAAACTTTTTTGTGGCCAGCATTCTAAAAGAAAAGTTTTTACTGTGTGACAATACTTATGACCTGACTAGGTATATACGTTGGTACGTGGGTGTACATGGACAGTCTGTTAGCAGCATAAACATTATTTTCTAGACTGGGGTGAATCTTTTTCAGATGTTGTTGTACATCTAGTGTATCCATGATATTACTGCTATTAGTAGATTACTACAGTACAATCTACTCAATGACTAACATAGGAATGATCAATTATGTGATTTCTAAATATTAAATTGCATTTTTTCTGTTATACAAAACCTATTTGAGTCATCAATACACTGAATAAGACGCAACACGAAGAATGTGAGATAAGGTTGTTGACGCATAAAGTTATTATCAATTCTACTGTAGAAATTCTTTAGATTAGAATTATTACTTATTGGTACTATATAAGACCAAGCAACTGCAGTCATGGAGTTAGTGTATGGTCGTTTGACCGCAGTGTATCTATCAATAATACATTTGTGTTACTTCAACGCATCAAAGGCCATAGATGTAAGTGTTCTCTATTGACAAACTTACTTTTCTTTCTGTTATTTTTTACGTGTGTATGATTTTGAACGACAGGCCTGTTGGTCTAGTGGTTAGTGACCCTGACTGTTATGCCGGAGGTCGTGGGTTCGATTCCCACCCAGGACAAATGTTTGTGTGATGAGCACGATCATTTATTCTGTGTCTGGGTGTAATTTATCTATAATATTTATGTATTTAGAAATATATAAGTATGTTTATCAGTTGTCTAGTACCCATAACACAAGCTCTGCTTAGCTTGGGACTAGATGGCGTTGTGTGATAGTTGTGGAATATTATTATTATTATTATTATTATTTAGTGTTAACAAATTATATTTAAATATTTTGTGTGTGTATATGATTAAGCCGTGGTAGCTCAGATGGTTAGCGCAAGCTGTAAATTTTACAGTACGTAAACGCGGGTTCGATCCCCGCCGACACCAATTAAATTGTTAATTGCAATTTTAAGTGTTTATTCTATTGACACACTTACTTTTCTTTCTGTTATTTTCTTACGTGTGTATGATTTAGTGTTAACAAATTATATTTAAATATTGTGTGTGTATATGATTAAGCCGTGGTAGCTCAGATGGTTAGCGCAAGCTGTAAATTTTACAGTACGTAAACGCGGGTTCGATCCCCGCCGACACCAATTAAATTGTTAATTGCAATTTTAAGTGTTTATTCTATTGACACACTTACTTTTCTTTCTGTTATTTTCTTACGTGTGTATGATTTAGTGTTAACAAATTATATTTAAATATTGTGGGTGTATATTATTAAGCCGTGGTAGCTCAGATGGTTAGCGCAAGCTGTAAATTTTACAGTACGTAACGCGGGTTCGATCCCCGCCGACACCACTTAAATTGTTAATTGCAATTTTAAGTGCTGATTTACCACGTGCTCGGCGGTGAAGGAAAACATCGTGAGGAAACCTGCATGTCTGAGAAAATTTCGAAGGCATGTGAAGTTCGCCAACACGCATTGAGACCGCGCCGCGGACATTTCCTAGCCATAAATACAAAGACAATAGCAGAAAGTAAAAAGTTAAAAAATACTTTTTTAACAATGACAGTCATTAGTTGATCATTAGTGAATGTGATTCTGTTTTCTTAAATTACAGGAAGAAAAGAGCAGAAGGAAGAAATGGGATGATGGGAAGTAATGAAGAATGAATTGTTATGTGAAGTTTGTTGGAACAAACATATTTTAGTCACGTGTAAATACTTTTAACATTTTGGTTCAAAATGACACAAAATCTAAAAAATATTAGATACATCATCGACATGGACGGATTTTACATTACATATCCTCATAAACATTTTCAATGTAGAGAAATGGCTATTCTAGACGTAAAACTATCTAATAAAAATGATTCGTTTATCGATCATTATTTGTTTCGGCCAAGTTATCCTTTCAATTATTTGTCGCCAAAAGACAAAAAAACTGTTCGTTATTGTGAAATACACGTGCACGGCATTCCAAATTTTGATGTGACCGAAGAATTAAAATGTGCCTACAAACAAGAGAACATCATTCCCATACTAAATTGGTATATTAGAAATTTGTGCAAAGACGAAGTGATCGCATACAAAGGTGGTTCAACAGAAAAACAATTTTTAAAAATGTTGACGACGAATGATAGAATTTTTAATATTGAAGAATACAAATGTCCAAAATACAATGATTTGGTAAATGTCATAAATTTAAGCAAACGTTATGTGTGTAATAATCATATATTTGCAAAAAATAATCACAAAATTTTACATTGTTCTTGTGACGAAGTGTGGGTTTTTTACAAGTGGTTATTACTTGAAAATAAAATTTTAAATTAATCATAAATTTTGTTTGATTTCCCAAAAACATTAGTTATAGTATACTATATAATACAAAATTGGTTCAACAGAAAAACAATTTTTAAAAATGTTGACGACGAACGATAGAATTTTTAATATTGAAGAATACAAATGTCCAAAATACAATGATTTGGTAAATGTCATAAATTTAAACAAACGTTATGTGTGTAATAATCATATATTTGCAAAAAATAATCACAAAATTTTACATTGTTCTTGTGACGAAGTGTGGGTTTTTTACAAGTGGTTATTACTTGAAAATAAAATTTTAAATTAATCATAAATTTTGTTTGATTTCCCAAAAACATTAGTTATAGTATACTATATAATACAAAATTGGTTCAACAGAAAAACAATTTTTAAAAATGTTGACGACGAACGATAGAATTTTTAATATTGAAGAATACAAATATCCAAAATACAATGATTTGGTAAATGTCATAAATTTAAACAAACGTTATGTGTGTAATAATCATATATTTGCAAAAAATAATCACAAAATTTTACATTGTTCTTGTGACGAAGTGTGGGTTTTTTACAAGTGGTTATTACTTGAAAATAAAATTTTAAATTAATCATAAATTTTGTTTGATTTCCCAAAAACATTAGTTATAGTATACTATATAATACAAAATTGGTTCAACAGAAAAACAATTTTTAAAAATGTTGACGACGAACGATAGAATTTTTAATATTGAAGAATACAAATGTCCAAAATACAATGATTTGGTAAATGTCATAAATTTAAACAAACGTTATGTGTGTAATAATCATATATTTGCAAAAAATAATCACAAAATTTTACATTGTTCTTGTGACGAAGTGTGGGTTTTTTACAAGTGGTTATTACTTGAAAATAAAATTTTAAATAAATCATAAATTTTGTTTGATTTCCCAAAAACATTAGTTATAGTATACTATATAATACAAAATTGGTTCAACAGAAAAACAATTTTTAAAAATGTTGACGACGAACGATAGAATTTTTAATATTGAAGAATACAAATATCCAAAATACAATGATTTGGTAAATGTCATAAATTTAAACAAACGTTATGTGTGTAATAATCATATATTTGCAAAAAATAATCACAAAATTTTACATTGTTCTTGTGACGAAGTGTGGGTTTTTTACAAGTGGTTATTACTTGAAAATAAAATTTTAAATTAATCATAAATTTTGTTTGATTTCCCAAAAACATTAGTTATAGTATACTATATAATACAAAATTGGTTCAACAGAAAAACAATTTTTAAAAATGTTGACGACGAACGATAGAATTTTTAATATTGAAGAATACAAATGTCCAAAATACAATGATTTGGTAAATGTCATAAATTTAAACAAACGTTATGTGTGTAATAATCATATATTTGCAAAAAATAATCACAAAATTTTACATTGTTCTTGTGACGAAGTGTGAATTTTTTACAAGTGGTTATTACTTGAAAATAAAATTTTAAATTAATCATAAATTTTGTTTGATTTCCCAAAAACATTAGTTATAGTATACTATATAATACAAAATTGGCTCAACAGAAAAACAATTTTTAAAAATGTTGACGACGAATGATAGAATTTTTAATATTGAAGAATACAAATGTCCAAAATACAATGATTTGGTAAATGTCATAAATTTAAACAAACGTTATGTGTGTAATAATCATATATTTGCAAAAAATAATCACAAAATTTTACATTGTTCTTGTGACGAAGTGTGAATTTTTTACAAGTGGTTATTACTTGAAAATAAAATTTTAAATTAATCATAAATTTTGTTTGATTTCCCAAAAACATTAGTTATAGTATACTATATAATACAAAATTGGTTCAACAGAAAAACAATTTTTAAAAATGTTGACGACGAACGATAGAATTTTTAATATTGAAGAATACAAATGTCCAAAATTCAATGATTTGGTAAATGTCATAAATTTAAACAAACGTTATGTGTGTACTAATCATATATTTGCAAAAAATAATCACAAAATTTTACATTGTTCTTGTGACGAAGTGTGGGTTTTTTACAAGTGGTTATTACTTGAAAATAAAATTTTAAATTAATCATAAATTTTGTTTGATTTCCCAAAAACATTAGTTATAGTATACTATATAATACAAAATTGGCTCAACAGAAAAACAATTTTTAAAAATGTTGACGACGAATGATAGAATTTTTAATATTGAAGAATACAAATGTCCAAAATACAATGATTTGGTAAATGTCATAAATTTAAACAAACGTTATGTGTGTAATAATCATATATTTGCAAAAAATAATCACAAAATTTTACATTGTTCTTGTGACGAAGTGTGAATTTTTTACAAGTGGTTATTACTTGAAAATAAAATTTTAAATTAATCATAAATTTTGTTTGATTTCCCAAAAACATTAGTTATAGTATACTATATAATACAAAATTGGCTCAACAGAAAAACAATTTTTAAAAATGTTGACGACGAATGATAGAATTTTTAATATTGAAGAATACAAATGTCCAAAATACAATGATTTGGTAAATGTCATAAATTTAAGCAAACTTTATGTGTGTAATAATCATATATTTGCAAAAAATAATCACAAAATTTTACATTGTTCTTGTGACGAAGTGTGGGTTTTTTACAAGTGGTTATTACTTGAAAATAAAATTTTAAATTAATCATAAATTTTGTTTGATTTCCCAAAAACATTAGTTATAGTATACTATATAATACAAAATTGGTTCAACAGAAAAACAATTTTTAAAAATGTTGACGACGAACGATAGAATTTTTAATATTGAAGAATACAAATGTCCAAAATACAATGATTTGGTAAATGTCATAAATTTAAACAAACGTTATGTGTGTAATAATCATATATTTGCAAAAAATAATCACAAAATTTTACATTGTTCTTGTGACGAAGTGTGGGTTTTTTACAAGTGGTTATTACTTGAAAATAAAATTTTAAATTAATCATAAATTTTGTTTGATTTCCCAAAAACATTAGTTATAGTATACTATATAATACAAAATTGGTTCAACAGAAAAACAATTTTTAAAAATGTTGACGACGAACGATAGAATTTTTAATATTGAAGAATACAAATGTCCAAAATACAATGATTTGGTAAATGTCATAAATTTAAACAAACGTTATGTGTGTAATAATCATATATTTGCAAAAAATTTATGATTAATTTAAAATTTTATTTTCAAGTAATAACCACTTGTAAAAAACCCACACTTCGTCACAAGAACAATGTAAAATTTTGTGATTATTTTTTGCAAATATATGATTATTACACACATAACGTTTGTTTAAATTTATGACATTTACCAAATCATTGTATTTTGGACATTTGTATTCTTCAATATTAAAAATTCTATCGTTCGTCGTCAACATTTTTAAAAATTGTTTTTCTGTTGAACCAATTTTGTATTATATAGTATACTATAACTAATGTTTTTGGGAAATCAAACAAAATTTATGATTAATTTAAAATTTTATTTTCAAGTAATAACCACTTGTAAAAAACCCACACTTCGTCACAAGAACAATGTAAAATTTTGTGATTATTTTTTGCAAATATATGATTATTACACACATAAAGTTTGCTTAAATTTATGACATTTACCAAATCATTGTATTTTGGACATTTGTATTCTTCAATATTAAAAATTCTATCATTCGTCGTCAACATTTTTAAAAATTGTTTTTCTGTTGAGCCAATTTTGTATTATATAGTATACTATAACTAATGTTTTTGGGAAATCAAACAAAATTTATGATTAATTTAAAATTTTATTTTCAAGTAATAACCACTTGTAAAAAATTCACACTTCGTCACAAGAACAATGTAAAATTTTGTGATTATTTTTTGCAAATATATGATTATTACACACATAACGTTTGTTTAAATTTATGACATTTACCAAATCATTGTATTTTGGACATTTGTATTCTTCAATATTAAAAATTCTATCATTCGTCGTCAACATTTTTAAAAATTGTTTTTCTGTTGAGCCAATTTTGTATTATATAGTATACTATAACTAATGTTTTTGGGAAATCAAACAAAATTTATGATTAATTTAAAATTTTATTTTCAAGTAATAACCACTTGTAAAAAACCCACACTTCGTCACAAGAACAATGTAAAATTTTGTGATTATTTTTTGCAAATATATGATTATTACACACATAACGTTTGTTTAAATTTATGACATTTACCAAATCATTGAATTTTGGACATTTGTATTCTTCAATATTAAAAATTCTATCGTTCGTCGTCAACATTTTTAAAAATTGTTTTTCTGTTGAACCAATTTTGTATTATATAGTATACTATAACTAATGTTTTTGGGAAATCAAACAAAATTTATGATTAATTTAAAATTTTATTTTCAAGTAATAACCACTTGTAAAAAACCCACACTTCGTCACAAGAACAATGTAAAATTTTGTGATTATTTTTTGCAAATATATGATTATTACACACATAACGTTTGTTTAAATTTATGACATTTACCAAATCATTGAATTTTGGACATTTGTATTCTTCAATATTAAAAATTCTATCGTTCGTCGTCAACATTTTTAAAAATTGTTTTTCTGTTGAACCAATTTTGTATTATATAGTATACTATAACTAATGTTTTTGGGAAATCAAACAAAATTTATGATTAATTTAAAATTTTATTTTCAAGTAATAACCACTTGTAAAAAACCCACACTTCGTCACAAGAACAATGTAAAATTTTGTGATTATTTTTTGCAAATATATGATTATTACACACATAACGTTTGTTTAAATTTATGACATTTACCAAATCATTGAATTTTGGACATTTGTATTCTTCAATATTAAAAATTCTATCGTTCGTCGTCAACATTTTTAAAAATTGTTTTTCTGTTGAACCAATTTTGTATTATATAGTATACTATAACTAATGTTTTTGGGAAATCAAACAAAATTTATGATTAATTTAAAATTTTATTTTCAAGTAATAACCACTTGTAAAAAACCCACACTTCGTCACAAGAACAATGTAAAATTTTGTGATTATTTTTTGCAAATATATGATTATTACACACATAACGTTTGCTTAAATTTATGACATTTACCAAATCATTGTATTTTGGACATTTGTATTCTTCAATATTAAAAATTCTATCATTCGTCGTCAACATTTTTAAAAATTGTTTTTCTGTTGAGCCAATTTTGTATTATATAGTATACTATAACTAATGTTTTTGGGAAATCAAACAAAATTTATGATTAATTTAAAATTTTATTTTCAAGTAATAACCACTTGTAAAAAATTCACACTTCGTCACAAGAACAATGTAAAATTTTGTGATTATTTTTTGCAAATATATGATTATTACACACATAACGTTTGTTTAAATTTATGACATTTACCAAATCATTGTATTTTGGACATTTGTATTCTTCAATATTAAAAATTCTATCATTCGTCGTCAACATTTTTAAAAATTGTTTTTCTGTTGAGCCAATTTTGTATTATATAGTATACTATAACTAATGTTTTTGGGAAATCAAACAAAATTTATGATTAATTTAAAATTTTATTTTCAAGTAATAACCACTTGTAAAAAATTCACACTTCGTCACAAGAACAATGTAAAATTTTGTGATTATTTTTTGCAAATATATGATTATTACACACATAACGTTTGTTTAAATTTATGACATTTACCAAATCATTGTATTTTGGATATTTGTATTCTTCAATATTAAAAATTCTATCGTTCGTCGTCAACATTTTTAAAAATTGTTTTTCTGTTGAACCAATTTTGTATTATATAGTATACTATAACTAATGTTTTTGGGAAATCAAACAAAATTTATGATTAATTTAAAATTTTATTTTCAAGTAATAACCACTTGTAAAAAACCCACACTTCGTCACAAGAACAATGTAAAATTTTGTGATTATTTTTTGCAAATATATGATTATTACACACATAACGTTTGTTTAAATTTATGACATTTACCAAATCATTGTATTTTGGATATTTGTATTCTTCAATATTAAAAATTCTATCGTTCGTCGTCAACATTTTTAAAAATTGTTTTTCTGTTGAACCAATTTTGTATTATATAGTATACTATAACTAATGTTTTTGGGAAATCAAACAAAATTTATGATTAATTTAAAATTTTATTTTCAAGTAATAACCACTTGTAAAAAACCCACACTTCGTCACAAGAACAATGTAAAATTTTGTGATTATTTTTTGCAAATATATGATTATTACACACATAACGTTTGTTTAAATTTATGACATTTACCAAATCATTGTATTTTGGACATTTGTATTCTTCAATATTAAAAATTCTATCATTCGTCGTCAACATTTTTAAAAATTGTTTTTCTGTTGAACCAATTTTGTATTATATAGTATACTATAACTAATGTTTTTGGGAAATCAAACAAAATTTATGATTAATTTAAAATTTTATTTTCAAGTAATAACCACTTGTAAAAAACCCACACTTCGTCACAAGAACAATGTAAAATTTTGTGATTATTTTTTGCAAATATATGATTATTACACACATAACGTTTGTTTAAATTTATGACATTTACCAAATCATTGTATTTTGGATATTTGTATTCTTCAATATTAAAAATTCTATCGTTCGTCGTCAACATTTTTAAAAATTGTTTTTCTGTTGAACCAATTTTGTATTATATAGTATACTATAACTAATGTTTTTGGGAAATCAAACAAAATTTATGATTAATTTAAAATTTTATTTTCAAGTAATAACCACTTGTAAAAAACCCACACTTCGTCACAAGAACAATGTAAAATTTTGTGATTATTTTTTGCAAATATATGATTATTACACACATAACGTTTGTTTAAATTTATGACATTTACCAAATCATTGTATTTTGGACATTTGTATTCTTCAATATTAAAAATTCTATCGTTCGTCGTCAACATTTTTAAAAATTGTTTTTCTGTTGAACCAATTTTGTATTATATAGTATACTATAACTAATGTTTTTGGGAAATCAAACAAAATTTATGATTAATTTAAAATTTTATTTTCAAGTAATAACCACTTGTAAAAAACCCACACTTCGTCACAAGAACAATGTAAAATTTTGTGATTATTTTTTGCAAATATATGATTATTACACACATAAAGTTTGCTTAAATTTATGACATTTACCAAATCATTGTATTTTGGACATTTGTATTCTTCAATATTAAAAATTCTATCATTCGTCGTCAACATTTTTAAAAATTGTTTTTCTGTTGAGCCAATTTTGTATTATATAGTATACTATAACTAATGTTTTTGGGAAATCAAACAAAATTTATGATTAATTTAAAATTTTATTTTCAAGTAATAACCACTTGTAAAAAACCCACACTTCGTCACAAGAACAATGTAAAATTTTGTGATTATTTTTTGCAAATATATGATTATTACACACATAACGTTTGTTTAAATTTATGACATTTACCAAATCATTGTATTTTGGATATTTGTATTCTTCAATATTAAAAATTCTATCGTTCGTCGTCAACATTTTTAAAAATTGTTTTTCTGTTGAACCAATTTTGTATTATATAGTATACTATAACTAATGTTTTTGGGAAATCAAACAAAATTTATGATTAATTTAAAATTTTATTTTCAAGTAATAACCACTTGTAAAAAACCCACACTTCGTCACAAGAACAATGTAAAATTTTGTGATTATTTTTTGCAAATATATGATTATTACACACATAACGTTTGTTTAAATTTATGACATTTACCAAATCATTGTATTTTGGACATTTGTATTCTTCAATATTAAAAATTCTATCTTTCGTCGTCAACATTTTTAAAAATTGTTTTTCTGTTGAACCAATTTTGTATTATATAGTATACTATAACTAATGTTTTTGGGAAATCAAACAAAATTTATGATTAATTTAAAATTTTATTTTCAAGTAATAACCACTTGTAAAAAACCCACACTTCGTCACAAGAACAATGTAAAATTTTGTGATTATTTTTTGCAAATATATGATTATTACACACATAACGTTTGTTTAAATTTATGACATTTACCAAATCATTGTATTTTGGATATTTGTATTCTTCAATATTAAAAATTCTATCGTTCGTCGTCAACATTTTTAAAAATTGTTTTTCTGTTGAACCAATTTTGTATTATATAGTATACTATAACTAATGTTTTTGGGAAATCAAACAAAATTTATGATTAATTTAAAATTTTATTTTCAAGTAATAACCACTTGTAAAAAACCCACACTTCGTCACAAGAACAATGTAAAATTTTGTGATTATTTTTTGCAAATATATGATTATTACACACATAACGTTTGTTTAAATTTATGACATTTACCAAATCATTGTATTTTGGACATTTGTATTCTTCAATATTAAAAATTCTATCGTTCGTCGTCAACATTTTTAAAAATTGTTTTTCTGTTGAACCAATTTTGTATTATATAGTATACTATAACTAATGTTTTTGGGAAATCAAACAAAATTTATGATTAATTTAAAATTTTATTTTCAAGTAATAACCACTTGTAAAAAACCCACACTTCGTCACAAGAACAATGTAAAATTTTGTGATTATTTTTTGCAAATATATGATTATTACACACATAACGTTTGCTTAAATTTATGACATTTACCAAATCATTGTATTTTGGACATTTGTATTCTTCAATATTAAAAATTCTATCATTCGTCGTCAACATTTTTAAAAATTGTTTTTCTGTTGAACCACCTTTGTATGCGATCACTTCGTCTTTGCACAAATTTCTAATATACCAATTTAGTATGGGAATGATGTTCTCTTGTTTGTAGGCACATTTTAATTCTTCGGTCACATCAAAATATGGAATGCCGTGCACGTGTATTTCACAATAACGAACAGTTTTTTTGTCTTTTGGCGACAAATAATTGAAAGGATAACTTGGCCGAAACAAATAATGATCGATAAACGAATCATTTTTATTAGATAGTTTTACGTCTAGAATAGCCATTTCTCTACATTGAAAATGTTTATGAGGATATGTAATGTAAAATCCGTCCATGTCGATGATGTATCTAATATTTTTTAGATTTTGTGTCATTTTGAACCAAAATGTTAAAAGTATTTACACGTGACTAAAATATGTTTGTTCCAACAAACTTCACATAACAATTCATTCTTCATTACTTCCCATCATCCCATTTCTTCCTTCTGCTCTTTTCTTCCTGTAATTTAAGAAAACAGAATCACATTCACTAATGATCAACTAATGACTGTCATTGTTAAAAAAGTATTTTTTAACTTTTTACTTTCTGCTATTGTCTTTGTATTTATGGCTAGGAAATGTCCGCGGCGCGGTCTCAATGCGTGTTGGCGAACTTCACATGCCTTCGAAATTTTCTCAGACATGCAGGTTTCCTCACGATGTTTTCCTTCACCGCCGAGCACGTGGTAAATCAGCACTTAAAATTGCAATTAACAATTTAAGTGGTGTCGGCGGGGATCGAACCCGCGTTACGTACTGTAAAATTTACAGCTTGCGCTAACCATCTGAGCTACCACGGCTTAATAATATACACCCACAATATTTAAATATAATTTGTTAACACTAAATCATACACACGTAAGAAAATAACAGAAAGAAAAGTAAGTGTGTCAATAGAATAAACACTTAAAATTGCAATTAACAATTTAATTGGTGTCGGCGGGGATCGAACCCGCGTTTACGTACTGTAAAATTTACAGCTTGCGCTAACCATCTGAGCTACCACGGCTTAATCATATACACACACAATATTTAAATATAATTTGTTAACACTAAATCATACACACGTAAGAAAATAACAGAAAGAAAAGTAAGTGTGTCAATAGAATAAACACTTAAAATTGCAATTAACAATTTAATTGGTGTCGGCGGGGATCGAACCCGCGTTTACGTACTGTAAAATTTACAGCTTGCGCTAACCATCTGAGCTACCACGGCTTAATCATATACACACACAAAATATTTAAATATAATTTGTTAACACTAAATAATAATAATAATAATAATAATATTCCACAACTATCACACAACGCCATCTAGTCCCAAGCTAAGCAGAGCTTGTGTTATGGGTACTAGACAACTGATAAACATACTTATATATTTCTAAATACATAAATATTATAGATAAATTACACCCAGACACAGAATAAATGATCGTGCTCATCACACAAACATTTGTCCTGGGTGGGAATCGAACCCACGACCTCCGGCATAACAGTCAGGGTCACTAACCACTAGACCAACAGGCCTGTCGTTCAAAATCATACACACGTAAAAAATAACAGAAAGAAAAGTAAGTTTGTCAATAGAGAACACTTACATCTATGGCCTTTGATGCGTTGAAGTAACACAAATGTATTATTGATAGATACACTGCGGTCAAACGACCATACACTAACTCCATGACTGCAGTTGCTTGGTCTTATATAGTACCAATAAGTAATAATTCTAATCTAAAGAATTTCTACAGTAGAATTGATAATAACTTTATGCGTCAACAACCTTATCTCACATTCTTCGTGTTGCGTCTTATTCAGTGTATTGATGACTCAAATAGGTTTTGTATAACAGAAAAAATGCAATTTAATATTTAGAAATCACATAATTGATCATTCCTATGTTAGTCATTGAGTAGATTGTACTGTAGTAATCTACTAATAGCAGTAATATCATGGATACACTAGATGTACAACAACATCTGAAAAAGATTCACCCCAGTCTAGAAAATAATGTTTATGCTGCTAACAGACTGTCCATGTACACCCACGTACCAACGTATATACCTAGTCAGGTCATAAGTATTGTCACACAGTAAAAACTTTTCTTTTAGAATGCTGGCCACAAAAAAGTTTATTGAATTCGAATTATTCATGAAAATAAAACTGTATACTTTTTAGAATTTTACTCATTTTTACATATGGAGTGGACGCTTAAAAAAGACCGTGTTGCAGTTGCGATTACGCGCCAATTAAATTTTTGATATACTGAAAAATTTGAATATAACCAAAAGATTCGTTTATCGTACCATCAAACGATACAATGAAGACTCTAGTGTAGATGACAGGTCAAGAAGTGGTCGCCCTCGATTTGTTAGGACTCCAGCAGTGATAAAAGCTGTAAAGGTGCGAATTCAAAGAAATCCCAAACGTAAGCAGAAACTGTTGGCCCTTCAGATGGGGTTAAGCAGAACCACGGCGTTAAATGAAGACTTCGGCTTCGGGCATATCGAAGAAAAACAGGACGTCGTTTGAATGCTCGTCTAATGGATCTGAGACTGAAGAGATGCCGCGCTTTGTTGAAGCGGTACGCGGGAAAAAAATATCGGGAAATTCTTTTTTCGGATGAAAAAATTTTTACCGTAGAAGAGAGCTACAACAAACAAAATGATAAGGTGTACGCACACAGTAGTGAAGAAGCGAGCAACCGTATTCCGCGTGTCCAACGGGGTCATTTTCCATCCTCGCTCATGGTGTGGTTGGGAGTTTCTTATTTAGGCTTAACAGAGGTACATTTTTGTGAGAAAGGTTTAAAAACGAATGCAGTTGTGTATCAAAATACAGTCCTGACGAACCTTGTGTAACCTGTTTCTCATACCATGTTCAATAACAGGCACTGGGTATTCCAACAAGATTTGGCGTCAGCTCATAGAGCGAAGAGCACACAAGACTTTTGACAGCTCCGTGGCGTAGTGGCTTAGCAATGAGTGGCTGCGCTTGGGGGTCGCGGGTTCGAATCCCGCACGGAACAAGTATTTGTACGACCTACAAGTAATTGTTCCGAGTTTGGATGTTTGTCCTTGTGAAATTTGTGTTTGTAAACTGCCCCCACGATACAGGAGAAAAACCTAGTGTGGAGGTAACGTTCTTTAAAAACAAAAAAAAAAGACTGGCCGGCGGCGCGTGAAATTGACTTCATCCGACACAAAGACCAGTCCAGATTTGAATCCGTTAGATTACAAGATATGGTAACACTTGGAGGAAAGGGCGTGCTCAAAGCCTCATCCCAATTTCGAGTCACTCAAGACATCTTTAATTAAGGCAGCCGCCGATATGACATGGACCTCGTTCGTGGTAAGATAGACGACTGGCTGCGCAGATTGAAGGCCTGTATTCAAAATTACGGAGGTCATTTTGAATAAACTATAGTGTCATAAGAATCTATGTTTTGTTAAGTTCATTTTTGTATATAAATGGTTACATAATGAATAAACTCGTTTCAATTATTTTATATTAAACATGTGATAGAATTTATGACCTGACTAGGTAATATGCAATTTGGGTACAGATGATAAACCAGGGTCACATTGGGTAGCTTTATATATCGATACGAATGACGTGGGTGAATATTTTGATTCATATGGACGGGCACATGTACGAAATTGTAAAAGATGGAACTGGAATGTTGATAGGACTTCAGTTTGTGGCGAATATTGCTTAATGTATTTGCTATATAAGTTTCAGGGATGTTCAATGCATAGTTTTACGAGTATATTTACAGAGAACACATTGTACAACGATATGTTAGTGGATGAGATGTTTCGCTCCTATTTTATAGATAATAAGTAATAAGATTTTGTATTTTATAAATAAAAATTTTAACAAAATTAGGTAATGTGTTTTATTGATGATTCAGATTAGTTTTGTAGATAGGAACAAAGGAGTATAATACAATAGCATAAGCCGACCCACACGCCGACGAATAATAGATAATGACGGTAGTCAATCAACAATAGATAAGTAGATAAGGACAATGGAGCGCTAATGACGGTTGAGGCTCGAAGCGGATATCAATTAGATAAGAGTTAATTGATCTGCACATCTCCGGAACCGTGCATCCTACGCAAAAATCGTCCGCAGATTCGTGATCAGAGCATGCCAAAACCTCTTTTTTTTTTTTTTTTTTAGGATCGTGAATCGACGAACGTCGTACTTGTACAACTTCTGACTCAGTGCGCCAGAACTGGTACAACCTCTCTACAAGTGCGCCAGAACTGGTACATCGTAACTACTCTTATTTGACTATTAACTAGTAATAACATCATGAGATTTAAACGGAAATTAACGTACCTTAACTGTACATGAAAAATTCGTTATCAATGCGGTAAAAATTATGTACCATAAAACATAAGTCAAGTTTTTATTTAATTGTGACTCTACGACTCGAAAAATGTACTTAAATCCTTTGTGTCTCGAAATTCTTGTTTTTAAGTAGTGATTTTTTAGCGTTTTCCTTGAAGTTAGAGTTATCGTTATTCAATTGCATTTATATAAGAGCTATTTAAATTCAAATCGATAAATAACCACTTGATATTGATGATTGATGATATTTAATGCATTACAATAAATAAAATACAGTTCAGTTGATAAGCTCTTCGTTCTTTAAAGTCAATTTTTATACCTTTTAAACTTTTTGTAAAATTAACACTATTACTAACTTTACTAGGTAGCATAGCTCTTCTGATGACAAGAAATCTGTCTGAGTTGTCATCTATTTCTATAGCTAGGTAGTAATGCACCTATTCCATTTGATTAAAGAGAATTTATTAACTTTGGATTTCCTTTCTTTTAATTTTTTTTTTCGCGGATTCGTAATTATTTTTCTAGAATAAATGTAGCCTTCGTCACTCCTTACAAGTTTAGCTAACTGCCAATGACAGTCCCGTCAAAATCAGTTCAGTCGTTTCTGACATCAGCCAGAACAATCAGATAGACAGATTTATTTCCACACGCATTTAGTAAAAAGATATTACGAGGTGCGGCTGAAAAGTTTTGAGCCTAAGGTATTAAAGTGCTGATAGAAATGTACAAAATTTATTTTTCTGTATAATCTCCCTCTACTGCACTTCTTACATTAGTGGTAAAGGGCTTTTAACCCAGTGAAAAAATATTCGCCATTTTTGTAACTCGAAAATCTTCGTCCGCGGAGGTCTTTCTTCAAATTTGAAAATAAGTGAAAATCGCTGCTGGCTAGGTCTGGCCTGTGTGGGTGAATAATTTCTTCAAATCCAGTTTTGTTCAGAGCATCGGAGCACGCCTTGCAACTCGCAGTGTGCACGGGCGCATTGTCCTGTAAAAACAGGACTCCCTTCGCCAATTTGCCTCTTCTTTTTTTAACAACCACTTTTGTCAATAATGCAGCTTAATAGTCCCCGTTCTTTATACTATTCTTAGGAAGGTAGTAAATTAATAAAATTCCTTCACAGTGCCAAAAAATAGTAGCCATGAGCTTGGATGCCGATCGCTCCACTTTGAATTTCCGTAGCGGCTTTTCTCCTTTTTCAATCCACTGCATTGACTCTTGTTTTGACTCTGGATCGTACTGCCGGATCCATATTTTATCAGCAGCATAGAATACTATATTATGTATGTATTATAGTATTCTATGATCAGCAGTGACAGTGCGAGAAAAAACATCGTCAGGATTATCGCCATGGATGTCCGAAAATTCCTGCGAAGTTGTGACTTGTCCAGCGGAATAAGCATATTTTGCATCCATCGCGTGCACACCTTTTTCATGTGCAAATGAGTATACAAAATATCGAAGATTTGTTTCTTGCCTATGGTTTCAGATATCTGCCACAACTTGATTCGTCTATATTCTAGAACAAGTTTCTTTACTTTTTCAATATTTTCTTCGTTAACGGCAGTGTTTGCATCTTCTAGCGACTCCATACCATGCTTAAATTCTCAGTTTCAAAGTTTTACGGTGGAAAATGAAGGTCCAGACTCCCCGTAAACTGTCGACATCTCTTCAAATATTTCCGTCGGCGTTTTGTTCTTCTTTTTGAGGAATTTTATTACAACTCTTTACTCCAATTTCGTACAATTCGTGGATGACTAACACATGATCATGTTTACGGATTAATTACTAAAAGCGTAATGATGCTAATGATGTGAATTTCTGTATGTATACTAAGGAGAGGCGCGAGACAATAATGAAACTTTAAGGTACTTAGGCTCAAAACTATTCAGCAGCCCCTTGTATCCTGACATTACAAACAGACTTCATTTTTTTATAGAATAAGGGTGACGAACTAGCACGTAGTCCACTTGATGGTAAACGGATGCTGTGGCCCATAGACATCTACATTTAACCTCGATTAAGAATCAAAATGCAGATGCGTTGTCAACCCTAAGGACTAAAATGAAATGCCTCGATTCCATTAAAACGGGTCTCCAGTTCTCTATACTCACCATACGAAACACAACCGCATTAAGCTGCTATTTTACGCTGGTATTCTGTGAGAGCGTGGTCCTTCCCCGGTCGAGCCGACCCATTCGTGCTGCAACCATAATGTAGCTGCAGCGTGGCTCTACTACGAGTAAAATTTATTTTGTTTGTATAAACTGTAAGATTGTTCATCCTAGTTTTCATGCGTGACAACTATCTATGACATTTCTGTGGCCTTTATTGCTTCAAACTCAGACCAAGACACGATATCCAAGATATTATTATACAAAATATTATATATAAGTACAATATATCCTATACCTTTAAACGAGCAATTCTTGTATATATATAAATATATAATCGGAATCTCGGAAACGGCTCCAACGATTTTCATAAAATTTTGTGTGCGGGGAGTTTCGGGGGCAATAAATCGATCTAGCTAGGATTTATTTTTAGAAAATGTCTTTTTGTCCGTGTTTTTAGGCAATGAAAAACTGCTATAATATCGTTAGAATAAGAAGGTAAATTTTGACGGTTTATTAATGATTACAAATAGCTTAATTGGTAGTATATTGGGCAGTCGTAAAATCGTAATACCAGGGCTCGAGCCCAGACCGGCTGACCGACTTTTTTTAAATTTTTTTTCAAGTTCCTTTCTTTTTTGAGAAAATCTATTTTTTCGAGCCCTTTTTTTAGTATTTTTTAAAAACATGAAAATTTAAATTAAAATAATTGCACTCATGATTTTTTATTCAAATAACCAGTTCCTTTTTTTCTGTTATGTCGCTAAGATCAAAAAATATTATTTATATTTCATCAGTATGTAATTTGTATCTAAATATAATTTCCAAAACACATGAATTAAAAAAATCGAGCGAAAAATACCGAGCAAACCTTGGTCAACCAGGTACTAAGTATATAAGTAAGTACTATATATTTAAATATTATAATTTAAAGTTAAGTAGCAGAAGCCATGCTCAACTTATCGAAGCTCTTACAATAGGTTGGTTTCGGCATGGTATCAGCGTTACTTAAAATGTAGATAATATTATGTAGTGTTATGTCGATCTTTATTGGCCCAAGTATTGTACTAGGATGCAAGTATCATGGGCTATAGTAGCCAATTAACAATTGGCACCGAATTTCTGTTTTTTATCTTTTTGATCCGGACATTTTTTTTTCATTTTTTGAATATTAGGATTTATGGATTAATGTAATGTGCGAACCGTCATTACAGTGTAGCGGAGGTGTAAGAATATTTCCTAGGAACGCCATATTACCCCGCGGGTATAAGACATACGACAGATGAAAACAAATATGTATGAAGATGGGCAGCGTCTTCTTTACTTCTTTATAACGACTAAAAACAAAAAACCTGCGGCAGCCAGCCCGCTCGCCAAGCATGGCAACTATGACAAATATCCCCCCCATGGGACAATGTGTGGTTCGGGACTCGGGAGGTTCGGACAAATCGGGAGGTTGTGTTCAGCAGTGGACTTAAATACCTTGTAATTTTATCGGTAACGGTTATGTGCATAGAAAACATAAAAACATATACACAATGTCTTATTCCGTGTTCTGTGGTTATGTGCGAAGGCAAATAGCATTTTCTATGACAATAATAATTTCCCATGTGTCAATTAATGAAATCAATGCAAACATTTTACCTCCAAAGGGGCCAAAAGGTCGCCGACCAAACATGACCTCATTCATTGTCTCATAGGCGTACGGCTACCATCATCTAGGTGCTTTAAGTCGTGGGAATAAGATTGAAATTGCGCTTTTCTCACATATAGTGTGTTCACTATTGGCACAAAACTTACTGGCTTCTCTTGGTAAATTGCTTACATGTATTTGTTATGTACTTACCTATATACCGACTGTTTCATTCGGTAAAAAACATTTTATGTACTTATACAAATAAGCGCAGTTTTAAATAATACTAATTGTAGGTACATGAGGCTATCCCGTTTAATAATGAATTACGAGGGTGGATTGAAAAGTACTCGGCCTAACACAGATCCATTCAATTCTAAAAATCAAATCTATCCACATTATTTAGTTCAGTTCAGACTAGTTCATTGTGTGAAGTTCGAAACGTGTGCGATAATTAGTTGTGATTTTATAAATTTATTAACAAAGTAATCGGACATAATTTCCGCGAATGGAGCAAATCGAGCAGCGTGCCGTCATTAAGTACCTCCATAAGAAGGGGCTATCATCAAAAGCCATCCATGATGACATGGTCATTACATTAGGCAATTGTGCTCTGTCATATTCATCCGTCAAAAAATGGATAGCAGAATTTAAGCGTGGTAGAGAGAGTGTGAAAGATGAACCCCGCTCTGGAAGGCCTTCGACGTCAACTACTGACGAAATTATTAAAAAAGTACTTGATTTAATAATGGGAGACCGCAGATTAAAAATTAGAGAGATAGCCGAGATTATAGGCATCTCTTATGAACGAACTCAAAACATCATTGTCAACGAGTTGGGTTTCCACAAGGTGTCTGCGAGGTGGGTTCCGCGACTGCTTTCAGTTGAACAAAAAAGGACGTTATTTGAAGCCGATGCAGATGATTTTTTGAATCGTTTTGTTACTATGGACGAAACATGGGTTCACTACTGTACACCGGAAACAAAACAACAATCAAAACAGTGGAGAAGACCTGGTTCACCACCCCCTAAAAAGGCTAAGTCGATTTTGTCGTCAAATAAGGTGATGGCTTCAGTATTCTGGGACTCGAAAGGTGTGATTATGATTGACTATCTTGAAAGGGGTCAGACTATAAACTCTGATTACTACTGCACCTTACTACGTCGTTTACGAGAGGAAATAAAAGAAAAACGTCGAGGAATGCACAGAAGAAAAGTCCTGTTTCATCAAGATAACGCCCGTGTTCACACGTCAGTACAGTCAATGGCTGAAATTCACAACTGTGGCTTTGAACTGTTACCGCATCCGCCGTATTCACATGATCTGGCACCATCAGACTTCTTTCTGTTCCCTAACCTAAAAAAGCACTTGGGAGGTCAAAGATTTTCGACAAACGACGAGGTCAAAGCAGCTGTAGACGCATATTTTGACTCTAAGGAAGAATAATTTTTTTTTCAACGGTCTATATGCTTGGAAGGGGAGGTGGCAAAGGTGTATTGAACTTGATGGTGATTATGTAGAAAAATAAAAATATAACTGATTTAGTATGTGTTTATTTTCTTGGTTAGGCCGAGTACTTTTCAATCCACCCTCGTATTTTCAATAATTAAAGTTTCAAATGCTCTGTAGCACCAATGGCTACGTGAGGACAGAAGTGCTGGAAATTCTGATATCTGGTCTGGTTAGCCCAAGTTTACCTTCAGTTTTTTTAATTATCGATTTACTCACGTGTACTGATCTACGGAAAAACATTTTACAGTAGGTATCTTAAATTCTCGCAGTGCGACAAAATATGTAAATAGCTACCTACCTTGTCTTTTTTTGTTTGAACGGGATAAACGAGTTAACAGTTCATGTAACCTAACGTTAAGTGGCAACAGCAGCCCTGAAGTGACGTGAAAACCTGCAGCAAACTTGAAGTAAAGAAAGGTTTTTGTTTTTGTTTTATAAAGTTTTTTTTATATAGTGAGTTCACTAAAGAATTATTCGGACTAATTCCAGCAGCACAATTTCACCATCGCACTTCGCGACAAAACCCGCGATACCATCCACACTATCTGGGTGACTGGCGGTCCACAACTGTAGGATTTAAAAGAAGTTTTCTTCTTCGCACAACTTCCTTGTAAATCGACTAACACCAGAGATTTTTCTGGACCGATACGACTTAGGGACCTTCAAGAAAAGAGCCTACTTCTTTTTAAAATGCCGGCAACGCATCTGAATTCCCCTGGTGTTGCAGTTGTTCATGGGCGGCGGTAATCACTTACCATCAGCTCTTTTGCCCCCTCTCCTATAAAAGAATTATATAGGATTAGATTGGAATGGCTCTCCAGCACCTTAAAAACGGCAGGGCCCCAGGCGAGGATGGAAATACAGCAGAGTTTCTGAAAGCGGGTGGAACACCGGTACTTAAAGTCCTTCGGAAGCTCTTCAATTCCGTCCTCCATGGTGGCACTACTCCGGAGGCGTGGAGCAGAAGTGCGGTGGTCTTGTTCTTTGAGAAAGGCGACAAAGCTCTCTTAAAGAACTACAGACCAATTTCCCTTCTGAGCCGCGTCTAGGTGCTGTTTTCGAGAGTCATTACGAATCGTCTCGCACGCAGACTCGACGACTTCCAGCCTCCCGAACAAACCGGTATCCGAAAAGGCTTCAGTACCATAGACCACATACATACCCTGCGACAGATTGTACAGAAGACCGAAGAGAACAATCTGTCACTTTGCCTAGCGTATGTGGACTATGAGAAAGCCTTTGATTCCGTCGAAATTTGGGCGGTGCTACAGTCCCTTCAGCGGTGCCAAGTTGACTGTCGGTAAATCGAAGTGCTGAAGTGTTTATACAGTGTATACAGCTATCCGAGTACAGAACCAAAGTTCTAAACCTATCCAACTGCAGAGAAGTGTAAGACAGGGTGACGTTATATCCCCCCGAACGGGTTCCCGCCTTGTCGTGGCGGGGGGGCTTAGTAGCCGTGGCTTAGTCTCCCACGGTGAACAAAGAGGAACCCACGTGGCTGGCCCGAGGTGAAGGGTCGGCCTGAGGTGGTCACTCCGAGTGGGCTTGGGGAGCCCACTTTGGATGTGTGCTGGTGGACTGCAGCGAGTGGGGACTCCGCACCCTCTACCGCTGCAGCCGAGGTGGAGTCGCGGAGGAAGAGGAGTGTAGGTATGGCGATGCGCTACTCGCCCTATCCTCCGCGACTCAAACGGGGCCGCACCGTTGATGCGGTGGTGATGGGGCTGCGGGGGGAGAGGATTGTCGGTATTGCGAGGCGCCGCTCTCCCTATGCTCCGCAGCCGAATCTTGGTTGGCGGCGGAGCCATAGACTAGATCCGCTGCAGGAGTCGGGAAGGCTAGTACTTCTAAGTGCTCGTTTTTCCTGGCCCCATGGCCTTCGCGCATCGGACGCGGGGGCGTCTGTTGCGCAGATGTAATTGGAGGCCGTGGAGGAAGGCGTGCCATGTGTTGTGGTGCGCCTTACTTGGGAAGGAGAACGGGGAGGAATATTCCTCTCCCGAGGAGGTGCTGCCATGGGGCGGCAGTCGCTGGTAGGGCCGCGGAAGTGTGCGAAAGCGTTCCCGTAGCCCTGCCAATATGCGACGAAGGTGGAACACCATGGGGTTTTAGTCGGTGCGAGTCCGACATAACCCGTCCTTGCCCCCGCGAGGCGGGTATGCGTAGGCCCCCACGTTAAAAAAAAGGGTGACGTTATATCCCTGAAACTCTTCACCGCTGCATTGCAAGACGTTTTCAAGCTACTGGACTGGAAAGGATACGGTATTAACATCAATGGCGAGTTTATCACTCACCTTCGATTTGCCGACGATATAGTCCTTATTCGTGTAGTGCCGGTTGAGAATATCCACTACCCCATATCGTCCCGTGGGTGTCGTAAAAGGCGACAGAGGGAAACAGGCAGGAGATGGGCAGCAGCATCTTCCTGATAACAACAATTACACAAAAAAAAAACTGCGGTTGCCAACCCGCTCGCCAAGCGTGGCAACTATGGCAATATACCCCCCATGTACAATTACACAAATAGACGGCCCCCAGTCCCCGGCGGCCCCGCAATTCCTGGCTACGGTGGCGACCATAGTAACGGCGGGGCAGGGGGTGCTAAGAATCTCCGGTGGAGGTTCTGTTGCCACCTACGACGACTCGACCTGGCAACATTTAACGCACGCACCCTGAAGACTGACGAGAAGATCCTGGAGCTGGAAGAAGAGATAGACAAGTTGCGCTGGAATATTATAGGATTATCCGAGGTCCGAAGAGAGGGGGAGGACACGGTGATTCTAGAATCCGGCAACTTGTTCTATCACCGGGAGGGCGACCATCTGTCCCAAGGAGGTGTCGGATTTATCGTCCACAAGTCTCTCGTCAACAACGTTGTAAAGATTGGGAGTGTGTCGACGAGGGTCGCGTATCTGATATTCAGAATCACCAAACGGTATTCGCTGAAGGTCATACAGGTTAACGCACCAACCTCGGCACATCCCGATGAGGAGGTGAAGGAAATGTATGAGGATATTTCCAAAGCCATGCATTCCTCTAAAACTCACTACACGGAGTTGATGGGAGACTTCAACGCAAAACTAGGCACAAGAGAAAACGGTGAGCTGAAGTTAGGGAAATTTGGAGTAGGGCAACGGAACCGAAGCGGCCAGCAGCTGGCCGACTTTATGGATAAAGAGGGACTCTTTATGATGAACTCTTTCTACCAGAAGCGGCCCCACAGGAAGTGGACCTGGTCGAGCCCCGAAGGCGAACCTTCAACAAAAAATGAGATTGACTTCATTATGACGACCAGACGCCAACTGTTCAATGATCTCTCAGTGATCGCAAGGGTAAAAACTGGCAGCGATCACCGAATGGTTAGAGGCACACTGAACCTAAACGTTAAGTTGGAGAGGTCTCGTCTAATGAAGTCAACGCTCCGTCCCCCTCGTGCTCTAATCCAGAATCCCGAAAACTTTTAGCTCGAGTTACGTAACCGCTTTCAGTGCCTACAAGATTGCAATGCAGTGGACGATATGAATGACAAGCTCGTGGAAACTGTCCATGCGGTCGGAGCTAAGTTCTGCAAGACCCGCCGCAGAAGAACACAAAAACTCTGCGATCACACTCTTAATCTCATGGCTGTTAGACGGGAGATGAGGCTGCAATCGTCAACAGATTTGACAGCATACAGGCAACTAAACAGACAGATCTCCAAATGCATGCGGCGAGACTTACGCAACTTTAATACTGCTCGTATTAAAGAAGCGATCGAGTGCAACCAGGACTCCAAAGTCTTTGCCAGAGATCTGTCTGCCAGTAAGAACCAACTGTCAAAGCTGAAAACTGAGTGTGGCAGCATTGTTTCCGGGACACCTGAGATTTTTAGTGAGATTGAGAGGTTCTATGGGCAGCTGTACACATCATCGTTGGAGCCACACGCAAGTGTGAGTAACGTTCCAAGAGCAAGTATTATCCGACACTATTCCGATGATATCCCGGACGTCAGTCTAAGCGAGATTAGAATGATATACCCAGTCCTTATGGCAGAATCGCTGGAGGACTTAAGCACTATGCTCAATGACCTCAATAGTGCCTCCCAACGGATAGGTCTTAAGATGAACATGGACAAAACAAAGATCATGTTTAATGTCCATGTCACGGTAGTTGTTGGGAGCACTATGCTCGAAGTTGTTGACGAGTACGTTTACCTGGGACAAATAGTCCGACTAGGTAAGTCCAACTTCGACCGAGAGGTCAATCGACGGATTTAACTCGGCTGGGCAGCGTTCGGGAAATTACGACGCATCTTCTCGTCAGGTACACCTCAAAACCTGAAAACTAAGTTGTACAATCAGTGCGTGTTGTCAGTGATGATCTACGGAACCGAGACGTAGTCCTTCACTGCTGGCCGTATGAGGACGCTCAAAGTCGCTCAGCGAGCTATGGAGAGGGCTATGCTCGGAGTTTCTCTGCGTGATAAACTTAGAAATGAGGACATCCTCAGTAGAAACAGAGTGACCGACATAGCTCAACGGATTAGTAAGCTGAAGTGGCAATGGACCGGCCATATAGCTCGAAGAACCGATAACCAATGGGGAAAAAAGGTTCTCGAGTGGCAGCTTCGTACCGGTAGGCGTAGGTGACCCCCCAGTCGAAGTCGATGGATGCAGGTGGTTCAGGACCGTACTTTGTGGCATTACTTGGGGGAGGCCTATGTTCAGCAGTGGACTCATGAAGGGCTATAATGATGATGATGATGACTATAAAAATATAGAATATGGGTGACAAATGAGCACACAGTTCACCTGATGGTAAGTGGATGCTGTTGTCCATAGTCCATTTCCAACTCAGATTCGTTGTCACCCCTGAGGACTAAGATGGAATGCCTCGTTTCCAGTAAATAAGTGTCTCCGGATCTATACACTCACCATACGAAACACTTTTACGCTGGTATTCTGTGAGAGTGTGGTCCTTCTCTGGTCGAGCCGGCCTATTCGTGCTACAACCATAATATTGTTACGAGCTTAGGGTTCGTGACAATAAAAATTGCCGATAAAATTACCTAAATTAACACTTTAATTTACTTTACACAAATTAAAACTTAAAACACTAATAATTAAACACACTAATTCACTTAATTCCGCTCCGAAGCTTCGCTTGTGTCGCCGAGTTCAACTCTGCCCCCAATCGCATCTTGCAGCGCCCATTTATTTAAATTAGCAAAGAAATATCCAGAATGTTCAAGTAAACACGCGCAAGGTACCGAGCGTTCGAGTTTCGACTCCCCTCGCTCTCGTTCCTGACACTAGATGGCGCTAGTTGTGTCATCGACTTGAGCGCGTAACACTGCCCCCTCCTAAGACATGCTCGTCCCGAGCATTATCGGCCCCATAATAACGCGCCAAGCGATCCACATGGACGATCTTAGGAGTCCCTCTTGCGCCTTTCTGTAACGGCTCCGCAATGTCAAGGGATGTTCGATCCCGTGGTGCACCAACATTGTACAATTTCAATGCTCCTCTACTCCGTGTCTGAGGTCCCCTCACAGCCGCACAACTTGTACATGTACGACACCAATCCTCGACATCGTCACGATAATGGACCCAGTAAAACTGTTCTCGGACCTTCAGTAAAGTTCGTTTAACTCCCAGATGGACTTTTGAACGACCATTATGGCACAGCTGTAGAACATTCGGCACTTTAGCTTTAGGGACAACCATTTGCAAACGACAGCTGTCTCCTCGACCATTGTCCCATTTACGGCACAGGACTCCATCCTGAAGCAGCAAGCTGTCCCATTGGGCCCAATAGCTTTTCGTGGTTGAACTCATCGCTGAGACGTCCCTCCACTTAGGCTTGGTAGCACGGGCCTTCATCCATCCCAGAATCGGCTTGATGTCTGGATCTTCCTGCTGTGCATGTCGTAGGCTTTCCTTCCACCCGTTGCTGAGGTGGTCTGTCCTGAGCATCCTCATGGATACCACTTCCTTACTCTCTTGCCTACTACAATGGTTGCAATCTTTAGGACAAGGTCTTCTTGACGATGCATCTGCGTTGCCATGAGATTTCCCGCTGCAGTGTCGGATAGTAAAGTCGTATTCCTGCTGCTGCTGGGCTGTGCTGTTAGCCGCACTTCCTTTCTGAGACCGTTCACCTTCCCTTCCTAGGGTGTGCTTAGGGCAGCTGGACCGAAGATGGCCCCTTTCCCCACAGCCATAGCACCTAGGGCTGTATCTTTTGCTGTGGTCGCGAACCGTAACTGCTGTAACCTCCCTAGCGTGAGGTGAACGATGATCCTGTCGCCGCCAGGCAGTGCCGTTAGCTGCACTACCCTCTCGAGATCGATCAACTCTCCTTTCCACGGTTCGCTTAGGGCAGCTGGATTGAAGATGGCCCTTTTCCCCACAGCCATAGCACCTTGGGCTGTATACTTTGTTGCGGTCGCGAACTGTAGCTGCTGCAACCTCCCTGACGCGATGGGAACGATGATCCTGCCGCACGGCATCCACTTCCAGTGCATGGGCCAAGGCGTCCTTAAGCGTCTCGTTGTGTCCGAGCCTCACAGCAGCTCTGACTTCCAGGTGGCGGATGCAGTCGATGAATGTCTGCACCAGGTTCCCTTCAATGAGCGCAGGTACAGACCGTTATGCTTTTCGCACCAGCTTCTCCACTTCTAGAGCCCACTGCTGCAGGTTTTCGTTGATGCGCTGCACACGATCTTTAAGCTGTGCACGAAAGACGTGTTCCAGTTGAGCGTCGCCATATCTCGCCTCCAATGCCTCAAGGAGTTGCTCATAAGTCACTTCCTCACCGAGAGCTTCCAGAACTGTTAAGGCCTGGTCGCGCAGGCCTAGTGTGAGAGCAGTCATGGCCTGACTTTTATTCCAGCCGTTCGCCTTCATAACAGCCTCGAACTGGATCTTGTAGGCTGACCAGGAAGAGGTACCGTCGAACGGCGGCACTTTGAATCCACGTAGCGAAGGTGTTGTAACTACTACGGGAGCTGTTGTACCATCCCCAAGTTTGAGGTCGTCCAGCGTTTTCTTCACGTCAGCCATTACGTTGTCAACCCGATTGTTTACTTGGTCGATTCGGGTTTCGGCCTCCGACAGGCGGTTGTCATGTTGAGCAACCTTATCCTTCACCTCCCGTATCTCTTTTCTGAAGATAGCGTGAAGGTCCTTCATGAGGAGCATCTGCTCTTCCTTATCGCGTTGGAGTTGCTCTTCTAAACGACGGGCCTGTTCCTCCTGCCGGCGGGCCTGTTCCACCTGTCGGCGGGCCTGTTCTGCCTGTCCGCCCCGCAGCTGCTCTTCCAACCGACGGACCTGTTCCTCTTTCAACAGACGGGCCTGTTCCTCTCGTCCGCGCTGCAGCTGCTCCTGTAGCATCGCCATCAGAGCACCTAAGTCAGGTGCTGCAGGTGTAGGAGCTACTGACGGGCCCGCAGCCTCCGTGACTGGCCGTTGGCCCTCCGACGTCTGCGGCGTTGCACCACCAAATCTCCTCTGGTCCGTCTCCTGCTGGCGTTGACTTCGGGTATGGACACCCTCCGATTCCTCCTTTGGTAAAATCGGCATGATTTTATCCCACTTCTGACACCAATTGTTACGAGCTTAGGGTTCGTGACAATAAAAATTGCCGATAAAATTACCTAAATTAACACTTTAATTTACTTTACACAAATTAAAACTTAAAACACTAATAATTAAACACACTAATTCACTTAATTCCGCTCCGAAGCTTCGCTTGTGTCGCCGAGTTCAACTCTGCCCCCAATCGCATCTTGCAGCGCCTATTTATTTAAATTAGCAAATAAATATCCAGAATGTTCAAGTAAACACGCGCAAGGTACCGAGCGTTCGAGTTTCGACTAGGCGCTGTCGGTTGAGAGATTTGTGATGTCATTCTCTGCAAAGCTCCCCCCGCTCTCGTTCCTGACACTAGATGGCGCTAGTTGTGTCGTCGACTTGAGCGCGTAACACTGGTGTCAGAAGTGGGATTTAAATCACCAGACAACCTGTATAGAGCCGCTTGATCTTCACTAGTCCGTTGTTCCACAATCGCATCGGATGATCTTTTAGGCGCGGGTAAAACATTAACGGCCTTAGAACTATTACGCGGTCCACCAAAGCCGCCCTGACCCAGAACGAATACGTGCTGTTGCGTACGGAACACCAGATTTTTGTTTTGGAATATTTCACTATTAACAATAGCTACTGCGCTCGATCCCTTGTCCAAGATATCGACTACGTAATTGCGTACCGTGAACTCGCCATCAGTGCCCGAGAAATCTCCCAGGAATTCAATGTATTGCTCTCCATGCAAGATATTAGTGAAATCCGCGTGCTTCCCTGGCGGCATGGACTTGCTGACAACAGGTGACTCCATGACCATTCCTGGCAGGATGAAAAAGGTAGGAAGGGCACCGAAGTTTTCATGACTCTCATACAAAAACTTTAAATCGGTCGAGTTGACAACCGAGCCTCCAACTCCAAGTGCATACAGTACCAAATCCTTAGAATTGTAGGTGTAATTAGACCAGTAGGCTTCTTTCTCACTATCTAATCTACTTTGTTCTTCAAAGTCCTGAAGCTTTTCCACTAAATCCACAGTGACCTCGGCTATCTTGTCTAGGTGATATGCATTTTTCATGTTAACTACCTGAGGCCAAGCTAATTACAGTGCTGCGAAAATGGGTCTGGTTGGTTTGGCAAATACTCTAGCAATTGAGGGTGCCAAGTATAATATCAAAGTGAACACAATTGTACCAACAGCCGCCTCTCGTCTCACTGAAGACATTTTGCCTCCTGAAATGTTCCAGGCCATGAAACCTGATCTTATAGCTCCTATATTCTTATAGCTCTAGCTTGAGCGCGTAACAACATATAGCTGCAGCGTGGCTCTACCTCTACCCCCTCTACCATGTATAGAGTGCAACTGCTTCCGCTATTGTATTTTGACATTTAAAATAAAAAAATTGGACACTTCCGCTTGCGAAATTGTAAATTGATGTGTAAAAAACACGTTCGAATATAGACCTACCTCGTTTTATAAAGTCGGTTAAAATTTTTAATATATTTACGTTGAAGTTTAAGGTTAATTATTTTCATCAATAAATCTCATTAAAAATAATTAGACAGGGCCGGATTTTTTAGTATAATTGGCAAACGCGTAGTATGCGAATTCAAAAGAATTACACCTACACGATGGCGACATTCAGTTGCATAGATTGCTGAATATATTATATCTATTCAGTTGTGATAGAAACGTTTTTCTAGATGGACGTAGATGAATTAGCCGCTGCGGCACAGAATAAATAATAGTACTACGTATCTGCGGCAATATATCTATACAACACGTACTGTTATTTTCTTAATGTGCACAAGAATAGAGTTATCAAAAAGAAATGGCGTAGAAGAATATGGTGGGTGTTATTCTATCCATCGCAATGGGTCTAAATATATCCTAAGTCAATTTAGTGTTCTTTAAACACAAATAATTAAATAATTATAATTTATAATTTAATAAATAATTATTAATTAATGTTCCGATTTTAGTAGCTCTATGATAAAAATTTTATAACTTCATTATGAGGCCATATATTGGACATTTTTAATTAGTTAGCGCGCAAAACCTTATTATATACACAGTAATCCATGCGGCTATGCGCAAAACTGTGGAATGGGCCACGTGTGTGCCCACTACTCTTGATGTGCGGCGGAAAAACCGACACCGTGCACCGTCGCTATCCGCAAAGATCATCGCACGCGCCATAAGCCATCCGACACAAGTACGCCCTCCACACGCTGGCTGTCATAGTGGGCCATCGCGTTGGCCCAACGTGTATATAGAGTATACATAGAGGGGCTATAACATATAAGTATGGGTATATAAGTATGGGTATATAGCACTTCTTTTTATTGCGTAGTGCAGTCTTACAGGAGCGATTAAACCAAGGTTGAGATCTGCCTCCGACTGGTACCACAGATGATGGAATAAATAGTTCCATTCCCTATCATTGATCAGTGACACAGTCAGCAACAGCGCTGGGATCATCCGTCGGGAAGCAAACCCGTCCTCATAAGTAAAATGCAAAGAAAGACCGCATTGCGTCCCAATCCGCTGACCTGTAATGCCAAACACGGCGGCAACCTGCAGAACGCAATCGCGAAGGGAGCGTGAGTGGCACCACACTCCGGATCAGACAACGATCCGAAGAGCCGCGAGGGATGACGACAGAAACCCGATATCCGTTTGGATGAGAGGTCAACAGAAGGTCCATCAGGGAAGATGTATGATCTTCCACATTTTAAATCCGCTTAAGCGAAGTAACCAATTATGTCAGACCATATGCCAAGGCAAAGTCATAAACAGACCTGCCATTCGGTGTGGTGGGCGTTAAAATCGCCAAGTATCACGATCTCTGCGGATGTAATCTGTCGTAGCAGGGAATCTATAGCCATTTGAACGTGGTTGGTTAGTGGGTCGGCATTACCGCTATGGGACCTATATAGGCACCCGTAGACACGCGGATGTTCGTCGCTATCTACGCGTATCAAAAGGATGGACAGATTCGTACCGTCAAAACTGCCGAGGCGCCGAGAACTGATATCCTCTCTGACGTATACGCAAACTCCAGCCCACAAAGAAGTGTTCTAATTCGTACCCCGGGTAGGACAGGTAGTATAAGTCGGAGAGGACACCTGCGTCTCGGTCAAAAGAGCAAGGCCTGCTTCGCCGTCCCCAGGTGGTAGTCAAAGGCGTTAAGGTTCGAATGAAGTCCTCTGATATTGCAGAAGTTCGTGGCTAGCGTGGGTTGACATGATTTTATCGCTCAGGTTTCCCCGTGCAACGTTAGTATTGAGCGGGATTTTGATCTCCCAGAATAGGCGGGGCAGCTTAAGTCACGCTCAGGAAGAGAAGGGTAGCTTGGGCGTGGATGGCCAGTGAGGGACTCTGTATTACCAGGGGTACTGGTACCCTCCTGGAGTATTCTTTTATTTTTAAATTCCACTAACATGTAAATAATAGCAGACCTTATGCCACGTTTAGATTTTATTTGAATGACTTGTTAAAATTGAAAACTAGTGTTTGGTTCCTACCGAAAAGTTAGATTTTTTTGTCTGTCTACTTTTGTAGTAGAAGCGTCGTATCATTGATATATGCCAAACATTCGTGGAAGGGTAGAAGATATATACATATTCAACCAATGATATTATAAGTAAAGTAAAAAGGCTCTTTTTCTTATAATATCATTGTATCCAACTTTGGGCTTTGGACCGTAGTTGATTTGTGTGAAATCTATCTATAAATTTAAAATAACTCTTGTAAGAATGTTTGGGCCATTATTAGAATCTTGAAACAAAAAAGAAAGATCATTTTGATATAAAAACATAATTTTGTATAGGCGTCAGCCCTTGTTTATCCATGTATGACCAAATGAACGTCGACCTTCCTTTAGTTTAGTGCAGCTGCGTTTTGTGTCGGCTAAAGTTTGATCAATTTTATTTTGTTTCTAAGATACTCCTTGGTATGTACACCGTACACAGTGCAGATTTTATTTTTGCGGTCATTGCTTTCAAAGCATGCCAAAATACAAATTCTATTATTGATAGGGATCGGGATGAACCGTTTATTTGCAGTTTGCAGTTCTCTCAGTCTGGGTTATTGTCCAAAAAAAAAGACATGTATTGTATATTGTTTCGTATTGCAGATGTGTACGGTCAGAGTTGCTAGTGCCAAATTTTAATTTACCGTGCTGCTTGAGCAAAAGGTTTTTATGGAACATAGGACTTTCGACAGCTGTAGCTTAAAATATATAAGACAATACAACAGGTTTTAAAATAAAATAGTATTGCCTTTAATTTAATCTCACTGTTTTGGAATACTACACTCTAAATCCTAATACTTACCATGTTCGTGTCAATTCTGAAGGATTTTTTTGACTTGAAAATATCCATTGCAGTTTAGAATGTCTAAATTGCGATGAATTAATTATGAAATATTTATGAAAAATTATGAAATTTCTGAACCTTAATAATCCGCGAGGACGTGAGACATTCAAATATCAGTCCTCAGGGGTGGCAACATATCTGTAGGCGTCTTTGTTTAAAGTTGACTGTAGGTGTCCGTGGATTGCAGTAGCTTCTTACCATCAGGTAGAGAGTAAGTTCGTTTGTCCCTTTTATTTTATTTCAAAAAACACTAAACCGATGATGGTAAACGTTCTTTCGCGTTAAATTTAGGATTTTCATGACTCCAGCAATGTTTATTGTGAACATTATAGATCGTGACGGTGAGGGGAATTCGTCCACTGATAAAAATAGAAGAAATTAATAATTTTTATGCCATATAAAAATACTTATTGAAAGTCATTTAAGACACAAAAAGTGATTTGGGAAAACTTCTGTTCCGGGAAGAACCAGCAGGAAACCCAGCGGGTCTTTAAAGAAAATATTACATTATAATATGTTATACAATTAAATATTAAGTATAATAGCCCTTAGAAAATAATTTTTGCTTATTTATAATTTAAATTTTTTTGCGTAATAGGGTATAAATTACCGCATACAGGAATTACTGACTCTTTGTAGTCGAGTAACTGGTACAACTAACTTGTGGACTAAAATGTTTCTGAGGTTTCAGCTAAAATGTTTTTGTAAAATGTAAATTTTGAAATACCACTAGCAAAAATTAACAGGTGAGCGACTGCCATGGAGTCCAATTTTTTGGATAGGTTGGTAGGTCAACAATAGTGTAGGTTCAGAGAAATAGTTTTCACAGTCTTTTTCAACACCTCGAATCATCATGGAGAAATGGGAGTATTTTTTGAGGATATTGTTGTGAGTATCTGTAAATTGACTGAATACGGCTTTCGTTCACATCCTTCAGCATGAGATAGTACGGTGTACTGGTCGAAATCTTGTTCATTTCATTTACATTGTGGAGAGTACGAAGGTGTTATATTATTTGTAACCATCTCCCAATACAATTCGATTGCTCCTCAAATACTGTCGTGTAACAATGCGTAAGTACACATACTATGCTCCAATATTCTATATTGATAAACTGCTGTTAATAAGCCACGTTTATTTTTTACACTACACGCATTACCGTGATGCAATAGCGATGTATCTGCTACCGCATATCGTTACGCTAACACGTTACACAGACGCCAATCGTCTACTTCCCATATTAATTTTACACAGTTTTTTCGAATTTTCCCAACGAAATAGTAACATAAAACTCTAATTAAAAATTACCTATGATAGTTTTGAGTATCACTAGCAAAGTGGCTGGACCACAAAAAAGTAACTGCCATAGATTTTTTTTCAGTTAAAAATAAATATTTTATAATAATGATTCCTTTATGTTTACACGAACACTACACATTGAACAAAACTACTTTTACGGACTTTATCGCGTTTAATTTACTATATTTTAATACCCGACATTTCAGGTGATATCCAGCACCCTTCGTCACGATGAACTGAGGTGTTTGACGTCCCGATGTCAGAGTTCACCCAGCGTATCTTCAGATTTTTAATAATTACTTTTGGTCTGACCTACGCAGAATGAACTTACTGTCTTTCTTGAAGTCTTATTGACTTTCTTGAAGTCTTGCAGCTGTATGTTTGGTTTTATTTTTAATTTTATTAACTAAAGGATCCCAAGCAGGTGGTAGTACACAGCCTCCTTCTCTACTGCAATTGAAATTATATTTAATTTCAATAGCCTCATGTATCATCCTTCGATGGAATCGATTTTCTTTCGCAAGGATTAGTGGTCTATGAAATTTGATGTAATTGCAGGGGCCACCTAGGATATGATCACAAACTTCAGACTTCCCAGGGCGTGACACGTGTTTTTACAGAAGCGTTTTGTTTTTGTTAGCCCGTGATCCTGGAAACTGAAAAGCACCCGAAATGTCGGATATTAAAATGTAGTAAATTCAACGCGATGAAATCTATAAAAATAGTTTTATTCAAAATCATTTCTCGGTTTAAAAGAATTAAAAATAAGGGATTTTCTATTAAAGACATGCAAAAACATTGTTTTAGATCCTGCTTTTTTGCTACAATACGGTAATTGCCATAACAATTGCAACACTGTTTGCAGTCGTCACTCGCCATCGTCAGTTACGTAAGTTCGCGAATGATTACGACCAGCTTGATTTTTGGCCAATAGCAAAGCTCACTTGCGACACACCTCCACGTGATTTGCCATTTGGGACGCTGCGCGCGCCGGTTGCTATTATTATTGAGCGAGCGCTGAGCTGCTGAGCACCAACGCAGTGTCAGTGACAGTCAGTTGTCAGTTGCGCTCAGCGGTGGGTGATTGTGTGTCGCAATTGTGAACAGTGCGCGGAGTTTTTCACTATGGCTCTTCTCAGACGTCTGGCCGTTAATGCGCCTCGTGGTGTTCGAGTTCTTTCTACACCGCCCCCGACACATGACGAACTCGATCTGAACTTTAACAGCCCACGAGACGCGTTCAAGAGCAAGAAGACAAGCGAGCTCGTTCGAGCTTATCTCGTCTACCAAATATGTTCGATCAACTGGATTGTAGAGAACAACGCTATGGTAAGATCGATATCTGCCTTTACCATAATCTTACGTAAGTTACAATGAGGTACTCAATTTAAGCGAAGTCTGTTATAGTACATTGTCTCTAAAATTAACCGGTAGACGTATCCTTGAATTTGATTCGACAGCGAGGTACGTTATGCACGTGGTGCGGGCTTTCTGGGGCCGTTAGTAGTTACTGGGTATTTCATTCACTGCTTGTAGATACTACTAAAATGTTACGTAAACGAAAATTTTAAGAGCGTTGCATGCGATGAACTGCCTTTAATATTCTTAAATGCGTACCTACCTTTAATACAGATTTATTATTTAAAAATTTTAAATGATCAAAGTAAATAGTTATGAAAATCTGTATGGTATTTTAAAGGAATAATGGAATCTTGAGAGTATAAATGCGCATGCGTCCAATAAACGGTCCCGCCGCGCCGGTTGCCGGCCGGTCGGTTATATGGCAGCTGTACTAAAACTTGTACTATTTAAATTATTTTATAATTTATGTCAAAAATTATTATCTGTCGATCTAGAAAAAACTTCTTTAGTATACTTTGTGTTTACTTAGACAGGTTACGCAACAGCATGCGGCGCTTAGTAACAATGTATTTTTTTAGTCACTATGTAAATATCTTTAAATCGCTGTAATTTACGTTACTTTTAAATGAAACATGAAATAATAATGTTTGTTGAAATATTTGTAATATATGCTAGACATGGGATGAGTACTCGGTTTGGATTCGGTACTCGGCGGATTAGACCTTTTTTAGGGTTCGACCAAACATCTAGTACTCGGCCTTAATTGTATATTCCAGAGAAAAATAAAAACAAAAAAACAGTTTTTATTATTATTATATTAGACACATTAAAACATCAGGAACATGAGAAACAGCAGAAATATTGAGAACGACGAGACGATTTTTATAAGCAGTCATTTTCGCGCCAGATAACGAAAACAATCTCTCGAACATGAATTATTTCACAAGTAATCAGTAATCACTCATCAACAATGTCCGTACATAAGTACATGTATACAAGTGTCCGTATACAAGTACTTTTCTCTCGATACTACTTGGTACTCAGTTTTAAAGTATCGATAACAAGTGCTTTGGTATCGATATTTTAAAACTGAGTACCAAGTAGTATCGTAAAGGAAAAGTATCAAGTAAGTACTTGTATTTACTCGTATCGTTTCATCCCTAACCCTGTGTATAGGGAAATAACCGCGCGCCGCCCACTATCGCGTGTTGGCCAAGTACTCCGGCCAATCTAGGCCGAGTACTTCTGTCTGTCTGCAAAGTACCTATGTCTAGAAAAAAATTCATCGTTGTGTTTACTCAGATGATGTGTTAGCATATAGCACAGCAGCGTGCGGGGCTTAGTATCCAATGTCATTTTTTATTTCCTACCTATGTAATTAATTTACGTTACTCCGTAATGAAACATAATTACATAATGACATATGTTAATATACTCGCAATATGTGTACTGTATAGGCATAATATACAGGGTGGGCGAAAATTCACTACCTCTTGAAAATTGTCTACTACTTTTTAATAGATATTTAGGCAATTACGAAACAAAATTCAAAGCACCAACATTATCATCTAGTTTTCGTAAACCGGTTGGGGTTACTTGCGATATACTGCAGATACTCCTGCGATAAATTTGTGAAAACTAAGCGAATTCGCTTCTCCACATCGAGAGTTTTCAGAGGAGGAAGTCGCTGCGCGTTTGGTCTGGTTTCCTTGGAGGCTATTCCAGGAGTCACGACGTTCTAACCAGCGTCCGAGCCACGCACGGACAGGACGCGCGAAATGAGGTGGAGCCATCCTGCATAAATATCAATTTCTACATTATGCAGACTATCAAAAGCTCACTGCTGCTATGATAATAAGCCTTCCCCATAGATTTGAAGACGTGGTAGCTCAGATGGTTAACGCTCGCTGTAAATATAACAGAACGCGAGTAACCCGGATTCGATCCCCGCCAGCACCAATGAAATTGTTAATTGCAATTTTAAGTGCAGATTTACCACGTGCTCGGCGGTGAAGGAAAACATCGTGAGAAAACCTGCATGTCTGAGGAATAAGAAAAAAAATATTGCGAAGATATGTGAAGTTCGCCAACACGCATTGGGGCAGCGCGGCGGACACTTCCTTGCCCTAAAACTCTCTCAGAAATGAGAGGAGGCCTGTGCCCAGCTGTGGGACTATATAGGCTGTTACTTTACTATAGATTCTCTCAAAGAGGAGATACCACAATTGCAAAAAGTGGCGACCGGTATGCAATACGTATTTTTTTTTAATTATTTTGAGTTGTCACCAGGGACACACTGCTGCGTGAAAATTTTGTCGTTGTATTTGTCCCTCTCAGATACGACACTGTAAACATAATCTTCAAGCAGAGCAAGAAACCGTCCCCCGTGACCATGGGTGCTGGAAAGTAAAAATAAACGCGATAAAATCCGTAAAAGTAGTTTTAATCATGTGTAGTGTTCGCGTAAATATAAGAAATCATTATGTAAACCGTTTTGATTTATTGTCTAGATGATAACGTATGAACCTACAACTTTCGTCATGCCGCGTCTCACTCACGGGCGATGTTGGTTTTTTTACTACCATTCTCGGATCCTCAAATCGTAATGCCAATCGTGCCGATTAACTAACACCCCAATATCATTAGAAGTATGTCGCAACATACCCAACCGCTTATGTAAACTATTGAATAATGTATGATGTGCTGATGTGGAAGGAATTACTGCTACTACATATTTCATGATAATTTTATTCGTGATAACTGATTAAGTTTAAAAAAATAAATGTGCTAAGGACGACTTCAGAATGTGAAATAATTTATTTCTTATAAATGTTTTCAAGTCGGCTTTTATTAAAATTTTAGCCTCGGATGCAGCTGTTACGTGGAAATTATTTTATAATAATTAATAGAATCAGGCGTTACTTTGCGGAATCCATTATAATAAAGATATAAATAATTACTTTGCAACTAGCGTCTTACCTACCTAGTTTGAAGAGCACCTCCCGCCCTCCTTCAATTGCGTGCACTTATCCCATCACCACTAATCCGAGCACCACTACTCTCAACATCACTGTTCTAGGAAAGACACACCATCGACGGAAATACGACACGTGTTTCGTCTATACACGAGGCATCTTCAGGTGATGTAGACTCTAGGGCGGTTGACCGCTCTTTCTTGGCGGTCAGCCGCCCTAGATAGTCTTTTCTAGTGTAGTGGTGTTGGAAGTAGTGGTGATGAAATTAGTGGTGACAGGATTAGTGCACGCAATTGAGGGAAGGCGGGAGGTGCTCTTCAAACTAGGTAAGGCTCATCATTTTATTTTATTCAGCGGATGGTTGCAAAGTAACTATTAATATCTTTAATTATTTTATTATTTTTAACCGACTTCATAAAAAGGAGGAGGTTCTCAATTCGACTGCTTTTTTATTTTATTATTATGTGTGTTACCTCAGAACTGTGTTCTAAGTAAACCGATTTTGTTTTTTTTTTTTAATTGAAAACGGGTGCTTCTCTTGTGGTGCCATATAAATTTGATCAAGATCTGACCAGCAGTTTTTTAATTATGCGTGTTTGATTTTCTACTACATTGATTATCTTCTCATTTTATTTATATTGAAGTCAGTTGTACAAATTTTTTAATTTTACTAGGTACCTATTTGTTAGTTCCTTGAAGTCGGCTTCAGACTGCAGACGTCGAAACAGTTTTTTTATTACATTTTAAGTGGACTTAGTGAATTTCTTATTTTTTCACATTTTTCATATATTAGGGGTGACTACCGTCGCCCATGAACAATCGCAACACCAGGGAGATTGTAGATGTGTTACCGGCCATTTAAAAAGAGTAGGCTCCTTTCCTGAAGGTCCCTAAGTCGTCGATACGCTGCAGCTATATTAGATTGTAGCACGAATGGGTCGGCTCGACCGGGGCAGGACCACGCTCTCACAGAATACCAGCGCAAAATAGCAGCTTAATACTGCTGCGTTTCGTATGGTGATGGTGAGTGTAGTGTAGAGATCCGGAGACTCTTTTTTATTGGAAACAACGCATCTGCGTTTTGATTCTTTTACAAGGATAAATGTAGATGTCTATGGGCCACAGCATCCACTTACCATCAGGTGAACTGTGTGCTCGTTTGTCACCCTAATTCTATAAAAAAATCTTTATGTACAATGCTTTATGTATTCTTTATCTTGCACCTATAATAGGACATATGAGCAAATATTTTACGTTGAATCATACTGTCAATTGCAATTCAATGGAATTAAAATGTGTATTAAGGCAGGCGAGCATTCTACACTTTACCTTGTAGTGACAGTGTAAGATTATCCACGATGCCATATCATCCCGTGGGTGTCGTAAGAGGCGACGGAGAGAAACAAATGAGGAGATGGGCAGCAGCTTCTTCCTAAATAATGACTAGAAATAAAAAAATACTATGGTTGCCCAGCGTAGCAACTATTGTAAATATCCCCCCCCCTCACCCCTCCCTTTCACACTTGGACCCGGTAGGTGGTGCTGTTTTCGAAATCCAGAAATCATCCGTGGGAATCCGGGATAGATCGTTGGTTTAATATAAAAAGATAAACTTTACAGCTAGTTGTAAATAATTTGTTTGCCCATGAGAATCACAATTGAGTGGTTATAAATTATAATGTCTAGGCCACACACATCGCGTTAAAATTCCGTCGATAAAACTGCGGTCTTCGGCCTACGGCGAAGGTGCCTGGCCACATTGCGTGTTGTAAAGTTTATAGCGATAAACACAAAATGGAAGCCGAGGTTGCTTTATATTATATGACATCGAATGATAATTTCTTACTACTCATCAAATTATTTATCTCCTCGTTACTTCAAAAAATTGGCACTGTCGAAAATACGTCGTAAATCCTAATTTAATTCTACACGTCCGCTACGCACGATGTCTGTGGGCCGCCTGAAGTGTGGTCGCATCGCACAAGCGAAGTTCATCGCGATAAAACGCTTTGATGTGCGAAAGTTTACCGACACCGAAGCGATGTGCTTGCGACTTCGCACGAAGTCGTAAGCACATCGCTTCGGTAAGTACGAATATTCGCGTTGGCGCGAAGTGTGTGGCCGCGGCAATATACATAATATGGTTTGTGTGATAAAGCCAATGACGGCCTCCTTCAGCAATGCATATATCTCATACGACATCGCTTTAAAAACATCTGGGTAGTCGAAGCACAAAATAAATAATAGTACTACGTACTAATATTTATAATACCATATATCAACTACTACAGAGTAATTGAAGTTTATTCTGTAGTTGTAGAAGTGTCTTTTGTTGTGACCAAGTATTCGCAAATAAGTAGCCACTTACATCGTGATAACGCGAATATTCGCGTTGTCACGATGTGTGACCGCGGCACAAGACTTACCGATAACGCTATTGCATTATATAATCCGAAGTGAGTGAAGTTTCTTAGAACTGCAGTGCGATTGTGTTGCGTTTTGAAAAACATTCGAACCAAACGGTTTGCTATATCGTTTTCGTTCGTCATGTGTTCAGCAAAGGAGAGGGATAAATTGCTAGCATCTGTCTTTCCATCCCATTACTATGTAGGTAGGTGTCTTCAAGGCAGGAGTGAATAGGCTTATATTAAGTTTACCATCTTCTACTGCATCAATATTTTAAATCTGGAGGGAAAATAGCCAAGCACTTTCTTCTCGTTAAAAACTTACATCAGTGCGCTTCACCATCTTCGGCTGCACCACCACTCACCAGCAGATGGGATAGCACACATAAGAGCTGGCTTGGAATACTAAAAAATTCTTTCTTATCAATTTAACCAGACAGAGCGACAGCAAATTAAAATAACTTTTGGTAAATCCAAATGTGTATGCCTTAAGCGCTCATGTGTTATGCGTCAATTTTTAACATAATATTTAATATACATATAAATCCTACGCACTTTCAGCAAAACAACATATTGTAAAAATCTGTGATTAATATAATAATAAGAATAATATCTTATCTAGGTCAAGTATGTATCAAATTTGGTTTTTGGAATACTTTGTATTTCTACAGCCATCAATATTCATCACGAGCCGCTGTAAACAAACGATACAGTAACTCACCCACGACGGCGGCTGAGTCCTGAATGAGTCAAAGTGTATTTAGTAAAGTATATTATAACACGGCTGCTGAAATACCGAAAAATCAAAATTTTTCAGCCGAAAAAAAAATGATTATAACTAAACAAAACAAAATTAAACTGCCATTTACACTCCATGGCTTCCCACATGATAGATGAAGAGTTTAAAAAATATATTGAGTTGAAAAATTTATAGTTATAAAAGTTATCGTGTTTACCCCTTTATTGATTTAAAAAAAATTAACAAGATCAACAATCATTTATCTTTCTCACATTGAGCTATTTATATCATTTATATGCTCAATATGATCGTTAGATGCGATTTCATGCGACAAAACAGGATTCTTGATTTTTAGGCGCTAGTAGAATATACCCTACTTTGCGCTTAAGGCATGCAATATTGTAAGGTAATGTCAAGTTTGATAAACCATTTAAAAATTCTGAGATAAGTAGGCACTTGAATTACGTATGCCATAACTCTTGTATAAATATAAATAAAGTATGTAGCAAAAAACAACTTTAAAAATCTCTTACCCTGAACGCACATTTAAACATTTTTTAATAAATCTTAAGCTACTTAGGGACATATCTCTAACCACTCATCTTTAGACACGTTTTCCTTTACGTATAGATAAAGAAAAGAAATAACAGAGATTGATTCGATATTATTGAATAATTTGCAGTGCTGCCATTTTTATTTAAAAAATTAAAATGGCTGAACTGCAACAACTGTAAGATAAATATTATTATGCAATAAAGTATTAAAAATATTTTCAAATATAACACGAATAGTGATAAGCTGATAAGGCCTTTTTATCACTAATACTCCCGTTATGCCCTCAAACTACGTTTGTAATAGCAATGACTGTAGTCTCGTAACGGGTTCAAATCGTTAGGCGTCCGTCTCTAAAACTTCGAGTTGCACTGCTGAACATAGGCCTCCCTCAAACATATTGGCTCATAGGTAACTTATTTGGAATAGCTACCACGCAATACAAAACAGCGGTTCTTCCCCCCTTTCCGTCGCTCTCACGTCGCCGTGATGTGGCTAACTCTTGTTTAATTTATTAATATTGTAAACAATTGATAAAACATTAATAATAATTGATAAAATATCACTTGGGATCGTCTAGACGCGAGGCAGATTTGGTGCACATGGAGTGACGCTTATTACGACCGTGAGTCAGCCCACGCGACGATAAGCTTGCATAATATTTGTTTAATAGTATTTAATCTGTAAATTATTATCAAACAACTTGCAGTGTGTATTCGATTTAAATGTTCATATTTATCTGACAACGGCGATACTAAATTAAAATATTGAATGTACTAGCGACTCGCATTCGGTGGTTTCGTCTGGATAAGATCTTTTTTTTATGAAAACGTAACCTCTTGTATCGTGAGGGTAATTTACATACATAAATTACACAAGGACAAACATCCAGATCCGGAACAATTTGTCGCTGACACCGCAAAGTCGCCCCTTTTTTATCACCTCAATTTTTAAAAATTACGAGACAGAAAACATAACATTAAAAATATCAGATTTCTAAATCTGTTTTTCTACAAAATATACGTTTAAAAATATTAGATTTAATGGAAAGCTACAAACAAGATGAATTTTCTGATGAAAAAAAGCTAGAATAGTTTCTTTAGTTCATTTTATATTACACCAAATACGTATTGTTACGAGCTTGAGGTTCGTGACAATAAAAATTGCCGATAAAATTACCTAAATTAACACTTTAATTTACTTTACACAAATTAAAACTAAAAACACTAATAATTAAACACACTAATTCACTTAATTCCGCTCCGAAGCTTCGCTTGTGTCGCTGAGTTCAACTCTGTGCCCCGATCGCATCTTGCAGCGCCTATTTATTTAAATTAGCAAAGAAACATCCCGAATCTTCAGGTAAATGCGCGCAAAGGGACGAGTTTGCGAGTATAGATTTTCTAGAAACTTAGTTCTTCGGATGGCGCTGTCGGTTGAGAGTGTGATGTCATTCTCTGCAGAGCTCCCCTCGCTCTCGTTCCTGACACTAGATGGCGCTAGTTGACTTATTCACACAACACTGCCCCCTCCTAAGACATGCTCGTCCCGAGCATTATCGGTCCCATAATAACGCGCCAAGCGATCCACATGGACGATCTTAGGAGTCCCTCTTGCGCCTTTCTGTATCCGGTAGGTCACATCGTTGATCCTGGTTACAATCCGGTACGGGCCGTCCCATTTAGCTTGAAGCTTAGGAGATTTCCCTTTGCTGCGGACTGGATTGTGCAACCACACTAATGAACCTTCGTTGAACCCTTTATTGTTCATTTTGCGGTCGTACCGGGTTTTCATTTTCTCAGACATTTGCTGGCCCGATTGTCTGACGTGCTCATAAATGTCATTCATTTTGTTCCGCAAGTCATTTGCATAATCGGTTATACTGCGTGGGGCATCAGGTGGTATCCCGGTGATCAGGTCTGCAGGCAGCCGTAATTCTCTTCCAAAGTTTGCGAAAGCTGGTGTCACTGCTGTACTTTCGTGAACAGAACTTCGATATGACAACAAAAACGGTTGTATGTGCTTGTCCCAATCTCGTTGCCGATTGTCTACAACTTTTGCTAGGTACCTCTCCAATGTCTGATTAAATCGTTCCACCATTCCATCAGATTGCGGGTGATAAGAAGTCGTTCTTGTTTTATGAGTACCCATAACTCGGCAAGTTTCCTGGAATATTTGAGACTCAAAATTCCTTCCTTGATCGCTGTGAATCTCTAAAGGTACTCCAAAACGACAGAAGACTTCATGAACTAGTTTATCTGCAACTGTTGAAGCTTCTTGATTTGGAATGGCGAAGACTTCTGGCCACTTAGTGAAGTAATCCATCACAACCATGAAATACTTGTTACCGCTTTCACTCTCCGGAAACGGCCCCGCCACGTCAATGGCTATTCTCTCCCATGGTGCACCAACATTGTACAACTTCAATGCACCTCTACTACGAGTCTGAGGTCCCTTTACAGCCGCACAACTTGTACATTTGCGACACCAGTCCTCGACATCGTTTCGACAGTGGACCCAGTAAAACCGTTCTCGGATCTTCAGTAGAGTTCGTTTAACTCCCAGATGGCCTCCTGAACAATCATTATGGTACAGCTGTAGAACATCCGGTACTTTAGCTTTAGGGACAACCATTTGCAAATGACAACTGTCTCCCCGAACGTTTTCCCATTTACGACACAGAACTCCATCCTGAAGCAGCAAGCTGTCCCACTGGGCCCAATAACTTTTAGTGGTCGAACTCATCGCTGAGACGTCACTCCACTTGGGCTTGGGAGCACTAGCCTTTATCCATTCCAGAATCGGCTTGATGTCCGGATCTTCCTGCTGTGCATGTAGTAAGCTGTCCTTCCACTCGTTGCTGAGGTGGTCTGCCCTGAGCATCCTCACGGATACCACTTCCTTACTCTCTTGCCTAGTACAATGTTTGCAATCCTCAGGACAAGGTCTTCTTGACAATGCATCTGCGTTGCCATGAGATTTCCCGCTGCGATGTTCGATCTCAAAGTCGTATTCCTGCAGTAGTTCGATCCACCTCGCAACTTGTCCTTCCGGGTTTTTAAACTGCAATAGCCATTTTAGTGCAGCATGGTCAGTTCGTAAGTGAAACTTTCGCCCCAGAAGATATTTGCTAAAATGCTGCAACGACTTTACCACAGCGAGCAATTCGCGTCTTGTGACACAATAGTTCCTTTCCGGTTTTGACAACGACTTGCTGAAGTACGCTATCACGACCTCTTGGTCACCATTCCGTTGAGACAGCACACCGCCAAGTCCTATATCACTTGCGTCTGTGTCAACTATAAATTCTTTGCTTGCATCAGGGTATCCCAAAATAGGTGTTTTGCACAGACGGTCCTTGAGCTCCTGGAATGCGATATTGCAACTTTCATCCCAGCAGAAATGTCGCTTCTCCTCGGTTAGCTTGTGCAGAGTTTTGGCTATATCTGCAAAGTTCTTCACGAATCGCCGGTAATAGGAGCACAAACCCAAAAATGCTCTAACCTGCGTCTTGTCTTTTGGAACCGGCCAATCCTTGACAGCGGCGATTTTCTCTGGATCTGTGCGGATACCTTCTTCCGATACTACAAACCCCAAAAAGTTAACTTGCCGTTGGAATAGTGAACATTTCTTCGGGCTCAACTTGAGGTTGGCACTCTGAATCTTCATAAGCACGCGTTCCAGGTTTTGAAGGTGTTCCTCAAACGTACGGCCCATGATGATGATGTCATCCAAGTAGACCAGACAGGCATCGCCAATTAGTCCGGTAAGTACAAGTTCCATCAGCCTTTCAAACGTTGCTGGAGCATTGCACAACCCAAACGGCATTACTTTGAATTGCCACAGACCCTTTCCCGTCGAGAACGCAGTTTTCTCCTTGTCCTTAGGGTCAATTTCAACTTGCCAGTAGCCACTTTTTAGATCCAGCGTGCTAAACCATTTTACTCCTGTAAGCATGTCCAGCGTGTCATCAATTCTTGGCAAGGGATAGCTGTCCTTCTTTGTAACGTCGTTCAGACGGCGGTAATCAACACAGAACCGCATGCTGCCATCCTTCTTTTTCACCAGCACCACTGGTGAACACCATGGACTAGAGGAAGGTTCAATAACACCATCCTTCACCATTCCTTCAATCATGGTTTCCACTTCCTTTTCACGTGCTACCGGCAATCTTCTTGGCCGCTGACGGATAGGCAATTCCTCACCTGTGTTTATTTTGTGTTGAACTAAACCAGTCTTTCCTATGTCAACATCGTTTGATGAGAATACATCGGCGTACTTGAGTAACAACTTCTTCGCCTTGACCAATTCGTTTGGGGAGAGAACACTGCGACAGTCTTCCAAAAGTGTGGTCACTCTCGTTTCTGCATCCTTGCTGGGGGTCCCACTCGATATATATTGGCACCGACGTAACCAATCCACTTCCTCACAAGTACCAATTAGTGTGCCTTTTTCTATAATCTGGTCCCGGTCGCAAGGGTTCAGCACACGTACTCCTGAGATGTCAGTGGTCCTGACCAAGGTTCGAGCTACTTTCCATGGAAGGTCATTGTTTACCCTTTCCACAAGTACACAACGGTGAGCTTGCCCAGCGTTTGGGGGAAGACTAACCGGAACAATCGTTTCCGATCTTGGCGGAAGAATAATCTTCTTAATGCTGTACACGTTCCCTGGTAACGCACCTTCCATAAAAAGTTCTTCCTGTCCACATTTCAAAACACCTTGCTTAACGTCGATCTCACAACAATTATTCCTCATGAAGTCTAGGCCTAGGATGCAGTCGTCCATTATATCAGCCACGATGACATTATGCAGGTAGATCACGTTGCCTAGCTTCAACTCCATCTCCTTCTCTCCACGGACGGGTATACGCTGACCGGTGGCTGTTACCAAATTAATGCGTTCTCGGTTGTATGCGGAGTCCCCAAGGAACTGACTTATAAGTTGGGAACTAACAACCGTACGAGAGGCTCCAGTGTCTATGGTCAGTTTACACGGCATTCCGTTGACCTCGCCCTTGATGATTAGACTGTTCCCATCATGGGTTTGTGAGATCGAGATCCTTGGGGCTCTTTTAACATCAGCCAGCACCCGCCCCGCAGTTCTGGCTTTTACTCGTTTCCCTGCTGCTGCTGGGCGGTGCTGTTGGCCGCACTACCCTCCTGAGATCGTTCACCGTCCCTTTCTAGGGTTCGCTTAGGGCAGCTGGATCGAAGATGGCCCTTTTCCCCACAGCCATAGCACCTAGGGCTGTATCCCTTGTTGCGGTCGCGAACTATAGCTGCTGCAACCTCCCTGACGCGATGGGAACGGTGATCCTGCCGCACGGCTTCCACTTCCAGTGCATGGGCCAAGGCGTCCTTAAGCGTCTCGTGGTGCCCGAGCCTCACAGCAGCTCTGACTTCCAGGTCGCGGATGCCGTCTATGAATGTCTGCACCAGGTTCCCTTCAATGAGCGCAGGTACAGACCGGTATGCTTTTCGCACCAGCTTCTCCACTTCTAAAGCCCACTGCTGCAGGTTTTCGTGGATGCGCTGCACACGATCTTTAGGCTGCGCACGAAAGACGTGTTCCAGGTGAGCGTCGCCATATCTCGCCTCCAATGCCTCAAGGAGTTGCTCATAAGTCACTTCCTCACCGAGAGCTTCCAGAACTGTTAAGGCCTGGTCGCGCAGGCCTAGTGTGAGAGCAGTCATGGCCTGACTTTTATTCCAGCCGTTCGCCTTCATAACAGCCTCGAACTGGATTTTGTAGGCTGACCAGGAAGAGGTACCGTCGAACGGTGGCACCTTGAACCCGCGTGGCGAAGGTGTTGTAGCTACTACGGGAGCTGTAGCTCCATCTCCAAGTTTGAGTTCGTCCAGTGATTTCTTCATGTCAGCCATTACGATGTCAACCCGATTGTTTACTTGGTCGATTCGGGTTTCAGTTTTCTCGATTCGGTTTTCAGCTTCCGACAGGCGGTTGTCATGGTGAGCAACCCTATCCTTCACCTCCTTTATCTCCTTCCCGAAGGTAGCGTGAAGGTCCTTCATGAGGAGTATCTGTTCCTCCTGTCGGCGGGCCTGTTCCTCGTGTCGGCGAGTTTGTTCCTCCTGCTGCTCTTTCAACAGGCGGGCCTGTTCCTCTCGTCCGCGCTGCAGCTGCTCCTGTAGCATGGCCATCAGAGCACCTAAGTCAGGTGCCACAGACGTAGAAGCTGCTGACGGACCGGCTTCCGTGGCCGGCGGCTGGCCCTCAGACATCTGCGGCGTTGCACCACCAAATCTCCTCTGGTCCGTCTCCTGCTGGCGTTGACTTCGGGTACGGACACCCTCCGTTTCCTCTTTGGGTAAAATCGGCATTATTTTATCCCACTTCTGACACCAATTGTTACGAGCTTGAGGTTCGTGACAATAAAAATTGCCGATAAAATTACCTAAATTAACACTTTAATTTACTTTACACAAATTAAAACTAAAAACACTAATAATTAAACACACTAATTCACTTAATTCCGCTCCGAAGCTTCGCTTGTGTCGCTGAGTTCAACTCTGTGCCCCGATCGCATCTTGCAGCGCCTATTTATTTAAATTAGCAAAGAAACATCCCGAATCTTCAGGTAAATGCGCGCAAAGGGACGAGTTTGCGAGTATAGATTTTCTAGAAACTTAGTTCTTCGGATGGCGCTGTCGGTTGAGAGTGTGATGTCATTCTCTGCAGAGCTCCCCTCGCTCTCGTTCCTGACACTAGATGGCGCTAGTTGACTTATTCACACAACAGTATTAAGGAAAAAACATCTTAGTATTGCACGTTGCACCTATTCGTCAAAATATAAAATTACAATTTCCTTTTATATTCGGTCTGTCAGGTAGAAATCGCTTAACGCGATAATATGACCACCGTTTGTTGTTCATAAGTTTTTCGTTACTGTCATAACTTTGTTCAAATGCAATAAAGAGTTATCTATCTATCTAATCGGGGAAAAATAAATATTTTCTTGCTCTCATGTAATTAAAAAAATTGAGGTTCGTTCCTTTGCGGCGTCAGCTACGAATTATTTTGTAACCCTTACAAATACTCGTTCCGTGTGGGATTCGAACACGCTGTAACTCATTACTAAGCCACCGTACCATGGAGCCTTAATAAGAATATCAATTAATGTGAAGTTACTTAGATTTTAGTTATTCAAAGACAATATTTTTGCGGTCTTCTAAATACGTTCTTATGTAGGCTTTAACATAAAACAACACACTTTAACGCCTATCACCCGGAGAGACATGCAGATACTACGAACTTCCATGGCGTAAACCTGACACCTCTCTCGTTTCGTTCTCATTTATTATGTATCTACGCATACATGCTCGTCGTTTAAGGATACTCTTAGCTTGGCCCACAATACATCGCCAATTTGGTCGATAAACTTCCATCTTTGATTATATACCTGTCTATATAAATAATCAAAGACTTCCATTTAGGGAAATCCCTTGTCGACAGCATAAATTTGCTTTTCCCCCTTTCCTAATCTTTTAACCTAATTCTTTCTTCATGAACGACTACCGAAGTGTTTCTATCTCAATTCTGCAACATCTTTTTGCAAACCACACCAAACCTCTGCAGCACAATTTTGCTCTGTCGCTTTTTCTGTATTCATTCTTTCTACATCAGACCTTACCCACATAGTAACATAAAAAATTATATATTTAAACAGAAAAATCTAACAAAAAAATTAAACACCATACCAGTTAACAGGATACCCGAATACTCGAATTAACAGAACACTCTATTTATATACGTATTTCAATAAGCAGATATATAACTATGTTTTCACGCTCTAAAGTGCCAATTTAATTTATCTACAAAAATTATTTACTTTTTAGGTTTTCCTCGCACGTTTTGTTGTATCAAATATAACGAATTCATGCTAATCGGATTGACTATAATTTTTCGTATATAGGCGTAAATATAGTCAAACTCTCCACTTATTGTCGGTGCGTTATCTTTTTACTTGGTACTAGGGTTGCCAACTTTTTTTGAGGAAAACATCGTTTTTTTAATAGGATAGGGTGAAAAGGTTGCTGTGGCCCATAGACATTTACATATATCCTCGATTACGAATCAAAATGCTGATGCGTTGTCACCCGTGAGGATGGAATGCCTCGTTTGCAGTAAAAAGGTCTACGGTTCTCTACACTCACAATACGAAACACAGCAGCCACTGTTTTATGCTGGTATTCTGTGAGAGCGCGGTCTTTTCCCGGTCGAACCGACCCATTGTGGTGAGTGTAGCGAACCGGTGACTCTTTTTACTGAAAACGGGGCATTCCATCTTAGTCCTCAGTGACAACGAATCTGCATTTTGATTTGTAGTTGAGGATAGATGTAGATGTCTATGGGCCGCAGCAACCACTTACCATCAGGCGGACTGTGTGCTCGTCGGTCACGCTATACTACCTATGACCCTGTTTTGTACGCTCTGTACCGATCTGGCACATTTTCTTTTCCGAGCCACTTATATATTCATTCAGTCTTTTTTGACTTGCGTGTTATGAACGGGTTTGGGGCGGGAACGGATTGGTATACCGCATCTCTGTATAAATATCTATAAAAAGCCGTAGAAGTTGTACGCCGTAGTATCGTAAGTAAAATGGCGGAAAGTTTCGGTCTTGGAAATTAAAAAATATCCATTTTTGTATAATTATAAGTTACTACAATACTCTAAAATGGATTTGCCTAAGAAAACAACAATTGAAATCGCAAATAAAACAAAAAAAGTCCTTCACGCTATAATAACACGCAATAACAATATAATTCTCTTCTGAAGACGCCATCATCTCGAGACGGCACAACCGTTTCTGCAAGATTCAATCGAAAGTAGCGACTAGTGAGGAGATGCAGCTGACACCGATAAATTATCAGTAAAATTACAGCCTTTATACGTCCCACTGCTGGACACAGGCCTCCCCTCATTTCTGAAAGGGTTTTAGGGCGAGGAAGTGTCCGCCGCGCAACCCAAATGCGTGTTGGCGAACTTCACATGTCTTCAAAACAGAATATTTTGAAGACAATTATCAGTAAACTGACAAATAAGGAAGCGGTCTTATGTGTACGAGCTATTCGAACATTTTTATTGTTGTAAATAAAATACATATACGTTGTAACACGCTGCGTTTCCCAAACGCAGCAAGTTTATGATAGTTTTACTTTTATAAAGCTAGTGTCCACTAGATACTCCGTAGAATCGGTCGGTCGGGTTAGGCCTAAGTAAAGATGGTTTTTTTCCGTGGCCGACACTCCAGTAACTTTTTTTTATAAAACTGAACTGAAACTGAGGTGTTCAACGTCGGGAATATAAAATAAGTTGAATATACGTGATAAAATCCGTAAAAGCTAGTTTTATTTAAATGTGTTGTGTTCAAGTAAATATAAGAAATCATTGAATAAGAGTTATTTTTTACGTCAAATTTATAATGGACGCAAATAAAATTGAGGGCACAACGTGCTCAGTTTTGGGCGAGTTAAGAATTTATGAAAACAGGAATGTTATATTAGTTAACCACGAGTCTTCGTTGCGGGATAGAAGGATTTATCTAGTCTCACATTGTAATGAACGATTTATTTATTCAAGAAACGTTTCTTGTTACCATCCGTTTTTTTATATATGAACTATGAAGTATGTTAGCTAAGTACATAAACTGTATTTTAAAAAACACGTCCGTCCACTTTTACGACTTAAAATGAAACAACTTTAAAAGCTGTTTGAAATAGTAGTTGTTGACCAGTAGTTGTACATTGCAGAAAAAATAGAAAATAGAATTATTTAAATTTTTTACTAAGCTTTTTTAATATTAAATCGGATAATGCGCAGAGTTATGTAAATTTCGTCATAATTTAAAATAGCCATTTTTAGGTTCCGTAGCCAAATTGCAAATAACGGAACGTTTATGGATTCGTCATGTTTGTCTGTCTGTGTGTCTGTCCGTCCGTATGTCACCGCCACTTTTTTCCGAAACTATAATAACTATGCTGTTGAAACTTGGCAAGTAGACGTATTCTGTGAACCGCATTAAGATTTTCACACGAAAATAAAAAAAAAACGATAAATTTTGGGGATCCCCCGTACTTACTACAACTGAAACTAAATCTTTTTTTTCATCAGATCCATGCTTGTGTGGCATCTATACATACATCTTCAAAACTGATATTGAGGTTTCTAATATCATTTTTTTCTAAACTGAATAATTTATGCGAGAGACACTTCCAAAATGGTCAAATGTGTTCCCCCCCTGTAACTTCTAAAATAAGAGAATGATAAAACTAAAAAAATATATAATGTGCATTACCATGTAAACTTCCACCGAAAATTGGTTTGAACGAGATCTAGTTAGTAGTTTTTTTTTAATATGTCATAAATCGTAAACCGCAATTTACATTTTATTCAATCAACTACAAGAACTTTTGAATTATGTTACTTGTTGCTACGGAACCCTTCATGGGCGAGTCCGACTCGCACTTAGCCGCTTTTATTATCATATGGTCTAAACATTGCTATTTCATTTGTTTTTACTGTAGGTACGTACCGTGTAGTGGCGGTATAAGAATATCCACTACCTCATATCATCCCGTGGGTGCCGTAAGAGGTGACAGAGGGAAACAAATCAGGAGACGGGCAGCAGCGTCTTCCTGATAACGACTAAAAATAAAAAATAAAAAACTGCGGCTGCCAATCTGCTCGTCAAGCGAAACAACTATGACAAATATATTCCCCCTTATGAGGCAATTTATGGGGGGGGGGGGGGGGCTATCTTTATTCAGCTGCGAACTTTAATAGGCTGTAACGATATTACATTACTATTTTTAATGTAGTTTTTAAAGTGGTAGAATTTTCTAAGCCCCCGGCGTTGCTGGCTTCGCTGACAAAAGTTTAGATCTGAACGGATGCCAAGCATAACTCCATAGCAGTTTCTTAAACAATAGATTACAGGTATATATAATGTTCTTCAACTGATTTAAGTTATGAATCTTGGCACGCGCTGAGATCTTAAGAGCCCAGTCTTTCAGAGCAAAACAGAAAAATTGCGTTCTGGTGACACATCTACACCCTCCCTGCCCCGCCACTTCATGTACCGCCACCGCAGTTATCTTTCTGGCCGTAGCGTGGAAAGTAGCTCTACTAAGATTTTCCAGTATCAATTTATCTAATATACAGGATTATTGATAATTAGCTAACAAATTTTCACATACAGATTTTCTACCTCGTATCTATTTTTGTTCCATGCTTTTATTACAAAATTCGTTACACAAAAAAAATATATTTTAAGTTTGTATAATTTTTGTTGTTTTGTTGAAAAGGTTTCTAAAAGATAATCATCTAGAACCTGTATAACATGTACTCGTATTATTGATTATTCAAATGAATCTGGCAAGTGCTAGAATGAGTCGTGCACTGAGGGTTTCGTAATAAGTCGATGACACTATCGAAAATCCGTCAAGTACGTCAAGTAGTTCTAAATACAAAAATAGATTAAAAAAAACTCAAAATAATTTCTATATAAGTACAAACAGTCCACTATCACACATATTTATAGTTTCTCATTAAAGTATATTGTAACTTTGTATAGCATTTACCTATATGCATGAATTACTATTCTTGTACAGCAGCATCGACGGACGACTTAGCGCTTTTTTTTAATTTATTCGCAATGGCTTGAATGATGTATGGAGGGTCTTTGATTGGCATCGAGCGTTCCATGCGAGAATCAATTAGCTCAGGAAGCTAAAGAAGAAGAAAAATGACGTCCAATTTTTTTTAGATTTTGACGTTTCTGTGATCAGCATGACAATTTGCGAACATTGCGCTAAGTCTCCTATTTGACGTCCGTATATTGGACGTCGTAAGCAGTTTGACGCCACATTATATCCAAAATTGGCCATAGTGGGCGTACAATAAATTACGGGATGCTGAGGATATTACTTAATAGTTTACTTGTAGTCTACGTGTATTACTGAATAGTTTTCGTATCTAAAAATGTCATTAACTCGACATCAGCAGCTACCGGTAACAAGGAAATCTCTAGTTCAAAATCAAAAAGACGAAATTTTCCTTATGACACTTAAAAATTAAATTAAAAAAGTATTTCTATAAAAACATAATGTACTTTTTTTTAAAAAAAAGGACATTAACCACTCGTGGTAAGCTTAAATTGCTTGTGTTACGAGTGGTTCACGCCAGTAGTCGAATGGTGGATTCGAACCCACGACCTTTTTGAGTTCGCGGTCCGCTCCCTGCCATTAGGCTACTGTCGCTTGTAAACAAAACATCATGTGCAATCCAAAAATGTATAATACTTCTGTATTTCCTTGAAGAACTTACATAATATGTAGGTTTTACCTATTTTACTATAATTGTTATGCGGATGGATGGAAGTTACTGAAGGATAAATGAAAGGTAAATTTATTTCGTATTTATTTTTTGTTAGATAGTTACATATAGCGGAAAAAGAATTAAGTAATAATTTAATTACAGAAGTAATACCTACCAACTTTTGAATTTTATTTTATTTTTTATAGGATTTCAAGCAAATGGTAGTAGATGTTTTTTTTTTTAATTTCAATTAGCCTCGCGAATTATCCTAGGTAGGAAACGTAAGAAAAAAATATAAGAAATCATTAAGTAGGCACCTATTTGGTACCTTACCCATTATTTAGCTTCCATTTATCCATTTAGTTCATTTAGCTTCCTCAAACTTTCGTTTCCGTCTTTCCTTTTTATTCGTCATATCTTGACTGTCAGGCTTTGTTACAGACACTATATTTGTTAAAGTCGTTCGTAAAAGTCTACTTTCGTCATGTCCTGATAAACGGTGTTCGTCAATTTCAATGGTGCTAACATCTGACAATGGTTGGCGAGAACCAGCAGCGGACCTGGGTACAAATATGCAACTCATTTATAAACTATTCTTAAAAGTACCTACCTAATTATATACCTAATATTTAACCAAGTGCTCACACATATGCACGTTGTTAACTATTTTACTATGAAACACAAAAAAACTTACCTTTGAATTCTATTTCTGTTCATTGCTTCAACGTTTGATTTCAATTTTCGTTTTCTGGTACAAGCATATTTTTTACGTTTATGGTCCATATCGAAATTAAAAGTTATAAAACAAATACAAAATGATTTATAAACCCTTAAAGAATTATATGCAAAAAATAATAAAGTAGAGAAACTTTCAATTCGTAACAATGCGCAACCAAGATGAGGGAAAGAGAGAGAAAGAGGAATGTTAGAGCGAGAGGAAGTGCAAAAATTTGGCACAGACAAGACGTCTGAACGCTACAGCCGCTCAGCGGCTACCATAGATTACCGTATATATACTAGAGATAGATGTGCGACTCAAGTTTTAATTTTAGTTAAAGTTCTTGTTTTGCCTAATAGATGGCGTTAAAATATTGGTGCTTTGGGCTCGCCCTTTTTTTTTGCACTTTAATATTTTTATTTTATATACAACCACTAATTACATTGCGCAAGTGCTGCAATGTAATTAATAGTTGTTTGTTTCTCGTGGCAATTGTAAGTTCCTATAACAAAAAATAAAAAAACAGGTTATTTTTAAAACGTTTATTGTTTAAAAATTCTTTGCTTAGTTATTGAATAACATTAGATGTGTTAAATTTAACAGTATTTGCACAATATCAATTGATTTCTTTATACAATGTCCCTACTAGTTAGTAAATATCTTATATTACAGAGAATAGAACATTTTTTTAAATTAAATATAGATTATTACATAATACTTATTGGAAATCGTGTTTTATTTACCACCGATACCAATGTCCTGGGAAGAACCAACAAGAAACCCAGCGTGACTTTTTTTTAAACATATTTCACTTTACAATATCATTTTTAAAATAAATTTTAATAGTACATACAAGCATAATTGCGATCACCTCATACCCAGGAGTTATTTTATGTATTCTTTGATATTATAATAACACTTTTTGTACATTTTTCCTTTAATAAAACATTTCAAATTGTTAATTGACAAATTTTGAACATTTTCTGAAATTTTGTTGTGAAAGCGTATAATACATTGCCCCATAAAGCACTACTGACTCAGTGGATTCTAGTAACTGGTATTACAAGCTTATGTTTGTTCCTAGTGTTTAAAGTTTGAACATCTTTATCCTTTAATAAAACATTCCAAGTTGTTAATTGACAATTTTTGTACATTTTCTGCAATTTTGTTGTAAAAGCGTATAATACATTGCCCTATAAAGCACTACTGACTCATTGGATTCTAGTAACTGGTATTACAAGCCTATTTTTGTTCCTAGTGTTTAAAGTTTGAACATCTTTATTCTTATGAAAGCTATTTATAACAGTTTTGTACATTTTTCCTTTAATTAAACATTTTTGTTAATTGACAAATTTTGTACTTTTTCTGAAATTTTGTTGTAAAAGCGTATAATACATTGTCCCATAACAGAACTACTGACTCAGTGGATTCTAGTAATTGGTATTACAAGTTTATGTTTGTTCCTGGTGTTTTCTTTATTCTTATGAAAGCTATTTATGTTTTTATGTACGTACATATTATATTACATTTTCATAAATATATTGCTATGCCAAAGTTAATGTGTTTATTTCTTTAAATTTTTTAAAAGGCTCCTTAAAATTTAAGATAAAAATTGACCGTGCGGCTCTCTTTTATAATCAAAATATGGCTTCAATATCAGTCACATGACCCCAATATTAATACAGGGAAACAGTGGTATCATCCACAAGACTCAACTCCTTCCCATTTAAGAGCACATTGGTAATTGAATCCTCTCCAAAGGTTTGCTCTTCTTCCATAATTTTATGAATTAGTATTTAAAATTAATTAATTTAATAAAAAAGATACATTTTGGAGCAGCATTATTAATCTTTAAAATGTGAACTTGATAATGTTATCATACTTTAGTAACATAACAAATCTTTTTAAATGTGTGTAATAACCACAATTTTAAAAAATACAAATAATTTACAAAAGTGACTTTCTTATGCCCACTTTACCATTGTTTTACATGTGTAATCATTATATTTTTTATTACAAAACGAGCATTTTATATATTATAACATACTCATACATTATACGACTTTATAAACTATTTGCGAAATTATAATCAATCTAATAAATTGGGGAATTCTGATAGTCAAAAATAGCCAAAGTTTTATTCTACACCCACGAATTCCTGAATATGCAGTTAGTACAAGTAAAACATGAATGTCGTGGAAGATGATAAAACTTTGAAGACAAATTGTTTAGGAATTTCAATAAAAAGAAAAAAGCCTTACAAGATATATATTTTTAAGGAAATTGTTCACTTTGTCCTCAAGACGGACATTAAAAATGTCCTTAAATAAATACTAATTAAACCAGGTATAAACTTAATTATATTTAGGCAAATGAAAGAACAAAGCTTGAACATGGCAGATTGCTTGTGTTTCTTAATGTTTGATGAGATGCTAGTGTTCTAAACTACATTACAATACAACTGTCATAGGTTCCGAAGACTGAGGATGTTAAGAGTGAGAATATAACCATAAACATGTTTTGGTTTGATGATAAAGGAGATAAAGCTCATATTAAGCTATCAATTTGTTATAGATTTTTGCAAAAATGCTACGATGGCAGTAATTAAAAAAATATATATAATAAAAGATTTATAACAAACATGATTAAATGTTGTCTATGATTACATATACATAACATACATAAACACCCACGCCTGTCACCCAGAGGGGTAGGCAGAGACTACAGACTTCCATTTGGCACGATCCTGACACACCTCTCTTGCCTCCTTCACATCCATACACCTACGCATACATGCTCGTCGGTTAAGGGTACTCCTAATTTGGCGCGTTTTCAATAAATCGCCAATTTGGTCGATAAATTTTCGCCTAGGACGTCCCTTTCCGACTCTGCCATTCACTTCTGCACCATAAATTTTCTTTGTCACTCTTTCCTCATTCATTCTTTCCACATGACCAAACCACCGAAGCATTCCTTTCTTAATCCTGGTCACCACATCATCTTGCAAACCACACTCTTCTCTTATTACACAATTCCTTACCCTGTCATTCAGATTCAGCCCTAACATACTCCTTAACGACCGCATTTCTACTGCGTTTATTCTACTCTTCGTCTAACCTTCGCCTTACTTGAGTTCACTTTCATACCCCTTTCTTTTAATGATCCGTTTATTAATGTAACCATCATTTGCAACTCTGCCGCCGACGACGCAAGAATAACTTTTGGGAAAAGGCATTTGACGGTTAACTCACCCATTCTTAATCCGCATTCTTCAACTTTAAAATTTTGCAAACAACTGTCCATAAATAGGTTGAACAGCCACGGGGAAGCCACACAGCCCTGTCTGACACCCTTATGGATATCAAACCAGTCCGAGTAGACCCCGTTGATCCTAACACAAGCACTAGAGTCCCTATAAAGAGACTCCAATGCCCGTATCAAGCCAGCGCTCAACCCAAATGAGTTCAGTGTTTGCCATAGCAAATCCCTATCCACTCTGTCATAGGCCTTTTCCAAGTCCATGAACGCACAAAAAACCTTCTGGTTTTTGGCCAGAAACTTCTCCGCGATCATGCGCATGGAAAAGACTTGATCTGTACATCCCATTCCCTTTCTAAATCCCTCTATGATTAATTTACAATTAATACCAAAGTAAGCAATAATTAAGTTAATAGGACAAAAAACAGCAAGAATGCTTTTGAAATTTAAAATTAGAAATAATTCTCTTTGTTTGATCCTACACTTATCGAAAGGGGAAATTTTATTTGAAAATAATTAAGATTTATACGCATGACATAGACTGCTAAATGGGAGCATTTAAAATTATTTACTACTTTTAGATATTGATGCGGGAGAAAATGAACTACTGGATGATGGATAAGTAAGCTGACAGATACCTCAGTGTAACCTGATAAAACACCTAAAATTAAGAGTAAAGTACGAAATTTAACCAACGTGTATTAGTAATAGTGTAATAGTAGGTGGTATTAGACTTTGCGCAAATAAGTTTTTACAACTAAAACATATTACTAACCCCAAGAGAGCAAAGATACTGCAGATATGACTGACTGCCTGAAGTTAGTCACTTTTGTTTGATTTTGTTTAATTCCTTTAATCAAAGATTTTATAAAAAGTGTCTAAAACATAATTCGGAACATATATGCCGTGAAACAAAGTTTTACCTATTACAATGAGATTTTAAAAAAGAGATGGAAGTGTGTGTCATCATTTTAAACAGTTTCCATAAATAAAAATTGAACAATATCTTATATATGAAATATCTTATGTTAATACGACAAAGGATTTGTTTCAATATCTATATGATAACAACATATTAAGTTAGTTAATGTGTTAATTTAACTAAAACTCTGCTGAATACTTTCTCCTTAGTAAAAGAACCACGAAGCAGAAAACACGAATCCTACTTGCCAACAATTTAAAGTGTATTCAATAAACTGTTGTTCAATAATTTAAATTTAAATTATTCCTTGGTGAAAAGTTGTTAGCAAGATGCTAATAATATATTATAAAATCTGGAATATTTACTGGTAAAAATGTCCTCCACGCCAAAGAAAGAGGTACTAATTAAAAGAAATTTTACTGCTCACAATTTGGCAGTTAGCAAATTTGCAGAAACTAAAACTAAAATATTTGTATTTTAAAAGTTATAAAAAGATGAAAATTAATGTAGGTATGTAAATAACGTAATAATGACCTTTGTAATACAACTCCACACCAAGCAAATTCATTAAATTTGTAATGTTTCAAGAAAAACGCTTTTGTGACTTTCACAAAACTTTACGATGTATTGAAGATTATAACAAAAATAATTAAAAACATTTGACCAATGATTCCCCGGAAATGGGATATTTTAAATCATTAAATTGTTAATAAATATCAAATTTGAATTTCTAACATGACATAAACAAAAAAGTAAGGACCCTTATCATTAATTTGATGATCAAAATAATTATACATAGTTCAGATCCTCAAAGATGGCCTAAGAGCTTGTGTAATAATTATAAATAAATATTAAAAGGCAGACATATTAAAATCAATAATGATAAAATAAAACTTCAAACATTAAAATATTTTTAAACTCTTAGAAATACCAAAAATAGAAGTGGTTATAATTAGGTTTTTTCTCTCCAAAATATCAAAATTAAGGTGTCATCAAACAGCTTATGTGATTATTTATCTACTTTACTTAAGGCCCCGATCAAAACCTTGCGAAAGTGTGTTTTTCAGAGACTATTATCTCTTTAGTTATGAGAAATAAACTACATCCAAAAGCACATTATTAAAGTGTTCGATATCCTATCATCACATTCCACGTTTTAATTAGTTTTTATATGTTATCTATACATTTAAAACTTATTTTTAAAAATGAATAAAATTATTGATAACATGCATCTGTTGTTAAAGGCAATGCTCTAATCATTTGAGGATTACACATTACATACTATTGGATAGATAATTTAAAAATCTATATTATTTCTTAAGTTCGTCTTTCTTTCTTAATTTAAATAATTCCAAAAATTTGAGCGTATTTATTACGCGATATATTGTAGCGAGATCGCGTGGATTGTATAGAACCGACCGCTCAAGGTCGTTCGCAAGGAGTAGCGCCATAAGCATCTCAATTAGTAAGTTTAGAAAGTTAAAAGTACATCATAATGTGATATAGAGATAAATATCTATGAGTCAGATAGTATTTTTAGCTTGAATTTTTATTTTGTCATTTTCATCAATTTTAACATGTCTACACTGCAATATTTTCATGACATTCATGCACCAGCTGTGAATAATTAAACTGATTATATAATTAATTATAAAGGTTTTTAAGCTTTCTTTTTTTTATAGAATAGGCTGACAAACGAGCACACAGTCCACCTGATGGTAAGTGGTTGCTGCGGCCCATAGACATCTACATCTATCTTCCATTACAAATCAAAATGCAGATGCGTTGTCACCCGTGAGGACTGAGATGGAATGCCTCGTTTCCAGTAAAAAGGGTCTCCGGTTCTCTACACTCACCATACGAAATACAGCAGCATTAAGCTACTATTTCACGCTGGTATTCTGTGAGAGCGTGGTCCTTCGCCGGTCGAGCCGACCCATTCGTGCTACAACTATACTACTAATATAACTGCAGCATGGCTCTACCACGTAAAAAATTATGCTTTTTACATGACAAAAATTCGAATTCCACACCAAGATCTATTAATAATTTAATTCTATCACATATACCACTGTAGGGGCCGTTTTGTAAAGCATTTTTTATTATTTAATCACATTTTCAACGCACTAAAAAGTTTTGGGAAGGTCTCATAAGTGATCTTCGCGTGACATCCACAGATAAAATGTAATTGTCTACTTGTGGCGGAGTTGTATCACACAATTCATTATTACATGTAAAACATGATTTGCAAACTTTAATTTTTGACTTTTTAATAACTTGCCCTTCCACATACCTTTTTGTCTCCGTGACAATTTTATTTGCAAATTCTTGCGAATCATTACCTGCCAATTTTTGAACTATAGTCTATATTAATTCTATTTTCCTTTGGGGGCAGGTGTAATTTATTTTTTGCCAGCAGGCAATCCAAATTATTTAAAACTTTATTAAAGTCTTCCTCACAATTGGGGGCAACCCAAGGAATGTGTTGAACTCAAATTAATTTTGAACTTAAATTAAACTAAATGGGAGCATAAATAATAATTACAGTTAGATATTAATGCGGGAGAAAATGAACTACTGAATGATGGACATGTAAGCTGACAGATAACTCGGTGTAACCTGACAAAATACCTAAATTTAAGAGTAAAGCACGAATTTTAACCAACGTGTATCAGATGGTCTAATATTTTGTGCAAGTAAGTCTTTACAATTGAAAAATTAATAATTAATGTAAAATAAATATTTGTCTGTAACAACTTTGTTTTGATTTTATTTTCAAAACATTATTAATTACCCCAAGAGAGCAAAGATACTGCAGATATTACTGACTGACTGAAGTTAGTCACTTTTGTTTGATTTTATTTAATTCCTTTAATCAAAGATTTTATAAAAAGTGTCTAAAACATTATTCAGAACATATATGCTGTGAAACAAAGTTTTACCTATTACAATGAGATTTAAGGAAGTTAAAAAAGATATGGAAACAATTTTTGTCTTCCCCATTTTCATTGCTGCTTTTATTTGACATTTTTGTTTTCTAATTTTGCTTTTTAAAATCATGATTTTGTTAATTATTTTTTTTCATTTTCACATCTGTACACCTTTCTTGTAATCAATGTACCTGAAAAAAGTACGACAATCAGGTATGCATATAGAGATCAAATGAAACAATGACGGCATAGATCAAATTGTATTGGATTCTCCTTTTTTTAATGATTTTGAATTGCAAGTTGTGCCTTAGGATAAAATAATAAATAAATGATATAATATATATTATGCAATATGCTATTAGAATGCTTTTGGAGCTGGCGCAGTGCTGCAGTGTACACAGTGCAAAAATGTAGCATTTCCACTGCATGGCTTGCGGCTCAGTGATAACAAAAGGAGGATGGCCAAATCGTACCAGACAACGAAATTACAGCGTCCCAATATGAAATATTTATGTAAAATACATTATTGTTAAGGTATAACTCTCTAAGTAGACACAAAAAAAAGTTATTAATTTATTTCTATTGTTGTAACTGTTCAAAATTATTTCAAATAATAGTTTCAGAACGCACCTAATGACGATTCATTTCATGTGTGAAAGGACTTGGTATTCAAAGACTATAATTATTCACGTTTTTATGAATAGTTGTTAATTTTAATTCAATTCAATTAGTATGTAGACATCAAATCAACTACTATGCTGATTTATTATGTACTGGATTAATATCAATCATTATTAATCAGTTCCACGTCATTGACCATCTTATGTACCATGTTTTTAAGCAAATACATTTTCTATTCTAAGAATATGTTTTTTTATTTTATTTCACAGTTTTGTAGACATGATTAATGCCTATAAACTATGCAAAATTACAAATTTGTAACACTTAGTGTCTCTGAGTAAAACTGCGTTGGGATGAACATGGAGAAACTATAAGGTTTCCTTGTTGTGTGTAAATATGGAACCCTAAAAATGTAAAATATTATTAATTTACTATCTAGGGCTTTATAACCACTTACTACCAGGTGGAGTTGTAGTAAATGTTGTCAAGTTATACACTGACATACCATTGTCTTTAAAAGTGAGTAAGCTTTATTTTCTTATTTTATTTAGGGATTTTTGTTAGTTAACATGTCAATCCTATTAAAATCTATATGTTGCTATTAATCTGCACATACTCAATGCAATATCCAAGGTGGGGGCATGTAGGATGCCCTGTGTAATACCTATATTGTCCACATTTATCTTATATGTCCTTCCAAATAATTCCCTTTCCCCTAGTTGCCGTTCACATTCCATCAAAAAGTGATGTAAGTTTTCTATTACTCCACAAGTTTCACATTAGATGGAATCAGTTCTTTTCATCAAATAAGAAATCTTTTTCATGGAATGTGACCTGTTCTTATTCTAGATATTAATTTAATAGAATTTTTTTTTAATTTTGTATCTACAAACCAAGGTATTCGAGGTGGTTCACTCTGTATTGTTTAGTACCAAACACCTTTCGTTTTAGAGCGTTCATTGAAAAATTCTTTCAATTTGTTATGACATTAATTTTTGAATTTTGGTAGTACTTCTGAGTAGCAAGGGTCAATATTATATTCTACACCATTTATACAAGCAGAGTTCACTAATCTATCTGCCTTGTCATCACCCAATATTTGGTCTATGTGCTGGAATCCACTGCACTCTTGCACATGTGTCGCGTAGACTGAACTGATATATTATTTGGGAAAATATGCAATAGGCTTTCGAAACACCTACGATTCCAGAGGCAGATCGAGCCAAATATTGGATAGCAGTTTTCCTGTCCGAGTATATAATAATTTAGTTACAGTTATAGCTTGCAGCATACTTTAGGGCTTCAGATATTGCAATGAGTTCAAGGGTCATAATACAAATGTCATTAGTAACTTTATAAGATTTAGAAACTGCTTGATATGGGTCGAAAAAAGCTGCCCCTTGCAACTTTAGCACTCTGATCCGTCTGTGTAGATTTTGTGCCAATCGTGATATTTATTTTCAAGTTCTTCAATAACATTTACTTTAACGGAATTTATTCTTACCCCTATCCAATTCTATTCTTTAGTTATTGATAAGACAGTGCTTTACTATCTATGGCTTTAAATCCACTGACCATCAGGTGGGGTTGTAGTAGTTGTCGCAGTCAAGCTATACACTGACATACCTATAATAAGTAAAAACATAAAGTTTGCTTGCCCACCTTTACTAATATTACAATCATGAAAGTGAGTTTCTTTAGTCTGCACTGCTAAAACAATTGCTAATTAACATGACAATGAGAAAGTTTTTAATAAACTTACCAAGGTCTTTTAGTTCGAGGATATAGAAAACGGTCCTCAAATTGCCGATCGCAAATGCGGTAGTTATAGTAAAATTCACGATCGGTTTTATATTTTAGATGTTCCAGCTATACTTTTCAACTGCTGAAACCTTTCTAGTGAGGTATTCTGGTTTCGGAACATAGTGTAAAACATCTGGAATAATAAAATATAATCATTAATTCCGAGGCGAGAGAGGGAAACTGAAACAGGAGATGGGCAATAACCCGTCTGCCAAGCGTGGCAGCTATGGCAAATAGTACCTATGAGGCAATCCGTGGAGGTGCCTTGAACCTTCAATTTCTTAGATATTAGCTGTTAGCTGTTGTTAAAAAAGTCCTTACTTGGTCACATTTAAAAACACATTGCCATTTTTCTTCTTCTTCACATTTTTGCACACATTAAAAAAACACTGGGTCGCAAATATTTATTTTAATACAAGAAAGCATATAAACAAACGAGGAATCAGAATAATTTGAAATTTATTAATATCAAATTAACCTCAACTATCAGTGACCGCCATTAACCATCCATTAACTGCGTAGGTAGTGGCGTGGTGCGTCTAATTTAGTCTAGTGCTTAGGAATGTAGATGGCAGCACAAAAAAATATCATTTTGTTCTCAAAATAATGTTCTAAGTTGCACGCCCATGGCGGCTACTAAGGAATATTGCCCGCAATTATTGTTTATAAAGTCAATATTTTATAGGTCGATCGAAATAATTATTAATTTTGAAATAAAGTGGTTTAAATTATTATTTTTTAATATTTGTCTAATTAAACACCTGCCCTTGAGAAAAAAATAATTATAGCATAAATATTTTCAGCTATTGCTATGAAACAAATAGTTTTTTATGAGGCGAAAACAGCGAAATTTAACGAAATTGAGACCTCTTATTTAAGACAATGAAAGATATTTAGAAAAAAAGAAACAGCGCATTTTGGAGATGAAGATGTTTAGCTATTAACGCGCTGAATAGATTTCGCCTTTTTATTATCGATTGCCTTATAATGGTACACGAACAAAGCTCGTAATTGCGTTGGGTGCGAGAGAGCTCTATTTACCGTTTGATTTATCTAACATAGACCACATAGATGAACCAAAAAAAAAAAATTTAGCCATTACTTATAATCTGGGTATTTATGTGTTATCAAAATATTTTACTCTGAAACAATAATTTGCTGTAAAAAAAGAAATCAAAGTGGCGCTAATGATTCGATGTGAGTCAACTTTAAAAGACTGTAGCCTTAACTCTTTTATCGTCGAAGCTAACAACTCTTACGTCTTTTCACAATTATGTATTTGGTGGGATATAATTAACTTTTTAAGTTTTAATTTTTTAATAATTTACATAAATACATAACTTACAATGTTTATTCTTGCGTATAGGCTATACTGTTTATTTCATTATTTAACCTATATACTAGCTATTCCCCGCGACTTTGCTCTAGTGTAATTTAGGGTTTTAATTTTTTAGTGCGGAACCCTAATGCTTTTTTTCTAAAATAAAAGTAGCGTATGTTGCTCCTTATAACATCAGCTACCTGTCAGTGAAAGTTCCGTCAAAATCGGTCCATCCGTTTCGGAGATTAGCCTGAAGAAACAAACAGACAGACAAAACTATTAAAAATTGTGTTTTTGTTATAAGTATCGTAACAAACAGACGTATATATACAGGTTGTTTGGTGGGTGGTCCGACAAACTGAAATGGGAGATAGATGGGTTCGTTAGAAGCATATTTTCTTTGTAAATTTTTTTTCCATCTCTTACCATTTTTTTTTAATTGAATTTTTAAAATTTTTTGTAATTATCCCAATTTTCTAGTATTTTGGTTCAATAACTTCTACTATTTCTAGTTTTCTACCATTTATTTTTATTTTTCCCAAGTATAATGATTTGTATATAATTAAAAAAAAAGATTTAACGCCCAAAAAGCATAAGAAAAAATACTTACGATACATTGAAAGTGAACAAACGAGAAAAATAATTGTAAACCTCTAAGTTTTCTCCAGCCCCAGAAAAATAAATAAAATTGTTGAGTAATTTAAAATGGCCTTAAAAACTTTCCTGATTTACCCTCTTTCTATCGGTATATCATATGTCAAATAAAACTTTAGATTATTTAACAAAATCATTGATAATTGAATGTGAGGGCGGGGGAATTAAAATATTTCCGCTTAGGACCCGCGGGTCAGCTACAGCTACCAGCTCATACGAGCGCCTATTATTGTATTTAATACAAAAAAGTTAATGGTTGTGTCTACACTACACTAACCAGGGTCTTGCTCAATAATAATAAAAAAATAAGTACTAGTAATTTTTTACTAAATTTACAAATTTTGTTCAAAATATCCTCCTACATTATGCAGACACGCTCGATATCTTCGACGTATTTCAGTCGTGGTAGTTTTTAATCGTATTTCTTCTTTCATAATATGAAAAGCAGCATTTATTTTTCCAATCAACTCTTCTTTTGTTTGTATTTCATTTTCGTATACAATTTCCTTTGCTCGGCCCCAGACATAAAAATCCAGTGGAGTCAGATCTGGGGATCTCGCAGGCCATTCGATAGGTCCGAGTCTCCCTATCCACGTGCTCGGAAATACCGCATCTAAATATTCCCTCACGGTTCTGCGATAGTGGGCAGGGCAGCCATCGTTTTGAAATATTATTCTTGTGTCCTCATTCATTATTGGTACCTCGCTCATTAGTTCCGGGAGATCATTTTGTAAAAAATGTAAATAATTATCTCCGTTTAAATTATCAGTTAGATAATGAGGACCGATTAAATATCTTCCGATCACACCTGCCCACACGTTAACACTAAACCGTGTCTCACGCGATATTTGTCTCGTTTTACGTGGGTTTTCATCTTTATCTGACCAATAATGTAAATTATGTTGATTGAAAATGCCTTCTCGTGTAAACTTCGACTCGTCGGTCCATAAAATGCTCTTCAAAAATTGATTATCGTCGACATCTTTGTGCAGTATAAAGCTGCAAAATTCTGTACGCCGTGCAAAATCTCCTTCCACGATACCTAGCACAAAAAATAGTGTAAGTTACTTTACTCACTTTAAAATGTATGAAATAATTAATAATGTATAAGATAAACAGTAATTTTATAAAAAGAAGAAATAATAAGTACCTTGCACTGGGGTGAGGTGAAATGGGTGCTTGCAATGGTTGCGGAGAACCGACCACACTTTCCATACAGAAAAGCCGAGTTCAGTCGCTACTTTTCTAATGCTTATAGTGGGATCATCGTCAAAAGCCGCCAAGATACGCTCATCCACAGCAACATCAAGTGGTCTTCCACGTACTCCTGGTTCCCTGTGTTGCAATTTGCCAGTTTCACGTAGCCTTCTATAAGTATTTGCAAACGTATCATGGCTAGGCAACCTTCTCGTGGGATACAGCTCTCCATAAAGTCTACGTGCTCTGTTGCCGTTATTTAGGGCCCGGCCATAAACCAAAAGCATATCAGCGTATTCCTGGTTAGTAAAATAAGTGCGTTGAGCCATAATCACTGCAGTGTTTTGAATTAAGTTTGAACACTACCGTCCGAAAACAGAAACAAATAACAAACAAAAACTTAACAATCAACGAAACAAAAACTAAACTCAACGAAACTGTTCAACAATGAATGTCGAAAAAGAACTCGCAAGTAGCTTCAGAGGCAGTCAAATCACGACTAAATTAAATAACAACAGAAGCAGGTAGCTGATCCGCGCGTCGTAACTTCGCCTGTACCACCAGAAAGAGACAACATCTACCTGGCTCGCACACGCATAAATGAAACCATAAAAATATTTACACGGGTAAAAACCAGTTTAGGGTGCCCTGGCAATTTTTACGGAACTTGTAATATTTTAATTCCCCCGTCCTCACATTTGATTATCAATAATTTTGTTGATAATTTAAAGTTTTATGTAACATGTGATATACCGATAGAAAGAGGATGAAATAAAGTTTTTTTATGGCCATTTGAAATTACTCAACATATTTATTTATTTTTTTAAGGGGCTGGAAACTTAAGGGCTTACAATTTTTTTTCTCGTTTGTTCACTTTCAATGTGTCGTAAGTATTTTTTCTTATGCCTTTTAGGCTTTCAATCTTTCTTTTAATTTAAAAAAAAATATATTTCTTAGGGAAAATAAAAAAACATGGTAGAAAACTAGAAATAGTAGAAGTTATTGAACCAAAATACTAGAAAATTGGGATAATTACAAAAAAATTTAAAAATTCAATTAAAAAAAATGGTAAGAGATAGAAAAAAAATTTACTAAGAAAATATGCTTCTAACGAACCCATCTATCTCCCATTTCAGTTTGTCGGACCACCCACCAAACACCCTGTATATATACGATACTTATAACAAAAACACAATTTTTAGTAGTTTTGTCTGTCTGTTTGTTCCGGCTAATCCTCCTTCCGGCTCCGATATGTATATATATATATATAAATATATATTTACTTTCATATACATTTCGTAACGAGCTGTTATTTTGACATATTTTATAGATAAAAATGATGGATTATAATATTTATAATCAATTATTGAAAAGTTTAATTTTTCAATTAATTTAAGTAAATACATAACGTTCAATATTTATTCTTGCGTTTAGGTATTAATGTTTTCTTTATCTAAAGTATTAAAATTAAATGTCGATAATGTTATTGGATCGTTTAATTTCAAGAACACAACTGACCTGAAACCGCACCAATAAAAAAAAAACGTCGGGTTGCACTCCGGGAGTGCCGGCAGAAGTGAAAACTTGAATATTAACGTTGTGCATTTTTGATATTTTGGAATGGTTAGGGAATAATTTTGCACGAATTGCTTTAATTATCACACACGAAATTTCGCGCAAGCGCCCTGAGCCGCCTAAACGAAACAGCAGGCCAGGCATACATTTTCGCCGCGCCGTAGAAAGAGAGCGGGATACTTCCTCTCCTACGCCGCGCTGGCTGTCTTTCTCTCTCCATCCGTCTTACGCACTTTCGATCAGGGTCACGTGTCCTGACGCGAGTTTAACATTTTTTACCCATTACAAAAAAGTTTACAACGCCGCTAAGAAGTTTTCACTTCAAAATAGTAGTTTTAATTTGTTCCCTGTTTTATACATCTCATGATAGATACAATATTCAAAATAACGATAGACCTTAACATTAAGACTATCATACATTCTTACTTCCGACGTTATAGTGCCAAGAACCCTGGCTTTCTGTACCAAACGGCTAACTCAGACTTTAGGCGAGAAAAGAATCAGCCCTCTTGTCACCAGCGGTGAAGACCAATTGCGGACACAGGAGTGCAATTGTATGACTTTAGTCAGGGATTCGTGTGCGGGTCATCGATCACTAATAGTGATCGATGTTGCCGCTGGAAAAAACTACTCAACTGGGTTATGTTTTTCATGATATTTTGTAATCAAATTATTAATATAAAAACCTTTACCTTTTCCTTTACAGGCTATCAAAAGTCCACTGCTAATCATAAGTCTCCCCCATAGATCGCCTCATAGGGGGGACGTTAGCCGTAGTTGCCACGGTTGTAAGATTGAATTAAGTATACACAGGCAAAATATTTTTCTACGTATAAAAAATAAAAACATAAAAATTATAGTAATGATGTTGTAAATTTATATACAAAATTGTGTCACCTGGTATTTACTCCCGTCGCTTCTGATTTATTTACAGACTATTCTTTAATGAATGTTAGGTGATGTGATGAAAGGATCAGAGTATAATCTTAAGGGGAAATATTAAAAATACTACCTCAAATGGCTTAGCAAGATCCTCGGTTGTGCCGAAAATATTGCAGCATTAATTTTGAAATAAATAAATGTAAAGTTGAGGATTAATGTTAAGTACTATGTTAGACAAAAACACGATTCCGTAAAATTTGCTCGATAGAAAAAAATCCAAAGTTACCTCCAAACTGAACAATAAACCGCTACTATTCATAAAATACTTTAAATTAGATCATGAAACTTTGCATACTAACTGAACTAACTATAAAGCAGGACTTAAAAATTACCATTATTTTCACTGTAAAAAGAAATTACCTAAACTATATCTAACGACCTATCTACTAATAGTATTAGTGATTACAAACATGTCGGTACATAGTATATGACGCGCGGGGAAGTGAGGGCGAAATAAGAATTTGAGCTGAGTTACTATATCCCCTTAACTTATGCATATAATGTAAAGACATTGTGTGTATGAAATAGCATGTCAAATAAATCTAATCTTGATTTTTTAAATACGTTACCTTCACACTAGGATTTTCACATGTATTGTGCGGGCAGTTTACAAACATGAATTTCACAAGGACAAACATCCAGACCCGGAACAATTATTACTTGTAGGTTGTACGTCATACAAATACTTGTTCCGTGCAGGATTCGCACACGCAGCCATTAGCGCTGTAATTCATTGCTAAGTCATTGTGACACGGAACAGTCAATAAAAATTACTTTATTTATATATACTTTATTTTTTTAATTTAGAAAAGTTCATATATATAATTTATTTACTCAAAAAAGGGTGGCAACCCTAATTAAATTTTACATTGTATCTATATTACCATTACCAAAGAATATATATACTACGCATGCCATTACACAGCTAAAACATAAACCCACCTTAAGACGTACGCGTATTTGAATGCAATGTTGTGTCAAAACTTTAAAAAAATCATAAAGGTGGAAAACATTTCAAATGTGGAACAAACGAACGTTAACATTTTTATTTATTTAGATTTTAACGATAAATCAGTCATGTGTGTTTAGCTGGCTGTACTTATTACATAAATTCAAGCGCCAGGTGCATGACACGTGAAATGGAAAGTAATTTTATGCACGACTTATTATGTAAATTCAAGGAGTTTCCGCGGAAGCTTGACCGCCACCGGTACTTTGCTACTCTGCCTGCCTCGTTGGTCTAGTGGTTGTAAGCGACTGCTGATCATGAGGTCCTGGGTTCGAATCCTGGGTCGGGCCAAAAAGTATTGAGTTTTTCCGTCAAGAAATTCTCAGTAGTTGCCCGGAGTCAGGAAGCTGGCGGTGTCTCACCTCCGTGCCTCGGAAAGCATGTGAAGCCGTTGGTCCTGCGCCTGATTTCTCTCCGGTTATGTCGGTTTACCGTCCCATCGGATTATGAGAGTGAGGGAATAGAGAGTGCACCTGTGCTTGCGCATACACTCGGGCACTATAATCCTGTCCTGCTCCAATGGTTAGTCTCCGTTGAGGCTGGCCGCCGTGACCGAAATTCGGGCTGGGAGGTCATTACATTATATATAATTATTTTGTCTGTATATATATAGTCATAGATATAAACATGCATTTATTCAATAACTTACACTCATTCAGTTTTGATATAGAAAATAAAATGATACCTACATAAAAACATGAAAGATAAAAATATGCTTGGGTGTGATATGTAATGTGATTCATTGACTCAACATATGGAGGTATTGGAGGCGGACTCGCTTACGAGGATAGTACGTACGCTATATTTCTATGTTCGAGAAAGATAATAAAATAAAATAATGGAAATGCAAAAGGATGTGACTGAACTCCTCCTAAACGGAATCTCTAAAATTTCGATCAAAAAGGCCGATTTTCATGAAATTTTGTGTATGATAAAGTTGACTCGAGAATGGTTTAGTTTTACAATAGACTCGGTAGGTGACGCTGTTGTCGCGATCAAGAAATCACCCGTGCGAAGCTAGGGCGGATTGCTAGTCGTTTATATAATGATTTCAATTTCTGTACATGTGAATTATTAGAAGAAACGCTGAAATGAGTGCTCTGATATTGTTCTTCAACTTCTAGTTGTTTTGTTCGCTGCTGTTTTGCACATTTGTATTCTGTCGCTGCCAATAAACTCAAAGTTTCTGCAAATGTGATTAAGCCTAAAAAATATTATACTTATTCATGTAATGTGTGTGTGCTGTGTCAGCAGCACACACACATTACATGAATAGGTAGGTAATGAATACGTCGCCCGTGTCAATGTAAATGTAAATCGCATGAAAATGAAATACGATAACGACTGCCGCCAGTGGGACGGCAGTCTGTAAGTCGGTTAGCTAGAGTGCAGTAGGCAGTTCCTTTCTAAGTGTATCATGTGAACACGCATCTCTGATGGAGAAAATACATCAACTACAACGTATATGAACAATTACTTCATTTTCCTCCCTACACAAGCCCCTATGATCACAACAATGGTGACCCCGACAATGGATAATGTGTAGAAAATTATAAAATAATTCTTATTGTTTACACCATTGTCATTATAATATAAATTACTACGAATTGCCACGTCTCCAAAGCCACATTAAATAAATGAAAAATAAAAAAACATTGTATTAACGTTTCACGATTGTATTTACGTTTTACGCTACTCCTTTTCTTTGTTTTTTAAGTTTTATTTTTAATAAATAATTTGAATAAACTACAAGTGACACACATACTTGGATTTTATTTAGCTGAATCTGTTTCGAGGTGATGATTTCTTAAATTTACGCGAACACTATACAATGAATAAAACTATTTATACGGATTTTATCGTGTTTAATTATCTTATTTTTAACTTATTTCTTTAATTCTCCACTTCCCCCGTGATCATGGGTGTTGTAAAGCACCCGAAGCGTCGGGAATTAAAACATGTTAATTAAACGCGATAAAATCCGTATAAGTAGTTTTATTCAATCTGTGTCACGGCGGTTGGGGCTCCTTTCCTGGTTTTGTTTCAATCTTCTTTACTATCTCCCACTAAATGACAGAGTACACATCCTGCTGTTTCGATTTGAGGGGTTCCTTAGGGGTAACATTGCATCTGCGACCTTCGTTTGAAATTAGATGCAGATATTCATGGGCTGCGGAGGACACTTAGTTTCAGGTGGATTGTTTTTTTTAATAGTACTGGTTAACGAACGAGAACGAGCAGACAGTCCACCTGATGGTAAGTGGATGCTGTGGCCCATAGATATCTACATTTATCCTCGATTAAGAATCAAAATGCAAATGAGTTGTCAGCCCTGAGGACTAAGATGGAATGCCTTGATTCCAGTAAAAAGTGTCGCTGCTATTTTGCGCTGGTATTCTATTCAGAGCGTGGTCCTTTCCCGGTCCAGTCGACCCATTTTTGCTACTACTATAATTTAGCCGCAGCGTGGCTCTACCACGTGTTGTCTATTTTTTATATATACATATATATATATATATATATATATATATATATATATATATATATATATATATATATATATATATATATACACAACATGTAACATAATTAACGCACTTTGAGAAAGTAGTTTGTTTAGAATCGATTCCTATCATTTTAAATAAAGGTAGTTTTTTTATCCCAAAAATAGTTAGAACTAAGTAAATTACAGTCGCACTAAATCTGTACAGTCAAAACAAACTGAAATGGACCTTAACTTAAGGCACTAAGACTTTTAAGAGTGCAGTTTTATTTGTATTATTACTAATTCTGTCATTCAATAAAAATAAAGAAAAATAAACTTTATTTCAAGGACGTTAAAGTCTTTGCGTTCGTGGATTTGTACTGTGACCACAACATTCTTCCGGAATTAGTATAACTAATTTGATAAATAATCAGTGCATGAAAATGTTTAACTAAAAATTCAGTGTATGTATTATGATTATAACATAATATACTAATTGGGGTGTCTGAGGGTGTGCGTTAATTAAGTTACATATGTATATACACAAATGAAGGATCTGTCTGTAATTTCGACACAACTGCCAAATATTGTGCTGAGGGGGTTATTTACATATCGTTAAGATGTGAATAACCATTAATAAAATGTTGTCTATCTGTTTTTCCGGGTTTATCTTTGGAATAATTGAACCGATTGTAATTAAGGTTTACGAACAGATATAGAGCAATACCAAGATTCATTAAGATTATATTTTATCCGGAAAACTTGGAGATTTTTTGAGAAATCTAAAAATTGTTAAAGTAAATGGTCTTTCGTGATTATTTCATCTAAATAAAGCCACATTAGACACTATAGGCGAGGTCGGGACCGGACGCTAGTTATAAATAATAAAAATACAAATGTGTATTTCTGTTGTGTGAGTAAATTCAAGGTTGTCGGTATAAAAAAAAGTTGCGTTATGAAGCGTTTACGCCGGTCGTACCGCCGCATGCCGTTAATGAACTTGGCACAGACAGCAGAACCGGTTTCGCCGTCAAGTGGCGACTGCTAACATTTTGCACGATCTCTTGACAGTCTAATCTGGTTTTAAATTGATGCCGTGAGATCGAAGTGGTTTGCCGATCTGATTATATTGTAGTGCTTAAATTAGGAATTAGGTCAACTTTAGTTAGGAATTTTGACCAAATTTGAGAATCAAAATGCAGATGCGTTGGATCGTCACCCCTAAGGACTAAGATGAAGTGCCTCGTTTACATTAGCAAGTCACCATACGAAACACGGCAGTCACGCTGGTATATTCTGTGCCGATCAGTCGTGCTACAACCATAATATAGCTGCTGCGTGGCTCTACCACGTGATATCAGGGGATAATCAGGTGCACTAAGAATTTTGGCGGGAACTTGCCGGCCGTGGAATTGGTGCTTCTGTATCAATTACATGATGATTTGAAGTCGATTTTGCTAACAAGTGGCAAAATTAAAAACAAATTGTACAACCGACTTCAATACGACCGAATCAATGTATTCGAAGTCAATTAAATACGCATTATTAAAGACAATTCAAAACTACGGGTCACATCTTGGTTAAATTCACAAAAACATGAAAAGCATCAGCTTTCAGCAAAAAAAGAATTATCAAAATCGGTTCACCCAGAAAAAAGTTCTGAGGTAACACACATAAAATAAAATGAAAAGAACATACAGTCGAATTGAATACCTCCTACTTATTGAAGTAATTATAACAGAGATGTGATTTTGTGTATTAAACAATTTTTATTACTGTTGGTACAACAGTTTAATTAATTTGCCGTGTCGTGGCGGCGTAAGTATTAAAATTAAATATTATCATTCTACTTACGAGATAATTCAATAGGGTAGGTCAATGTCGGCTGTGGCCTTTTTATTTTGGTAGGCTGTTATGAAATAAAGAAATAATCCTTTCATTTTAAGCTTTATAATGGGATAAAATTATTCCAGCATGACTGATCCTGACTGCCTACCGCTACGTATGGATGTTGGTATGGACTCTTGCATTACCTGGGAGATTCTCATAATTTTTCTCTCCGTTCCTCGGCCAATCTTAAGTTGCTCACTCCTTTACACCTCACTGGTTATTTATCTTACTCTTTCGACCTCATGGCCATTAGACTCTGGAACGACAATCCTCTTAACATTAAAAAAGCTCCCAACAAATTCGTCTTTAAAAATCAAGTCCGTAAGTATATGATTAAATCGTTGCAAGTTTGAATTAACTCAGCTCTCTTTTTCGTATATATTTCATATTTGTTCTAACCTATTGTGTATGTGTATATATATATATATATATATATATATATATATATATATATATATATATATATATATATATATATATATATATATATATATATATAGATATATACTTATGTATTTATGTGTATATAGTATGCGTATGTATGTATGTATATATATATATATATATATATATATATAATAAGCGACGCGCGGGCAAGTGGGGACGAAATTAGAATTTGAGCTGACTTACTATATCCCCTTAAGATGTACGAACCGCAGAAACATTAACGGCTTCATCACTATTTATATCGTATGGGATCGTGGGATAACAAGTATCTAAAAAAAATTATGCCGGTATAGCTATTTCTACTATAACATTATGCTAATAAGATGTGAAGCTTGAAAGCATCAATTTTGAACATAAAAAGCCGGTTCTTTATTCAAGTTGTAGGTGTTGCAAACTGGATGCGTAAGCAAGACATCTGTATTAATTCGGCGTTGTGACACAGGCTGTATCAAAGTGCATAAATCTACGGCAAACTGAGACGGTCAAATTGTAATAGACTGATGTACACTCGTACTTTAAGCTACGTAACAGTTTTGTTCAGAGTTTTTCATTTTACTTTTAGTTATAAGCTTTCGTACGCGCGCCGCATATGTGTGCTCACTGCAACAGCAATCATTATCATGCATCCAATGGGTGCGTTTGGCAGAAAAAAGCGCTAGCAATCGCTTACTAGCGCTGAAATAGTTTTCGGCCAGGACACCATTGCTACTTCAGTAACGCTGACACATTCCGCCATTTTGCTTATTTAATTTGTTTGTTTTGAAGTAGAGTTTATAAGTTGTTTTGTGCAATATTAGTTTTAAGTAATATAATGACATGAATAGACATATACATGTTATTAAAATTCATGTTTGATAAGTTTTTAATATGAATACTTTACAAACATATATTTAAATTAGGTTAGGTTCCCCGGTTAAAACTAACATCGTGTCCTGGAGGAAAATAGCTACTTACGATTTGACAGCGCTTACCGCTTACGATCGCCATTTTGCTTACAAGCGCTTGCTAGCGCTTTTTTCTGCCAAACGCACCCATTCTTCTATTACTTCCTATAAAAGTCCACTGCTAAATAATGGATCCAGCACTGCACGGTTGAACATCTGCAAAAATGTTATCTATACAGGTCACACTAGGCCCAGCAATACGAGTCGGTTCTAAGAATGAACAAATAAGCTGTAGTAAGCAATCAGGGCTAAAGAGCTGAGTTGACACTCATGCTACTATTCCAGATTAGCGCAGCTTCCAAAAAGGCAGTGTATGGTATGTTCAGCAGTGGGCTTATGGCAGCCTTTAAAAGTCCACAGTTTAACAGAAGCCTCCCTCAGGCAGGCAGGTTGGCAACAATAGTTTTTATCCTTTTGATTTATTAGAAAGATACTGCCTCTCATCTTCTCCTATTCCAGTTTAGCTCTGTCTGGAGTGCTGTGCCTCATTGTTTTTGATTTTACCATAGTTGCCACGGTTGGCAGATAGTCTGAATCCAGACTTCAATAATGATTATTATTTTTGATTATAATTGATTTCATATAATTTTATACACATTTAACCATAAGAACTCAGTGGAATAAGTTCGGTTACTACTTCCTTTATTTCACATATTATACCGATAAACTCGATTGTAACGAGCGAACGACCTGAATATCAGGAATACCTTTGTTTAGTAGGAGTGGGCGATACAAATCGTATATTATAGATACTAGAAAGAGCATATAATCACTACGATTAGATTACTGTAATATCTATATATCGGTACAATATCCAATATCTTTATATATGGCGAGCTTAGACCATTCTTGTGTGTTGAACGGTCTAAGCTGGCGAGTGACGACAAACTATGTACTTGACAGAACATAACATGTAGTGATCTATGTAGGTAATATTTGAGAACATTTAACATCCAAATCAAAGATATATTAATTATGTAAAATACATGTAAAATATCTATAATATGATATTATACTGATTCAAAATTCGAACGAAACATAATCGCGCTAAAGAATGAAAGATAATATAATTGAATTTAACAGGTAAATTTACTTAGATTTTTCTTTGTAGTATGTACTCAAGTATCGTAGATATTAACCAATACGTGTTATAATTATCATCATTACAGCCCTTCACAAGTGCACTGCTGAACATAGGCCTCCCCCAAGTAATGCCACAAAGCACGGTCCCGAGTCACCTGCATACATCGACTTCCCGCATGTCTTACCAGCTCGTCACTCCATCTAGTGGGAGGTTGCCCTACACTACTCCTACCGGTACGAGCCTGCCACTCGAGAACCTTTTTTCACCATCGGTTGTCGGTTCGAGCTATTTACCAGTCCATTGCCATTTCAGCTTACTAATCCGTTGGGCTATGTCCAAGTTTATCACGCAGAGAAACCCCGAGCATAGCCTTCTCATATCAAAGTAAATTAAATCAACAAAAATCGTGTAGTACTTACAAAATTATAAAATCACGTAGATATCAACCGATACATAGATATTAAAATATATAATATATTCCACATCAGATATTCATATCCTATACATAGATACGACTTGATGTAGGGCAAGAGTTACCCATGAGTTACCCACATATACTTCTGTTATGTTTATTAGTAGACCTGTATAGGCAATAATTAACATGTATCCACAGAGCATGTATTGTAAGCACGTAAAGCCTGATCTCTCTCCGTTCGTGTCGGATTAACGTCCCATCTGACGAGTGAGAGAACAGAGAGTGCACCTGTGCTTGCGCACACACTTGGGCACTATAATGCTGTCCTGCGCCGACGGTCAGTCTCCGTTAAGACTGGTCGCAGTTACCGAAAATCGGTCCGGAAGACATTGTCACATTATAAGGAAAGGTCTGAGGCATAAACATTTCGAGGTCGTGTGAAGTCCATCAACACGGTCTAATTGCTCTATAATCCCCTTAATCCAATTTCCAGACCGCCGACGGGAAGCGGCGGTTACTCTGTGTCCCATATCTAGTAATTAGATTTTACTGTCTCAGTTGTTTTTTTTTTTTTATAGAATAGGGTGACAAACGAGCACACAGTCCACCTGATGGTAAGTGGATACTGTGGGCCATAGACATCTACATTTATCCTCGATTAAGAATTAACATGCAAATGCGTTGCCACCCCTGAGAAATTAAATGGAATGCCTCGTTTCCAGTAAACACCACCATACGAAACCCAACAGCATTGAACTCCCTATTTTACGGTGGTATTTTGTGAGAGCGTGGTCCTTATCCGGTCGAACCGATCCGTTAGGGCTACGACCATAATAAAGCTACAGTGTGGCTCTACCACGAAAAATTCCGAGCAGCTTTTAGTTTTTTTTCCGGAGTTACGAGTAGAGTTGATGTGTATATATGAGTATTTTTGATAGAAGATAACTTGTGTCGATTTCCTTTCAAAGTTTTTAGTTAACTTTCATCAATAAACCTCACGGAGGTGTACAATTTTCGTTTAGTTTGTTTTTGTTTAATGTTAACTGGCGTTGATTACTTACCAAAGTTTAATTTAATTCATAAGCAAAATGGGTGTTTATGTTTTTTTTATTTTATTTACATGTGATGCTGCAAGTGTATGATGATTAGTGATTGTCTATCAAAGTTTAAATTGATCAATCTTTTAAGGCGAGGAGATCAATTTTGATTATGTTTTTATAATATTAGTAATATATATTATTTAGGTATACCTACTTTAATACATATTAGTAACTTTTACCCGAAATAAGTATCTACTTAATTATATATATAGAAACAACTAGCATTTTTTTTAAAATACAGCAAGTAGAAAGTAAATACATTATTGAGGCTCAAAATACCTATTTATTTCGATATATTTTACTACGGTCCAACTCTGTTACCCTAGAACCGCCCTGGAAATGATGAGGATGAGCCTCTATCTCACAGCCCCACACATAACGCAAGCATTATAAGCTCACTTGGAGTGGCAGAAATGTTTTATAACATTACTACCTGATATACTTTTAAAAAATGTCAATTTTACCTAGCAGCTAGCCTGTTCAGACATTTTTGTTATTAGAGATTCTTAGTACCGCCTACAACAATATACTTAAACGCCTTTAATAGGAAAAAAGTTCGTTACAAATAGATATCACAGAAATGACGCGAACGTGTTAGAGCCATAATTAACTTCAGTTGAATGACTTCTGTGACTGGATTACGCAATACGCCATGTTGTCGACCGCTTTGCCCTGCGCCGTCAAACAGAGTGAAATTATCAAGTTACTGATCGATTAACTTAGCTCGTCTTATTACAAAAAGTATTGTTAATGGTTTACTGATACTTGGGTTTAAAATATGGTTTACGAAGAGTTCTTCTATAAAAATTTTATATATAGATTCTAACCAAAGCAGTTCCTTAGCCACGACGCCACTGTTTTTGTAAAATTTGACATTTTTACTGTGAAACCTTTATGGGGTTTTACAATTTAGTTTGCAATATTTAACACTAGGTCTTATTATAGAAAAAGTGGTTTAATAGATCTCGGGTTTTAAAAAAGAGCCTTTATAACGAAAAAAGTAAGAACATGTCGCGAAATTTGGGATTCGATGTCTAATTCCATCTTTATATTCTAGTTCGCAATACTTAACACTAACTGTTATTACAGAACGTGGTTTATTGAATCTCGGTTTTAAAGAAGAAGAACTTCGTGTTATATGTGTGTGTGTTTGATAACATCATCATCGTTATCATTACAGCCCTTCGCAAGTCCACTACTGAACATAGGAATGCCACAAAGCCCGGTCCTGAGCCACCTGCACCCATCGACTTCCTGCTTGTCTTACCAGGTCGTCACTCCATCTCGTGTGGGGTCGCCCTACACTGCGTTTACCGGTACAAGGCTGCCACTCTAGAACCTTTTTTCCCCATCGGTTGTCGGTTCTTCGAGCTATATGGCCAGCCCATTGCCACTTCAGCTTACTAATCTGTTGGGCTATGTCAGTTCACTCTGGGTCTGCTGCGGATATCCTCATTTCTAAGTTTAACGCCCAGGGAAAGCCCGAGCATAGCCCTTTCCATAGCTCGCTGAGCGACCTTGAGCGTCCTAACTCCTAATACGGCCACGTGTTTGATAGATGTGGTTAAATTTCATATTTTACATTTCCATCCGTTCATCTATTATAGCCTATAAAATTCCACTGTTGGACGTAGGCCTCCCGCATAGATTGCCTTATGGGGGAATTTTGCCATAGTTGCAAATCTAGCCAAGCGGGTTGGCAACCGCAGTTTTTTTTTAATTTTGAGTTTTTGTAAGGTAGATGCTGCTGTCCATGTCATGTTTCATTTTCCAAGACGACATGGGGTGGTGGATTGGGTGGATATAAGAGTACGTCTACTCTTATATCCACCCAATCCACCACCCCTAGAGCACTAAACAAAGATTTTTTACGTGGTAGAGCCATGCTGCAGCTATATTACTGGATAGTTGGAGCGCGAATGAGTCGTCTCGACCGGGGACGGACCACGATCTCGCAGAATACCAGCGTGAAATAGCAGCTTAACGCTACTGTGTTTCGTATGGTGAGCGTAGAAAACCGGAGACCCTTTTTTATTGGAAACGCGGCATACCATGGTAGTCCTCACGGGTGACAACGCATCATTATTTTGATTCTTAATCGAAGGTAGATGTAGATGTCTATGGGTCACAGCAACCACTTAACATCTGGTGGACCGTGTGCTCGTTTTATCCTATAAAATGAAAACAAAAACATGGATGGACTAGGGATAATATGCCTTCGAAATGAGTAAGTGAAGTGATGATGGCTAGTAGAGGAGAATGGGATAGTAAGACATGCCATGCCAACCCCAAATAACTTGGAATAAGTGCAGGAAGAAGCAGATTATAGATAACGACCTGTGTACATGTATACGATTATATAATTGATTTTTCACCTCTGTCGGCAGTGACGTATGACAGCCTCTGTTTTTGTTTTTTTTTTTTGGCACAAAATAGTCATCGACAATAATATTATTCAAAGTCGAATTTCACAACAAAAACACGATATTTTGGCACTAAGCGACGCTACTTAGAGACAAGGTGAAATATTTCACAGATTATATGGCGGGGAAGTTAATTTGATAGGTAAATGCCCCTACATTCCCCTATCAAATTAACTTTATGTTTCTTTTTGTAATATTAATTATATTTTATATTAGATTAGAAATGAATAAGTCAAACTACAGATATTTCAAGTTAAAAGTACATAAACAGAGCCGTGGTAGCTCAGATGGTTAGCGCTCGCTGTTAATTTCAAAGTACGCGAGCAAACCGGGTTCGATTCCCGGCGGCACTAATGAAATTGTTAATTGCAATTTGAAGTGCTGATTTACTACTTGCTCGGGGGTGAAGGTAAACATCGTGAGGGAACCTGCATGTCTGAGAAATAACGAAAAAAATATTTCAACGACATGTGAAGTTCACCAACACGCAATAGGGCAGCGCGGCGGTTACTTCCTTGCCCTAAAACCCTCTCAGAAATTAGCGGAGGCCGGTGCCCCGCTGTGGGACGTATATAGACTGTAAAGTTAACGATAACATAAATTCAAAAGAGTTATAAAATGTGGAAAACATTAAGCAACAAACCACTAAGCGATTGTTTTGTGTGTGTATTTATCTAATACTTTAGAAATCGATAAATGTTTTATTTAAAACGGAGCTTCTGTAACGAAAAACTTCTTACTTTATTTTTTATTTTAAAAAAACGTTACCTCCACACTACAATTTTCTCCTGTATCGTGGGGGCAGTTTACAAATATAAATTTCACAAGGACCAACATCCACACCCGGAATAATTATTTGTAGGCCATACAAATACTTGTTCCGTGCGAGATTCGAACCCGCGGCTCTTAGCCACGGAGCCGTCAAACTTCACCTCAGTGCCTACTAGGGACTTCTGGTGAACAAAATATTATTTTCCCTCATTACCTACAGCCCATTAGTGGTGGGTCGTTGTCGAATTATTAACGAACGAAACGCAACTGCTTTCCCGACGACGAAAACTTTAGGCTCGGGCTTAAACACGGAGCAAATCTTTGTATTTGCTCCGTGGGCATATAGGACGAAACTTATCCAACATGGAATAGAACTGCGTTTTCGTTGAGTGAAATGGTTGCAGTTTCTTACAACTAGGGTCGCCAGGTCTTAAAACCGAAAATCCGGACAGACCAGTGAACTTAGCCGGACATTTTGCTAAAAAGGCCGGACACCCTTAATTTTTTAGTTTTACTAAAACGACAACTTTTTTAAATGTTAATCAGTGGTTTTTATTAGTTACCAAACTTTTTCTTAAATTTTAATGAAATTACAGCAATTTTATAAACAAAGTCTTCTTTATTATTAATTATTCAATATTCATTACATATTAAATTTAATAATTGCTATAGTATGTATGTAATCACATGAAAAATGTAAAGAAATGGTGAAATTTAAAAAGCCTAGCAAAATCCGGACAGGCCGGACATCGTCTAATTTGGCCGGACACGCAAACAAAAATCCTGACTGTGTCCGGCTTTATCCGGACGCCTGGCAACGCTATCAACAGCCCCTTAGTGATGAGTCGATGTCGAATTTTTAACGAACGAAACGCAACTGCTTTCCCGACGACGAAAACGTAGGCTCAGGATTAAAGGACGAAACTTATCCAACATGGAATAGAATTGCGTTTTCGTCGAATGAAGTGGTTGCAGTTTCTTACAACTATCAATGATTTACGACATTACTAACGTTTGTAAACGAATACGGAACCTAAGACTACAATAAAACGCGAAACGTTAAGTACGACGACGCGACGACTGAAATGATAGTTGAATCATTGCGTTCTCGACTGTATTTTAATATCTATAAAATAAAAAATCGCACTAAGTAAATCGAAGACTGCACGGTTTCATCGTCGCAGAACACAAAACGGTCTTTGTAAACGGTTCGTCGCCGCACCGCAAACCCTTACAGGCCATTCAAAATTTGTAAACTTTTTTTTTAAATTTGAGTTTGTGAAATACCTTCGAGTGGTAGCATTGTAGATACAATCCGAAAAATCCGAATCCTCCTAGTATAGTTTTAATGCGGCAAATCTATCGGATTGAACATTGTTAGGCCAGTCGCGTTAAGTAGCCGTGAATCTGCAAATATTCAGATATTTATAGATTCAAGGCTAAACACGAACTTGTGTGGGCTGAACTTGCGTAGTCGGCCTTCACTTTATTTCTCGATAACGTGTTTTTTTTCTTCTAGATCTTACACGTGAACGATATTATTAGACAACTGAAATTCTTTCCAGCTCTAAATCTAGGCTAAATAACACCATGGTGGTATAAAGATTTCTAGGAAGTAGATTTTGAGCAATTTAAAATTTATGAGGCATTTCTCATAGACTGTCTTATAGGGGGGATTTTGGCATAGTTGGCACGCTTGGCAGGCGGGTTGGCAATCAAATTTTTAAAATTATTTTGAGTTTTTATCAGGAAGATTCTGCTGCTAATTTCCTGGTTTGTTTCCCTTTGAGGCAATCGTCTATGGAAGCTTAGATTCAGCGGTGGATGCTATAATGAATGGATGGATGGACAATGAGGCCTAATAATCTTCCTCTCACCAGGTGTCCCGCAATTTTATTTTTTTAATATAAGAGGGGTGACGTACGTGTACACAGTCGGATGGTAAGTTGATCCTGTGGCCCATAGACGTCTACATTTATCCTCAATTAAGAATCAAAATGCAGATGCGTTGTTGTTGACCTGTGAGGACTAAAATAGAATGCCTCGTTTCCTGTAAAAAAGGGGTCTCCGGATCTCTACACTCACCATACGAAACACAACTGTATTAAGCTGCTATTTTACGCTGGTGTTCTGTGAGAGCGTGGTCCTTCCCCGGTCGAGTCGACCCATCCGTGCTACAACCATAATATAGCGGCAGCGTGGCTCTACCGCGTATAAAAAAATACTTAAAGAATGTGTTCTATTTACTCGTACCACGGGCAACTTTCAATCACTGCTTTAAAACGCTGTCACTGAGGAAGTGAGAAATGTACATGTGGATAGAAATACGATAAAGTTACAGGCGAAAAGTTCGTCGTAAGTCATAACATTATTAAATCTGGATGCTCAGACTCAGACAACAATAGAAAGGTAGACGGAACACTACGTTCGTTATCAAGTGACGAGGGCATCATGATCAAGTTATTGTAAGAAAACGCACTCACACACACACATAATATGCACTAAAAACCATGTTGATGATTGAAAATCATCATTCAGACAACGAATATCAATAGTCTGTAGTTTTTAGATTTTTTCTTAGTAGGTATATGCATTTTGATGTAGAACAGCCCACACGACTTGTATAATATATTACATTTATACTGGATGACTTTTTTACCGTTTTGAAAAAATAGAGTGTAACATGTGAATCACGAAGTAGAAGCCTATGGCACTGATGTTTTACAAAAAATAAAAACAAAAATTTTGGATTACATTAATTTATTAATTAAAATCTATCGAAATTCAAATCATATCCACCCTACTTTACGAACGGCAATAAAACAATAAATTCAGTAGGCATCTTTAACCTTGTCACTTCGCAGGGTCACAGGCTAGAGTGGATATGATTTGAATTTCGATAGATTTTAATTAATTTAATTCAAAATTTTTGTTTTTATTTTTGTAAAATATCAGTGGCATAGGCTTCTACTCCATTATATTGATGACAATTGTCATTAATAAGAGGCAGTATAATTAAATTCATAGCAAGAGTAGCACGTCTCCCTTTCATTTAACACCTTTCCACTACAGCATAATGATCTACTTTGATTCCGAATTTCAAGTTTTGTCACCTAGAAGTGGTCTAGGTTGTTCATGTGTACCTCTTTCAGTCGGTGATGGATAAACATGGCAGTTTTCAGACTTTGATAACTCAAAAGTTATTACTTACAGCTTTATTTATGTAATTTGGATTTTTTGGGCAGACAAACAAAATTGCAATTGTGTAGTTGTAATAAGTAATAACTATATAATAAATAACTATATAATTTATTTATAACAGGAAAACTAACTACTATTAATCAACGCTATATGGTACACTAGCTATCCGCCCCGGCTTCGCTCGGGCATATATATATATATATATATATATATATATATATATATATATATATATATATATATATATATATATATATATATATGTAACTTATAGTGCATGTACTATACATATAAACCTTCCTCTTTAATCATTCTGTCTATTGATGAAAACCGCATCATAACCCGTTGCATAGTTTAAAATATCTAAGCCTATAGATGGCGGGAAGCGACTTTGTTTTGACTTTTTATACTATGTAGAGATAGTTTAGTGGTCGTAAACTCGACGCGCGTATAATATACTGATCATGAGGTCCCGGGGTAGAATCCTGAGCCTAAATCAGTTATTAGGTTTCTCTGTCAAGAAATTCTCAGTAGCTCACAGTCAACAGTCAGCAAGTTGGCGGTGTCTCACCCCTGTGCCTCGGAAAGCACGTAAAGCCGTTGGTTCTGCGCCTGAACTTTCTTTGGTTCTGTCGAATTGCTACACCATCGACCTTTTTTATAGAATGAAGGTGACAAACGAGCCCGCAGTCCACCTGATTGTAAGTGGATGCTGTGGCCCATAGACATCTACATTTATCCTCGAATAAGAATCAAAACGCAGATGCGTCGTCACCCGTGAGGACTAAGTTGGAATGCCTCGTTTTCAGCTAAAAATGGTATCCAGATCTCTACACTCACCATACGAAACACAGCAGTATTAAGCTGCTATTTTACGCTGGTATTCTGTGAGAGCGTGGTCTTTCGCCAGTCGAGCTGACCCATTCTTGCTGCAGCCATAATATAGCTGCAGCGTGGCTCAACTACATAAAAATGTAGTGATGATAATAAAATCAGGTAGTCGTTGGAAGCAGGTGGCTCAGAATCGTTTTTGTGGCAATCCGTGGAGGGTGGACTATGTTCAGGCATGAACTTGTGATGGTCTGTGATTATTATGATGATTAAAATATAAAATTACATTCACCCACAGTTATCGTGACGTCTTCCGGAAAATGTGAAAGACCCAAGTTTCTACCGTAAAATCCGCAAAAGTTTCAATCTAATATCAAGTAGTGCAAACATAAATATAAGGTATTGGAGGATCAGGCGGCGATTTACAAAAGACATTGCTCCCTAGGCGATTTTGCTTTTACATATTCTATTTCCAATCTTACGGATTGCGTCTTGTCGTAAAAGAACTGAGCCGGCTCTTTAACATCTGTAAAGTATCTCGATATATAAGAGAAGGATATATATAAAATAGAATTTGAATAGCATGTAAAGGCTATATAAAATAGAATTTGAATAGGTGTTTCGTATAGTGATTATAGAGCACCGGAGACCATTTTTTACTGGAAACGAGGCATTCCATCTCAGTCCTTTGGGGTGAAAACGCATCTGCGTTTTGATTCTTAATCGAGGATAAATGTAGATGTTTAAGGGCCACAGTATCCACTTACCAATAATTGGAGTTTGTGCTCGTTTGTCACCCGTATTCTATAAAAAAAAACTTGCAGGTTATCGAAAGTCCTCAGCTGAACATAAGCTTACGTTATTTATATATTTTCGTGCTTCTTACCATATTATGTATGCCGATGACTTGCAACTCTATGCTCTTGCCGATGCTACTACCATGCATAATGCTGTAACCGTGATTAACTCCGATATTAACTGGATTCTTAATTGGTCAAGAAGGTACGGGGTCGCTGTTATACCAAGCAAATATCAGGCTATAGTCTTAGGCAGCGCACGTCAATTAGGTAATCATACATCGTTAGATCCTCTGATTTATAATGGCGAGGTAATTCCTTACAGCTCTCATGTTAGGGACTTGGGATTAACCTTGGATTGTTCACTTACTTGGCGCAGTCATGTTGAGAAAGTTAGCCGTAAAGTTTGTACTACGTTTAGACATTTGTACAGATATAAAAATATCTTACCGCCTTGTACGAATAAACTTCTAATTCAATCGCTTATTCTTCCTATGTTTGATTATGCTGATGTGTGTTACGTAGATGCAGACAAATACTTGGTTAATAAATTGGATCGGCTTCTCAACAACTGTATCCGTTTCATTTACGGTCTTCGAAAGTATGACCACGTCTCTTTCTATCGCTTTCAACTTAAATGGTTAAATATCCCACAATGCAGGAGCCTTAGAATTCTTAGCACTCTGTTCACTGTTCTTAACGATCCATTGGCCCCAGAGTATTTGAAATGTGAGTTTCAATACCTGGGTTTTTCCCATGATTGCAATCTTCGCTCTCTTACCAATCTCGTGCTCCATACTCCTTTCCACCCTACTGGTTTCCTCTCAAACTCTTTCGCTGTTATAGCTGTAAGACTCTGGAATGCGCTTCCCTAGCAATAAGAAAATCCCCTAACAAGTGGATTATTAAAACAAAAGTAAAGGAACATTATTTGGGTTCATCTGACACATAAATATATAAATAATGTATAACATTTAATCTATTAGATCCTTATATATATTTAATTAAGTTTGAGCTACGAGTATGTATGTGTGTGGTGTATGTGTGTGTGTGTGTGGGGGAGGGGTGTATGTGTATGTGAAATTTATCAATTTTAGGTTTCATCTTAGCCCACTGCAGTACACACATCTCCCACTAACTTTCCGGTTGGCTAGAAAATGCCATATGGCATTAAGTCCGCCGTTTGTACCTTTACAATAAAGTGTAAATAAATAAAAAAAATAAAAAATAAAAGAATGCCTCTTAATAGGATATTTACCATAGTTGCCACAATTGGCAAGCGGGTCGACAACCGAAAGAAAGAAAGAACATATTTATTCATTGCTGCAAGCTGCAACTCTATTTTACAAAACATTATTTATATATTACCTATTAGCGTTATCAAATAAAAAAAAACTAAACAAAATATAAAAAAAATGGATTGGCAAAAAGGCCGACTCAGCAAAATGCTACAGTAACAGAGTTACCGCAGCACTGATATTCTGTCGGAACCACATAAGTCCACTCGCAAACAATCGCTGGACGTAATTTTGTATCTATTTTATAACTTAGAATCACTAAGTAATTAAGCAATGTTAATATTTAATAGTTATATCATGTACTTATTTAATATTATGTATATTAAACTAGCTTACTCTATGCTAAGTTTCTGTACTGTATAGCCGGCTATACATGTTGGCCGAGCGAAGGCGAGCACTAGCGTATAGACAGCCCATTTATCTAGCCTCACCATTGCTCGTCAACGCTCGCCTAGCTGGCCGAGTGCAGGCGAACTCTAACGTGTGTACGGTTTGTTTGGCGTGCCTTGCCGCAACTCGGGATCGCTCGCCACGACTCGTCTCGCCGGAACAACGTTGGTTTTTCTGCACAAATCAAAGGCGCTCGCTTGCACTCGGCAGATCGTGTCCACATGCTAGTCGGCCATGTCAGTATGTTACTAGGGTAAGTAGTAATACCTCAATGCAAAATGTAGACTATAGCACTCTCGCCTATAGTCTACTCATCAATTTGCTTACGCTCGCGTTGGTCTAGGCTTGACCAGCGTGCCGGCTTATGACTCTGTGATCCTAAGTCTATATTATCGCAACCGCAGTTTTTAGGTAGCAGCAGTTATCAGGAAGATGCTACTGCCCGTCTTCTGGTTCAATTCCCCTCTGTCGCCTCTTACAACGGGATGATATGGGGTAGTGAATATCCTTACAACGCTTTTATGCGGTTTATATTCTTCAGACGGAAATACGTGTTGGCCAAGGCTCAGCCAACGCGAGCGTATACAAATTGATACAAGGCGAGTGCTACATTCTACCTGTTCACTATTTCACACTTGTGAAACTTGTGAGTGAACATACTGACATGGCCGATTAACATGTGGACACGAATTGCGATTAACATGTGAAGCGCCTTTGATTTGTGCAGAAAAATCGACGCTGTTCTGAAGTGAGACGAGCCGTGGCGAGCAAATCCGAGTGATGGTAAGGCACGCCAAAAGAACCGTATACACGTTGGCGCTCGTTTGTACACTGGTAGGCGAGCGACGACCAGCAATGACAAGGCAAGACAAGTGAGCTGTCTCTTTCTATACGTAGGCGCCTTCGCTCGGTCAACATTTAGAGCCGGCTATTCAATACCATACAATAATAGTAATGTCCTCCAGGCCGAATTTCGACCACGGAGGCTAGCCATCGGCGCAGGACAGGATTATAGTGCCCAAGTGTATGCGCAGGCACAGGTGCACTTTATTCCCTCATTTTCATAACCCGATGGGACGGTAAACCGACACGACCGGAGAGAGATCAGGCGCAGGAGCACCGGCTTTACGTACTTTCCGAGACACGGGGGTGAAACACCGCCAACTTCCTGACTCCGGGCAACTACTGAGAATTTCTTGACGGAAAAACTCAATAATTAATTTTTTGCCCGACCCGGGATTCGAACTCGGGACCTCATGATCAGCAGTCGCACTGCTACAACCACTAGACGAGGCAGGCACCATACAATACGTATCCTTCAAACGTATTTTCAATGTCACAGCTGAATAAATTCTTGCCACGTCTCGGATATACTGTGTATACTGTACACGAAATCGACTCTAATAGAATTTATAAATACGGCTTAAAATTGTGTTAGAATTTATAAATACGGCTTTTTTTTTATAGTATAGGGTGACAAACGAGCACACAGTCCACCTGATGGTAAGTGGTTGCTGTGGCCCATAGGCATCTACATCTATCCTCGATTACGAATCAAAATGTACATGCGTTGTCACCCGTGAGGACTAAGATGGAATGCCTCGTTTCCAGTAAAATGGGTCTCCGGTTCTCTACACTCACCATACGAAATACAGCAGCATTAAGCTACTATTTCACGCTGGTATTCTGTGAGAGCGTGGTCCTTCCCCGGTCGAGCCGACCCATTCGTGCTACAACTATACATCTAATATAACTGCAGCATGGCTCTACCACGTATAAAGGCTTAAAATTGTGTTTTCCTGATAGTGAACAATTCTCAAAAAATTTTGCTTGGAAAATTAATAGTTTTACATAATCCTTTGTTTTTAAGTATAACCAATAGATTGCCTCCAGCGTGTTGGCAACCGCAGTTCTTTATGATTTCGAGTTGTTATCCGGAAGATGCTGCTGCCATCTCCTGGTTAGTTTTTCCTGTCTCTTCTTACGTCAGCAGTGGGTCGATATTGGTGGTGAAATCTCTTACGCCGCAAGTACATGGCGATGGTTTTATAAATAATAATGTAGGAAATCAAATTGACGTCGTAAAATAATACAGGAAAATTATTATATAACTATTAAATTCCTACACCCGAAAAGCGACAGTAGTCTAATGGCAGGGCGCGGACCGCGAACTCAAAAGGGTCGTGGGTTCGAATCCGCCATTCGACTACCGGCGTGAACCACTCGTAACACAAGCAATTTAAGCTTACCACGAGTGGTTAAAGGGAATATTAGTAATGCTAATGGCAGTGTTAACATTCTAGGAGAAAACTACGAGTACAGAATAAAAAAAAACACTGTTCTGTAGAGGAAACAATTTTGTACATTTTTCCCGTTTGTACTTGGTGGCATTATTAATATTGTCGAATGCACCTAGGGCTGTCAACTTTTTGCACAAAAATTCACCGAAATTATTAATATTAAGTTCGGAAAAATAAATGAAACAGGATTTTAGAAAAATAAACAGTATTCTAATTTATTTAAGTTAGAAACTTTTGGACCTGCTCTCCACAATTGAAGTAGAAATTAAATTAAATAAGGGGCTTATTTTAATTAAATTAATTGAAGTTCTATTTTTGGTTTTATGGCTCCGGATGTTAGCGATGATAAGAACAGTATTTTGAACCGACTTCAAAAAAGGAGGAGGTTCTCAATTCGACTATTTTTTTTTGAGTGTTTGACTCAGAACTTTTTGGGTGGACTGATTTGTGTTGATTCTTTTTTTATTTAAAATTTGGTGCTGCTCATGTGTTCTCACATACATTTGATCAAGATCTGACCAGTCGTTTTTTAGTTATCCTTAATAATGCTTATTTAATTGATTTCGACTACATTGACGAGGATCTCATGTTATTCGTATTGAAGTCGATTGTACAAAATTTTTAATTTTACCACTAACGTATGCTTTTTTTTAATAGAAAAGTTAACAGTATTAAAGAACAAATTTAAGTATAATACTTTAATTAACTGTATGGTTGGCAACCCTAAATGCGCCACGGTTTATAATAAGAAACAAATTGTCTTTCATTGGTAGTTGTTATGGTATTTTTTCTGAGCCGTTATCAGATGATGCCAAAAAACTTTGTCCGTAAATAAGATAAGCTCAAATTCAGCTCAAGGTCGCTGAACGAACTATGGAGAAGGCTATGCTCGGGGTTTCTCTACGCGATAGATTTTAAAATGAGGATATCAAACCCTCTCAGAAATGAGGGGGCCTGTGCTCACCAGTGGGACGTATATTGGCTGTAACTTTACTTTTACTTCTTTATACCTAGATCATTAGTGTACGAATTAATCGATGAATCGTTTTTAAAGAACAACAAACTAAAAAGAATAATTTGTCATAACTTACTTATTAAAGAAAGATCATTATTCTTACCTGCGTTGTGAATTCATTAGAATATCCAATGCCCCATATCATTCCGTCCGAGCATCTTTCTGATTACAACTTGAAATAATAACAAACAGTGGTTGCAGCCACGTGTGCCAAGCGTGGCAACTATGGCAGATATTTCTCCTATGAGAGAGGCCAATATTTAGCAGTGAACTTCTGATATGCTGTAATGTGTGTAATGTATACATATTTTTTAAATACGTGTGTACTGTGATGTGTGTACGAGTCAAGCAGGCTGCATAAATATTTACTAAGCGAAGTCTAGACTAAACGTCCTAGTTCACACGTTTGCAATGCAAAGCTAGTATTGTAACACTTGGTAAATAAATATAAATATAAACACTCACGCCTGTCACCCAGAGGGGTAGGCAGAGACTACAGACTTCCATTTGGTACGATCCTGACACACCTCTCTCGCCTCCTTCACATCCATATACCTACGCATACATGCTCGTCGGTTAGGGGTACTCCTAATTTGGCCCGTTTTTAATAAATCGCTAATTTGGTCGATAAATTTTCTCCTAGGACGTCCCTTTCCGACTCTGCCATTCACTTCTGCAACATAAATTTTCTGTGTCACTCTTTCCTCATTCATTCTTTCTACATGACCAAACCACCGAAGCATTACTTTCTTAATCCTGGTCCGAACATCATCTTGCAAAGCACACTCTTCTCTTATCACACAATTTCTCACTCTGTCATTCAGATTCAGCCCTAACATACTCCTTAACGACCACATTTCTACTGCGTTCATTCTACTCTCGTGCTTCTTCTGCCACACCCAACTTTCACTACCATACGTGTGTACACATGTGTGACCAACACAGCATTGTGAATTGCCAGACGTGCCTTTTTCGACACATTTTGACTCTTCACAATAGAGTGCAGGGCCCCATTTACTCTATTTCCTGCTAAACACGTGGTGTCTGTAAATTTTAGTATTTTTCTTAAACGTTACACACGAGGATTTTCTCCTGAATTGTGGAGGCAGTTTACAAACATAAAGTGTACAAGAACAAACATCAACTTAGGAATTTTCAAGAAAAGAGCCTATTCCGTTTTAAAAGGCCGACATCACATCTGCAATTCCCCTGGTGTTGCAGCTGTTCATGGGCGGCGGTAATCACTTACCATCAGGTGAGCCGCATTCTCGATTGCCCCCTCTCCTATAAAAAAAATCAAGTCCCATAAGAATAATTGTTCCGTGCGGGATGCGAACCCGCGGCCCTCAGCGCAACAACTCATTGCTCTGCCACTGCACGCCACGGAGCCAATTTGAATTATTGACAAGCTGACGACTAAGCACACACATTTCTAGGTGTTAATGAGTCCTTTCCTGGCTAGAAGTCTATCTGGGTAGCTACCACACTATTACCTGGTACTGCCGCCAAATCTGCCGCGTGGACTGCTGGGTTCTGAAGGGAATGGGGAAGCGGTATAATTACAGGCTGTGCGGCATTCCAGCTTAGTCCTCAGAGGTGACAACGCATCTATAGCCTTCTTTGTTGAAAATGATTACAGGTGTCCATGGACTGCTGTAGCCATTTACTATCAGGTTTTTATAGAATAAGGGTGACAAACGAGCACACAGTCTACCTGATGGTAAGTGGATACTGTGGCCTATAGACGCCCACATCTTTTTTTTTTAAAATATTAGTAATCTTATTAATTAACATTACTAATATTCCTTTTAACCACTCCTGGTAAGCTTGAAAATGCTTGTGTTAGGAGTGGTTCACGACAGTAGTCAAATGGCGGATTCGAACCCACGACCTTTTGATTTCGCGATCCGCGCCCTGCCCCTAGGCTACCGTCGCTTCAAATTTTAAAAAAGTTTATCATTGATTAACAATCAAAACGCAGTTGCATTGTTGTCACCCCTGAGAACTAAGATGGAATGCCTCGTTTCCAGTAATAAGTCTCCGGATCCCTACAGTCACCATATGAGACACAGCAGCATCAAGCTGCTATTTTACGCTGGTATTCTGTGAGAACCTTGTCCTTTCCCGGTAGAGCTGACCCTTTCATGCTACAACCATAATGTAGCTGCAACGTGGCTCTACCACGAATAGTAAAGAAAGTTGAATGTTAGAGTACCTGTACTGCGTCCCACTGCTGGGCAAAGACAATTAATTTTTGAGAGGATCATGAAACCAATAGTCCGCTATGTTTAGTACCCATGTTGACATATAATTTAACGTTTTGTATTTCGTATTGCAGTTGATGAGGAGACTGCGCCAGGTGGTCGGGCAGAGGCTCTTCGAGGCGATCATGAAGGCGACCTTCTACGGACAGTTCGTGGCCGGCGAGGACCAGAACAAGATCCGACCCACCATTGAGAGGTACTAAATAACTTACAGTAAAATCAAACTTACAATGCGATATGTAACTCTGATGGGAATCGTTTACCGGGGGGGGGGGGGGGTTCGCTACGCAACCGCCTAATGTTTTTTCATCCTATACAATGTATACAGGGTTATTTTTCAAAGATTAGTCAAATTTTTAACTTGAGTTTAAAATATAAATAATGATATACCGTTGTTGCAGTTTTTGAAAACATGAGTAAATACGGCTTCTACTTTTATTTGAAATTATCCCAAATTGTGAAGATACGTGAAAGGAAAACATTGTTTCCCGTTTCAAGCATTATTTCGTCGCCGACGCCCGCAAAGGGGCCAACCTCAATTAAAAAAATTACAAAAATAATCGTATTTGTAGTTTTACATTAAATTAAAAAAGCTGGTAATTGCGGAATAATGAATGTTTTCTTGCTCTCCTGTAACTTTTAAAAATTGAGGTTCTCCCATTTATGGCGTCATCGACGAATTGGTCACGGAGGAGTGTTAGATTTAGCATAATTAAAGTTTATATGGACAAGGAGTACAGAAATCTAAAATTATTAAATAATATGATTTACAAATGTATTAATTTAAATAAAATAAAGCAAACATTGTTTTCGTTCATACTGCCTATAATGTCTCAGTAGAAAATACAAATATACTGGGTGATTTTTTTTAACCGTCTGGAATAAAATTGGGTGTTATAGGTGAACGGACTAGAAGCCTATGGAACTAATACCGTAATTTTTTTTAATTTTACATTAACTTATTATGAAATTGATTTATCACTAAATACTACTAATTGGGTACGTACTAATTTAATTTCGATAATTTTTAATTGATTTATGTATTTCGTTCAAAAATTTTTGTTCTTATTTTTTGGACTGAAATTTAATTTAAAATTAGTAGTATTTATTGACAGATCAATTTCAAAATATGTTAATGTAAAATAAAATAAAAAATTAAAATATCAGCGGGCTATTTCTTTTCCAGATGGTAAAAAAATCACTGAGTGTATGTACGTCATTATTCTAAGGCCAATGTAGTCTGTGGTCGAAAACTAAAGATTGCCGACAAAGAATTTTATAATGTTGCCAACAAATAATTACTGACAGATTGACTGATAAGCTGTGAATTTTGTGCGACGTCTGGCAAAAAGCGCTACTCTGTATTTTGTATATTCCACATTTGTGTTATATGTTAATCTGCAGTTGAAAGTAAATACAGCTTGCATATTATACAAAACTAAATTATTAATAAATTTAGACCACTAGGCGACCACAAGTTATGATGAAATGATAGAACTTTGTAACCTAAAATAAGTTATGTATTAATTGAATAAAGCTATAGACCTATAATCGATGCCGATACATTAATTCATCGCATTCGAACGGATAAGGTTAAAACGAAGCCAAACGAACGAAACTATTTTCACCAGAGTCACATAACAGCTTTTCGGTTGGGAACAAATTCAAATACGCTTCCTCTCTCTTAGCCCCTAAATTGCGCGCCCAACGGGGTCCATAATACTAGTCTCTCATTATCTTATGTACATTTTGGCTTAGCAATAAAAGCACCCGTAAATGCTTCTTGAAGTTGACAACATAACATGGAAGAAACTGAATGACATAATAACGCACTCATCGGTAGGTCTTGAAATAGAAAATTTTGGACTTTTTGGTCGTTTGGTAACAACACGTATATAATTATAATTCAAAATGGCACCCATTTTTACCACGTTTGTACTCCTCAGCTATATTTAAAGTTTCGAAACTCAAACTGGTTGATAAGTAGTTTAAAACCGATTGCTTAGTTTGTAACGAACTTACAAACAAAGAAACAAACAGGTAGACAAGAAAGTGTATTAATATTGTATTGTCATCCAGTTCTGAGCTATGTTTCAATTTTCAAGTATCTAAGTCATCAAGAAGTTAGTTAAAATCATTTGCAAAATATTTACCCAACAGATAAAAAAGCGAGTTCATAAAAATGTGGTAAAAGGCTGCAGTACGGGGTTATACCGTTTATCCACCCTAAAAATCCACCCAAGTGTGGATACTCGAAAACCTGTGTTCGTTTGTCCAACCTAGGTGGGGTGAATAATCGGAATTCACTTTTTGATGGTTGATCCACCTTTACACCCCAAGTACAATTCAACGGAAAATATATTCATACTTTAAAATATTATTCATAAAATTTTAATAACCACAAACAAAAAATCGTATGTAAATTAAACTTCCTTGTTTTAAATAATAATAAGTAATTTATAAATTCTGCAATATGCCCAGGAAATGACCAACACTAATTTCATTATTGAGTAAACGTAGTTACATATCCTGTATGAATTCGTCTCTTTTAATATACATTTGCAATCGTTTTCTAAATATCTTTGTGACAAAAGAAGTCTTAGCAAAAAACTGGGCGTTATTTGCAAGAAATCCAAAAACTTTACTAAATTTAGATGTTAGTCTCTAATTTCATTTGATATTGTGTTATGCCAAGATTCCAATTAATTTGTAGTTCTGTGAGGTACTCCAAATTAATCCCAAACAGTCGCATAATTATCGTCCTTGAGTCATTTTATTTTATAGTAATTCACAAAAGCCTCTATATTATCATTATTATTCCAAAAGATTTTACAAACGGCCATCATGTTTCTATAAACGACTGTGCACAAAATCGTAAGATAAATAATATACGAATTCCGATTATCCATCCCGTCTAGGGGTGGATAAACGGGCACGAGTTTCCGAGTATCCAGCCTAGGGTGAATTTCTAAGGTTGGATAAACGACATAACCGTACGTAACAAGTGGTAAAACTAAAAATTTTGTACAACCGACTTCAATACGGCCGAATCAAAGTATTCGAAGTCAATTCAATACGCATTATTAAGGTTACTCAAAAACTACTGGTCAGATCTTGATTCAATTTATATGAGACCACACGAGAAGCACCAGTTTTCAAACAAAATATAATCAAAAATCGATTTACCAAGAAAAGAGTTCTGACACACACAAAAAAACATACAGTCTAATTGAGTAACTCCTCCTTTTTGAAGTCGGTTATAAAAGGATTAGTACTGAAACTCAATATTGCAACTTGCTCTATCACCGGGAGGGCGACCATCTGTCCCAAGGAGGTGTCGGATTTATCGTCCACAAGTCTCTCGTCAACAACGTTGTAAAGATTGGGAGTGTGTCGACGAGAGTCGCGTACCTGATACTCAGAATCACCAAACGGTATTCGCCGAAGGTCATACAGGTCTACGCACCAACCTCGGTATATCCCGATGAGGAGGTGGAGGAAATGTATGAGGATATTTCTAGAGCTATGCATTCCTCCAAAACCCACTACACGGTGTTGATGGGAGACTTCAACGCAAAACTAGGCACAAGAGAAGGCGGTGAGCTGAAGTTAGGGAAATTTGGGATAGGGCATCGGAACCGTAGGGGTCAGCAGCTGGCTGACTTTATGGAGAAAGAGGGACTCTTTATGATGAACTTTTTCGTCCAGAAGCGGCCCCACAGGAAGTGGACCTGGTCGAGCCCCGACGGTTCGACAAAAAATGAGATTGACTTCATTATGAAGACCAGACGCCAACTGTTCAGTGATGTCTCAGTGATCGCAAGGGTGAAAACCGGCAGCGATCACCGAGTGGTTAGAGGCACACTGAACCTAAACGTTAAGTTGGAGAGGTCTCGTCTAATGAAGTCAACGCTCCGTCCCCCTCGTGCTCTAATCCAGAATCCCCAGACTTTTCAGCTCGAGTTACGTAACCGCTTTCAGTGCCTAGAGGAATGCAATGCAGTGGACGATATGAATGACAAGCTCGTGGAAACTGTCCATGCGGTCGGAGCCTCTAAGTTCTGCAAGACTCGCCGCAAAAGAACACAAAAACTCTCCGATCGCACTCTTAATCTCATGGCTGTTAGACGGGAGATGAGGCTGCAATCGTCAACAGATTTGACAGCATGCAGGCAACTGAACAGACAGATCTCCAAATGCATACGGCGAGACTTACGCAACTTTAATACTGCTCGTATTAAAGAAGCGATCGATCGGAACCAGGGCTCCAAAGTCTTTGCCAGAGATCTGTCTGCCAGAAAGAGCCAACTGTCAAAGCTGAAGACTGAGTGTGGCAGCATCGTTTCCGGGACACCTGAGATTCTGAGTGAGATTCAGAGGTTCTATGGGCAGCTGTACACATCATCGTTGGAGCCACACGCAGGCGTGAGTAACGATCCAAGAGCGGGTCTTATCCGACACTATTCCGATGATATCCCGGACGTCAGTCTGAGCGAGATTAGAATGGCTCTCCAGCACCTTAAAAACGGTAAGTCCCAGGGCGAGGATGGAATTACAGCGGAGCTTCTGAAAGCGGATGGAACACCGGTACTTGAAGTCCTTCAGAAGCTCTTCAATTCCGTCCTCCATGGTGGCACTACTCCGGAGGCGTGGAGCAGAAGTGCGGTGGTCATGTTTTTTAAGAAAGGCGCAATAACGCTCTCTTGAAGAACTACAGACCGATTTCCCTTCTGAGCCGCGTCTACGTGCTGTTTTCGAGAGTCATTACGAATCGTCTCGCACGCAGACTCGACGACTTCCAGCCTCCCGAACAAGCCGGTTTCCGAAAAGGCTTCAGTACCATAGACCACATACATACCCTGCGGCAGATTGTACAGAAGACCGAAGAGTACAATCTGCCACTTTGCCTGGCGTATGTGGACTATGAGAAAGCCTTTGATTCCGTCTAAATTTGGGCGGTGTTACAGTCCCTTCAGCGGTGCCAAGTTGACTGTCGGTACATCGAAGTGCTGAAGTGTTTGTACAGTAGTACTATAAATGAAGTAATACTATGAATGTTTCTATTTTTTTGTTTTTCTGATATTTTTGTATGTAATAGTGTGTACTTTGTTGGTACAATAAATAATAAATAAATAAATAATTTTATTTATTTATTATTTATTGTATATAGATAATACATCGTCGGTATATCGAAGTGCTGAAGTTTTTGTACTGTAGGGCTACGATGGCTATCCGAGTACAGAACCAGAGTTCGAAACCTATCCAACTGCAGAGAGGTGTAAGACAGGGTGACGTTATATCCCCGAAACTCTTCACCGCTGCGTTGGAAGACGTTTTCAAGCTACTGGACTGGAAAGGATACGGTATTAACATCAATGGCGAGTACATCACTCACCTTCGATTTGCCGACGATATAGTCCTTATGGCAGAATCGCTGGAGGACCTTAGCACTATGCTCAATAACCTTAGTGGTGTCTCACAACGGATGGGTCTTAAGATGAACATGGACAAAACAAAGATCATGTTTAATGTCCATGTCACACCTATGCCGGTAGTTGTTGGGAGCACTATGCTCGAAGTTGTTGACGAGTACGTTTACCTGGGACAAATAGTCCGACTAGGTAAGTCCAACTTCGACCGAGAGGTCAATCGACGGATTCAACTCGGCTGGGCAGAGTTCGGGAAATTACGACACATCTTCCCGTCAGGTATACCTCAATCTCTGAAAACTAAAGTGTACAACCAGTGCGTGTTGTCAGTGATGACTTACGGATCAGAGACTTGGTCCTTCACTGCTGGCCGTATGAGGACGCTCGAGGTCGCTCAGCAAGCTATGGCGAGGGCTACGCTCGGAGTTTCTCTGCGTGCTAGTCTCAGAAATGAGGATATCCGCAGTGAAACCAGAGTGACCGACATAGCCAACGGATTAGTAAGCTGAAGTGGCAATGGGCCGGCGATATAGCTCGATAACCGATGGGGAACAAAGGTTTTCGAGTGGCAGCCTCGTACCGGTAGGCGTAGTGTAGGACGACCCCCCCACTAGATGGAGTGACGACCTGGTAAGACATGCAGGAAGTCGATGGATGCAGGTGGCTCAGGACCGTGCTTTGTGGCATTACTTGGGGGAGGCCTATGTTCAGCAGTGCACTTGTGAAGGGCTGTAATGATGATGATGATGACTCAATATTGCTATCCATCTGTCTGTTTTTCCGTCAAGGTGTCAAGGCAACAGCGAATAGGGTTTTATTACGCGGAAGATAGTTTTTTTTTAAATATAAAGCGAGTGTTCACACAGCCCACCTGACTAATGGATGCTTGTGGCTCATAGACATCTACAACTTTCCTCAATTAAGAAACAAAATGCAACTGCGTTGTCACCCCGGAGGACTAAGATGGAATGCCTCGTATTTAGTAAAAAGGGTCTCCGGTTCTCTAAACTCACTACACAAAACACAGCAGCATTAAACTGCTATTTTAAATTGGTATTCTGTGAGAGCGTGGTCTTTACCCGGTCGATCCCATTTGAATAACTATAATAAAGCTGCATCATGGCTCCACCACGTATAGTGGGATTAACCATATCCTGCTAATCCACCGCTTACCACCATATGGCACAGTGAGTGTGATTGCACGATTTAATTCCCCCTCTTCTTTTTGGGTCGACTAGGCGGTCGGTGGGTCTTCACACCTTTGTTGTCGATATTAAAAGCACTAGAACCAAGCGTCTTTGAGGCAATAGTGAATAGGCATATGTTACTCTAAGACAGTGCGATTTACCATCTAAGGCTGCATCACCACTTACCACCAGGTGGGGTTGTGGTCAAGTACTGGTTTATAAAAAGTAAAAAAAAAATTGTAAGTATTCAATCTAATGGTTACACAAAGTAAAACCTAGCAACAAAGTGCAAGGGCAAATTTTATAGGCATTAGAAACTGTAAATCCCAAAATCTCCACGTCATTGCAGTATCATTAATCTCCTGCTTTATATTCAGTTAAGTCTAGAAAACAACGATCAAGAAAAACTGAAAAAGAAAACCAGTTTTTTATCTCTATAACCACGCGAACAAGGGCTTTGGTAATACTAATTGTGTAAATTTTTTAAATGCTTATTAAATGAGCGGAAATATTGTATCACTTGATGTAAAATTATTAATCCTTTTTATGGTAGTATATTTAGATAGACATATTATGGTTATAATACGAATGGGTCAGCTCGACCGGGGTAGAGTACCACGCTCTCGCAGAATACCAGCGTAAAATAGCAGCTTAATACTGCTGTTTCGTATGGTGACTGTAGAGAACCGGAGACTCTTTTTACTGGAAACGAGGCATTCCATTTTTATCCTCAAGGGTGACAACGCATCTGCTTTTTGATTCTTAATTTTGATTACAAACACATTTAAAAAATACTGCAGATATAAGTACCTAAGCATAAGTACCTCACTAAATTGCTATATTCGAGTTGTTTTTTTTTAATTTACATTTTCCATCAGTCTCCATTTAAATCAAACAGGATTAACTTGGATCCAACCTAGCCTTATTTAGATTACATGAAGGCCGATACTAGACGCGATCGCGGGTTATTGAAACATCATTAGTAGAGTAGAATAGAATTGAATAGAACCATTTTTATTCAATATAGATTACAATAAAACGTATTTAAAAGTTATGTAAGCTTTACAACAGGTCCGAAAAAATTTCTGTTCTGGGAAGAACCAGCAAGAAACTCAGCGGGATACCTTGAAATTATAATACCATTGTACCAATATTTTAAAATTTAAACAATTAGTATGAAAACATTTAGAAACAGTGTGGTAGTGATCACCCAGGCGTTATTATCAATCATGAACCTTTTAGTAGTATAATAACCCTTATTAAACAATACAATACAATACAATACAATACAATACAATACTCTTTATTGTACACCAACGAAACATAAATCCTATACCTTTAAACGAGCAATTCTTGTATCTTGGAAACGGCTCCAACGATTTTCATAAAATTTTGTGTGCAGGGAGTTTCGGGGGCAATAAATCGATCTAGCTAGGATTTGATTTCAGAAAATGTCTTTTTGTCCGTGTTTTTAGGTAATGAAACACTGCTACAATATCGTTAGAATAAGAAGGTAAATTTTGATAGTTTATTAATGATTACAAATAGCTTAATTGGTACATTGGTACATTGCCGTGTAGTGGCGGTTAAGAATATCCACTACCCCATATCTTCCCGTGGGTGTCGTAAAAGGCGACAGAGGGAAACAGGCAGGAGATGGGCAGCAGCATCTTCCTGATAACAACAATTACACAAAAAAAAACTGCGGTTGCCAACCCGCTCGCCAAGCGTGGCAACTATGGCAATATACCCCCCATGAACAATAACACAAATAGACGGCCCCCAGTCCCCGGCGGCCCCGCTATTCCTGGCTACGGTGGTGACCATGGTAACGGCGGGGCAGGGGGTGCTAAGAATCTCCGGTGGAGGTTCGGTTGCCACCTACGACGACTCGACCTGGCAACATTTAACGCACGCACACTGAGGACTGACGAGAAGATCCTGGAGCTGGAAGAAGAGATAGACAAGTTGCACTGGAGTATTATAGGATTATCCGAGGTCCGAAGAGAGGGGGAGGACACGGTGATTCTCGAATCCGGCAACTTGTTCTATCACCGGGAGGGCGACCATCTGTCCCAAGGAGGTGTCGGATTTATCGTCCACAAGTCTCTCGTCAACAACGTTGTAAAGATTGGGAGTGTGTCGACGAGAGTCGCGTACCTGATACTCAGAATCACCAAACGGTATTCGCTGAAGGTCATACAGGTTTACGCACCAACCTCGGCACATCCCGATGAGGAGGTGGAGGAAATGTATGAGGATATTTCCAAAGCCATGCATTACTCCAAAACCCACTACACGGTGTTGATGGGAGACTTCAACGCAAAACTAGGCACAAGAGAAAGCGGTGAGCTGAAGTTAGGGAAATTTGGGGTAGGGCAACGGAACCGAAGGGGCCAGCAGCTGGCCGACTTTATGGAGAAAGAGGGACTCTTTATGATGAACTCTTTCTTCCAGAAGCGGCCCCACAGGAAGTGGACCTGGTCGAGCCCCGACGGTTCGACAAAAAATGAGATTGACTTCATTATGACGACCGGACGCCAACTGTTCAGTGATGTCTCAGTGATCGCAAGGGTGAAAACTGGCAGCGATCACCGAATGGTTAGAGGCACACTGAACCTAAACGTTAAGTTGGAGAGGTCTCGTCTACTGAAGTCAACGCTCCGTCCCCCTCGTGCTCTAATCTAGAATCCCGAAAACTTTCAACTCGAGTTACACAACCGCTTTCAGTGCCTACAAGATTGCAATGCAGTGGACGATATGAATGACAAGCTCGTGGAAACTGTCCATGCGGTTGGAGCTAAGTTCTGCAAGACCCGCCGCAGAAGAACACAAAAACTCTCCGATCACACTCTTAATCTCATGGCTGTTAGACGGGAGATGAGGCTGCAATCGTCAACAGACTTGACAGCATACAGGCAACTGAACAGACAGATCTCCAAATGCATGCGGCGAGACTTACCCAACTTTAATACTGCTCGTATTAAAAAAGCGATCGAGTGGAACCAGGGCTCCAAAGTCTTTGCCAGAGATCTGTCTGCCCGTAAGAGCCAACTGTCAAAGCTGAAGACTGAGTGTGGCAGCATCGTTTCCGGGACACCTGAGATTTTGAGTGAGATTGAGAGGTTCTATGGGCAGCTGTACACATCATCGTTGGAGCCACACGTAAGTGTGAGTAACGATCCAAGAGCAAGTCTTATCCGACACTATTCCGATGATATCCCGGACGTCAGTCTAAGCTAGATTAGAATGGCTCTCCAGCACCTTAAAAACGGCAGGGCCCCAGGTGAGGATGGAATTACAGCGGAGCTTCTGAAAGCGGGTGGAACACCGGTACTTGAAGTCCTTCAGAGGCTCTTCAATTCCGTCCTCCATGGTGGCACTACTCCAGAGGCGTGGAGCAGAAGTGCGGTGGTCTTGTTCTTTAAGAAAGGCGACACCGCTCTCTTGAAGAACTACAGACCGATTTCCCTTCTGAGCCGCGTCTACGTGCTGTTTTCGAGAGTCATTACGAATCGTCTCGCACGCAGACTCGACGACTTCCAGCCTCCCGAACAAGCCGGTTTCCGAAAAGGCTTCAGTACCATAGACCACATACATACCCTGCGGCAGATTGTACAGAAGACTGAAGAGTACAATTTGCCACTTTGCCTGGCGTATGTGGACTATGAGAAAGCCTTTGATTCCGTCGAAATTTGGGCGGTGCTGCAGTCCCTTCAGCGGTGCCAAGTTGACTGTCGGTATATCGAAGTGCTGAAATGTTTGTACAGTAGGGCTACGATGGCTATCCGAGTACAGAACCAGAGCTCGAAACCTATCCAACTGCAGAGAGGTGTAAGACAGGGTGACGTTATATCCCCGAAACTTCACCGCTGCTTTGGAAGACGTTTTCAAGCTACTGGACTGGAAAGGATACGGTATTAACTTCAATGGCGAGTACATCACTCACCTTCGATTTGCCGACGATATAGTCCTTATGGCAGAATCGCTGGAGGACTTAAGCACTATGCTCAATGACCTCAATAGTGCCTCCCAACGGATAGGTCTTAAGATGAACATGGACAAAACAAAGATCATGTTTAATGTCCATGTCACACCTATGCCGGTAGTTGTTGGGAGCACTATGCTCGAAGTTGTTGACGAGTACGTTTACCTGGGACAAATAGTCCGACTAGGTAAGTCCAACTTCGACCGAGAGGTCAATCGACGGATTCAACTCGGCTGGGCAGCGTTCGGGAAATTATGACATATCTTCTCGTCAGGTATACCGCAATCTCTAAAAACTAGATTGTACAACCAGTGCGTGTTGCCAGTGATGACTTACGGATCTGAGACGTGGTCCTTCACTGCTGGCCGTATGAGGACGCTCAAGGTCGCTCAGCGAGCTATGGAGAGGGCTATGCTCGGAGTTTCTCTGCGTGATAGACTCAGAAATGAGGATATCCGCAGTAAAACCAGAGTGACCGACATAGCCCAACGGATTAGTAAGCTGAAGTGGCAATGGGCCGGCCATATAGCTCGAAGAACCGATAACCGATGGGGAAGAAAGGTTCTGGAGTGGCAGCCTCGTACCGGTAGGCGTAGTGTAGGGCGACCCCCCACTAGATGGAGTGACGATCTGGTAAGATATGCAGGAAGTCGATGGATGCAGATGGCTCAGGACCGTGCTTTGTGGCATTACTTGGGGGAGGCCTATGTTCAGCAGTGGACTTGTGAAGGGCTGTAATGATGATGAATGATAATTGGTACATTGGGCGGTCACAAAATCGTAATACCGTGGTTCGATCCCAGACCGACCGACCGACTTTATTAAATTTTTTTTCAAGTTCCTTTCTTTTTTGAGAAAATCTATTTTTTTCGAGCCCTTTTTTTAGTATTTTTTAAAAACACGAAAATTTAAATTAAACTAATTGCACTCATGATTTTTCAGTTCAGTTTTTTCTATTATGTCGCTACGATCAAAAAATATTCGTATTTCATCAGTATGTAATTTGTATCCAAATATAATTTCCAAAACACACGAATTAAAAAAAAACCGAGCGAAAAATACCGAGCAAAGCTCGGTCAACCCGGTACTATAAGGAATAATAAAAAAACAATGAGGTAAGAACAAAACGCGGTCTTATTGCTTCATAGCAATCTCTTCCGGACAACCCAGAAGAGGAAATTAATAAAAATAAAAATAAGATTAACGGGTAGGGTGCACTAAATTAAATAAAAAACAATGTTTGTTATAGTAAGATTTTTAATTCCGTGTAGTGTCGGTGCAAGAATATCCACCAGCCCGTATCGTCCCGTGGGTGTCGTGAGAGCGAGAGAGGGAAGTTGAACCAGGGGATGGAGCAGCAGCGTCTTTCCGATAACAACTCTAAATTATAGGAAAGTACGGTTGCCAGCCGCCTTACAGTGGATTTTTATAGGCTGCAATAGATCGAATGGATGATTTTTTTTAAATCTTTTAATTGATGCGTCCTGCATATTTTATTGGACTCCGGCTTATTGTAAAAGTAACTCTAGCTTTTGCTTGTTTCTAGTGTTTGCATAATTGCATAGTTTACTTCATTGTATTAATAAAACGGTTTTTTCGTACAGATACATTAATTTCTCGTAAATGTAACTGTGAGGCCTAAGCTAAATACATAGTGTATTTATTTCTTTAAAATTTTCTGTACGACATCAGACTTAAGTACAAAATTTAAAAAAAAACAATTATTATACTTTGAGCTTAATCTTTTGTTTATAGTTCATACACCCTCTTCCTTTTTCCGCCCCATTTTTGGACGGGCAACGGTTGTAAAAGAAGACGAAATAAGAAAAAAACTTTCCTATCATTTACCAGCGCCTTTATACATCTGACCATCTAATAAGAAACATCTGGTTCTTTATTCTTTATTAGAAAACATAAATTCTCTTCTAATGAAGGTTCAGAAGGTTGTCTGAAAGAAATCAACTTCGGATTGATCATATAGCTCTTTTCCGCAAAATAACGATAAAAAATTACATTAGTTCATTTGATAAATACGCTGCGCGCCGTCTGGTCTGAATCGTTCTTTAGTCTGCGTTTTTCGTGTTACACATTGTACAACTGTACAGATAAGCGACTCGTGTAAATATTAGCAAACGCGTACAGAAATGCCGAAATAAACAAAATGTGATTTGGGGCAAGGTTGTGTGGGAAGCGACAGCTGAAGTAGCGTCAAGGTCGAGACGATTAAGGCCGATACAGAGACTATTCCTAGATTTAACTCAAATTCCAAAATGTCTGACTTTGAATCTAAAGACCACCAAACTTTAAACACTATTTAGATCATATTACAGGTACAGTGTGTCCGGTTACGGACTACGGATATTCTAGTTTATTATAATTACAATTATATTTTAATTCATGAATACACTACACACTGAGGTCTAATTCCCATCCCCTCTATGTGGCCGCTATTTTTAACTTCCCGCTAAGAAAATTGAAAATTTTCAAAAATAGGAAAGTTATTGGTTTCATCTCAATTTTCGAAAATCGAGTTTTTATCAGATCTTGACGTTTTGAGATCCCAAGAAGCTAAGTATTCTATTTTGTTGCATTCTTTGGGGGTGGCCTATGTTCAGCAGTGGATTTGTGAAGGGCTGTAGTGAGGATTATGATGAAATATTTATTTTCCTTAATATTTATTTAAAACTAATTTCATATTCGCTCATAATAGCCGGAATATTTTTTTGAGATAATTCTTTATCACATTGTCCGATTTAATGATATCAATTGCTAGATTAGGGGTGCCTCAGAAGTGGTAAATTTAGTCAAGCTCTGATGAAGGGGATCCATGAGAAAATCAAATAAATTAACCTACATTTGCAAATGCATCTGCACGACACTTGGGTAAATCATTATTTACCGAGTCACTTTATATTCTTTTTAGTTTTTTTAAGTCGTTTTTTTATAAGTTTATTTTTTATAACGTCTTTCATCAGTAATGAGTATGCAACTTCCATCCATTCATCCAAAGCCTACAAAAGTTTACTGCTGAACATAGGCCGCCCGATTGCCTCATGGGGGGTTTTTACCATAGTTGCCACGCTTGGCAAGCGAATAGGCAACCGCAGTTTTTAATATAATAAAATTAATAATTTATTTGCCTCGAATGTAGGTATTTACAATAAGATGTTTACAGAGTACCTAAAGGATCCGTACATTCTACCATTTTGGCATGCAAATATCAAATTAAAATCTATTTCTTAACAACACTAGTAAGTAAATATAAATAGATTTAATATATTGAATAAAACTAAATTTACGGTTTTCGACGGAACTAAATCGACAGCAACCATGGTCACGGGGGGTCCCCCCCGTGATCATGGTTGCTGTAAAGCACCCGAAACGTCGGGAATTAAAAATAAGTAAAATCAGTTAAATAAACGCGACAAAATCCGTAAATTTAGTTTTATTCAATGTGTAGTGTTCGCGTAAATTTAAGAAATCATTAGATTTAATATGATAATTATGAGTATAAATAGTTACTACATTATCATAATTAAAAGTATTGTATTATTAAACATGTTATTTATTCATATAATTTAAAGTTGTTATCAGGAGGATGCTACTGCCCATCTCCTCATTCAATTTCTCTCTGTCACCTCTTGCGACACCCTCTGCCAACTACTCTCCTCTACCACGGTTTACAATACATTTCTGTATACAGCTTCGTCAAGGCTAATGGTCAAACGTTAAAGTTTTTTAAATACTGTGTACTATGTATTATGTACTTTAACGTGGTAGAGCCATACTGCAGCTATATTAGTAGTATAGTTGTAGCGCGAATGCGTCGGCTCGACCGGGGAAGGACCACGCTCTCACAGAGTACCAGCGTAAAATAGCAGCTTAACGCTGCTATGTTTCGTATGTGAGTGTAGAGAACCGGAGACCCTTTTACTGGAAAGGAGGGATTTCATCTTAATCCTCTCGGGTGACAACGCATTTGCATTTTGATTCGTAATCGTGTATACATGTAGATGTCTATGGGCCGCTGCAACCACTTACCATCAGGTGGACTGTGTGCTTGTTTGTTACCCTTCTCCTATTAAAAAAAAAAACTTTCATTATGAAATTCAAGGGACCGAGATTTTTTTCGTTTAAAGAGTTTTCGTTATAATATGGAGATGTGTAAACAAACAAAAGACAACTTAAAGACACAAAAACGTTTTTTTTACTACCTATATATTTATATTTTTTAATAGGTGATAGAACTGCTTTCCTGCCCAGGAGTCCGTCTGGGTAGATATCACACTTCTTACCTACTCCTGGGGCCAAATAGCAGTGCCTGTACTGCTGTGTCCTGGGTTGAAGGGTATAGAGAGCCAGAATAATTACTGGTAGTGAGGCATATTCCATCTTAGTCTATTATTCCATTAATCTGTTATATATTGTAACAATAAATAATGTCCTCCAGACCGAATTTCGGTCACGGTGGCCAGCCTCAACGGAGGCTAGCCATCGGCGCAGGACAGGATTATAGTGCCCAAGTGTATGCACAAGCACAGGTGCACTCTCTGTTCCCTCACTCTCATAATCCGATGGGACCGGAGAGAGATCAGGCGCAGGACCAACGGCTTTACGTGCTTTCCGAGGCACGGGGATGAGACAGCACCAAAAATAAATAATAAAACACAGTTAGTTCATTCTGCGTACATCGGACCAAAGACAATAATTAAAAAGCTGAATGTACTCTGGGTTAACTTTGACATCGGGACGTCAGTCACCTCAGTCCCCCGTGACCATGGGTGCTGGAAAGCACCCGAAACGTCGGGTACTGAAAATAAATAAAACGCGATAAAATCCGTAAAAGTAGTTTTAATCAATGTATAGTGTTCGCGTAAATATAAGAAATCATTTAATAAAATATTTAATATGTATTATTATTATTACATCGTTTAAAAGTTATTTGGTAAACTATATTTGTTATGTATTGAAATAAATTACATCCGTGTCTCCAGATGCGGTGGCGGTACAGATCGTCTTCATAAAATAATAAAAACTTTTTCTTAGAATACGTAATAAAATTATATTTGTAAAGAATAGCCCATACATTATGTTTTGTTGTAAAGGTGACCATTACATTACATAGTGTGTTTTATTGTGTGGTTATATAATACCTATATTGTGTGGGTATAATTTAAATCGACCAATCTCATAAATCTAGAACAACGTCTATGCAATAGAGCTTTGCGTTACATTGTAGCTTTAGTATAAAAATAGATTATATTAATAGCTTCAGATTGTGTTCGCAGCAGTTTTTACGTACATACCAGTTTATCAATTATCATATCATGCGATATCACCTCTGAGGACAAATATGGAATTCACGACCTCTAATTATAATGGCTTTAGGGATGGCGATTCTTTCCGAAAAAGATTGATTTTTAAATCGCTTTGAATCGAAATCTGATAAATTGATTTACAAGAAAATCGAGGTCTAAAAGATCGATTTTTTAAAAAAATAGATCTTTTTTAGATTTGATTTCAGTTTATAATATTTAAAATATTAAAAGATGCAATAAAGTACGGATCACAAACATACTTATTTTTTTAATCCATTAAGAAGAGACGAAAGTAACTGAACACGCAGCAGTTTTGCGAGTTTTGAATGTTCATTCTTTACGAGTTTGGGTACATTCAACTAATTCTTAATAATTTGAAAGTTCTTATAAGGACAGAAAAATATTCGATCTCAATTTTCTAGGGTGAAAAATCGATTCACTGGATCGATTCAGTACTATATATCATATCAAAAATCGATCTTTCTGCCACAAGAAAATGATTCTTCGATTAATCGATCTCAGATCGACATGCCTACTCTTATACCCTTCAGACCGGAACACAGCAGCGCAAGCTTTGCTATTCTGTGGCAGAAATAATAAAGATGATGGTAACAGGTAGCCGCCCGTTAGACTCCTAGGCACAAAATGCGACCTACCACATCACAAAACTAAAAATATAGCTTCCCATAGACATAGCGTTGTAGCTATGTTGTTAACGAGCCGGAAGGTGGCGCTGTTGCCGAGATCGACCACGTCCAAATGGCTGCAGATTCGTTGCTACAGCAGATCCCCTCCGCAGAGATCGTGATCCTCGGCGACTTTAACGCCCATCACGCCGAATGGCTTGGTTCACGTTCAACCGATCATGCGGGGAGATCTGTTCATGATTTTGCCTTGGCATATGGTCTGACACAACTGGTTACTTCGCCTACGCGGATTCTAGTTGTGGAGGATCATGAATGGATTGGACCTTCTGCTGACCTCTCACCCGGACGGATATCCGATTTCCGTCGACGCCCCTTTAGGCTCCTCGGACCATTGTCTGGTCCGGAGTGTTGTGCCACTCACGCTGAAATCGCGGTTGCATTCTGCAGGCTGCCGCCGTGTTTGGCACTATAGGTCAGCCGATTGGGATGGGATGCGGTCTTTCTTTGCATCCTACCCTTGGGGGCGGGTTTGCTTCTCGCCGGATGATCCCAACGTTGTTGCGGATTCTGTTACTGATGTGGTACTTCAGGGTATGGAACTTTTTATTCCTTCCTCTGTGGTGCCCATTGGAGGCAAATCTCAGCCATGGTTTGGTCGCTCCTGTAAAATAGCATCATGCTATAAGCAGGAGTGCTATCAAGCCTGGGTTGATGCATCAGCGTCCCGGGATGTAAACACCAGCGCTCTAAAAAAGAAGTATAATTCCGCCTCTAGGTCCTTCAAAAGAGTCATTGCCAAGGCAAAGTCAGAGCACATAGGCAGAATTGGCGAGAAACTAGTTCGCCTTCCTTCTGGAACCCGTGCATTCTGGTCTCTCGCCAAGGCTGTCCAGGGGAATTTCTGTCAGCCATCTCTTCCATCTCTGCACAGGGAGGACGACTCACTGGCCCATACTGCAAAGGAGAAAGCCGATCTTCTAGGCTCCTTCTTTGCGTCTAACTCGACTCTCGATGACGGGGGAAGTACGCCGCCGACCATCCCGCGGTGTGAGTGCTCCATGCCGGAGGTGCAGTTCACACAGCGCTCGGTTCGCAAAGCACTCCTCTCCCTGGACATCCACAAGTCGAGTGGGCCTGACGGAATCCCCCCAATTGTGCTGAGGACGTGTGCTCCAGAGTTGGCACCGGTTTTAACGCGTCTTTTCCGGTACTCCTACTCCCTAGGCGTAGTCCCAAAATCATAGAAGACGGCTTTCGTCCACCCGATCCCTAAAAAAGGCGACCGCTCAGACCCGTCCAACTACCGGCCAATCGCCATCACCTCTTTGTTCTCCAAAACAATGGAGTCCATTGTAAACTGCCAGCTCATGAGGTACCTTGAGGATCACCAGCTGATTAGTGACCGCCAATACGGTTTTCGCCGTGGTCGGTCAGCTGGTGATCTTCTGGTCTACCTCACTCACAGATGGGCGGAGGCGGTAGAGTTCAAGGGGGAGGCATTGGCCGTTAGTTTGGACATTGCGAAGGCCTTCGATCGGGTTTGGCACAAAGCGCTTCTTTCGAAGCTCCCTTCCTATGGGCTTCCCGAGAAATTGTGCGATTGGATCACCAGCTTTCTTGCAGATCGGAGCATCAAGGTCGTTGTAGACGGTGCAAGCTCCGATTGCAAGCCTATTAATGCTGGTGTTCCACAGGGCTGCGTGCTATCGCCAACGCTGTTTCTTCTGCATATCAATGATATGTTGCATACCCGTAACATTCATTGCTATGCAGATGACAGCACTGGTGATGCTCTTTACACCGGCCGAGCCAATATTTCTCGGGAAAACGTCTCCGAGTGCCGGGACAAACTTGTGTCTGAAGTCGAGTCTTTGCTGAACAGAGTCTCGGATTGGGGACGACTAAATCTAGTCCAGTTTAACCCCCAGAAGACACAAGTTTGCGCGTTAACCGCTAAAAAGAACCCCTTTGTCGTATCCCCTCAGTTTCAAGGCACTCCCCTTGTTGCCTCAGCCAGTATCGGAATCCTCGGCGTCGACATATCGAGTGACGTGCAGTTTCGTGGTCACTTGGAAGGGAAGGCCAAATTGGCCTCTAAAAAGCTTGGCGTGCTCAGCAGAGCGGGACAGTATTTCATGCCGGCACACCGCCTGCAACTTTACAAGGCGCAGGTTCGGCCGCACATGGAATACTGTTCCCATCTCTGGGCTGGGGCTCCCCAGTACCAGCTCCTTCCACTTGACCGCATCCAGCGCAGAGCGGCTCGAATCGTCGACGACCGAGTGCTTTCCGATCGGCTCGATTCACTGGCGTTGCGAAGAGATGTTGCATCTCTTTGCGTATTTTATCGCATCTATCACGGGGAGTGCTCTGAGGAATTGTTCGGATTAATCCCAGCCGCCAAATTTCGTGAACGCACGACACGGCAAACGTCCCGATACCATCCACACCATCTGGATGCTTGGCGGTCCACCACTGTACGTTTCACAAGGAGTTTTCTTCCACGTACAACCGCTCTGTGGAATAGTTTATCACCGGCGATTTTTCCGGACCGATACGACCTGGGGACCTTCAAGAAAAGAGCTTACTCCTTTCTAAAGGGCCGGCAACGCACCCGCAATTCTCCGGGTGTTGAGGTTGATCATGGGCGGCAGTAGTCACTTAACATCAGGTGAGCCGCATGCTCGTTTGCCCCCTCTTCTATAAAAAAAAAAAAAAATCCAGAAATCCTAATATCGTTAAACAGTTAAATAAGTGTCGCTAAACAGCGATTAGGCCACATCATAAAAATAGAAATATAGCTTCCCATAGATAACGAGTATAGCGTTATAGCTATCTTATTAACGAGCCGGTAGGTGGTGCTGTTGCCGAGATCCAGAAATCCTAATATCGTTAAACAGTTAAATAAGTGTCGCTAAACAGCGATTAGGCCACATCATAAAAATAGAAATATAGCTTCCCATAGATAACGAGTATAGCGTTATAGCTATTTTGTTAACGAGCCGGTAGGTGGCACTGTTGCCGAGATCCAGAAATCCTAATATCGTTAAACTGTTAAACAAGTGTCGCTAAACAGCGATTAGGCCACATCATAAAAATAGAAATATAGCTTCCCATAGATACGAGTATAGCGTTAAAGCTATCTTGTTAACGAGCCGGTAGGTGGCACTGTTGCCGAGATCCAGAAATCCTAATATCGTTAAACTGTTAAACAAGTGTCGCTAAACAGCGATTAGGCCACATCATAAAAATAGAAATATAGCTTCCCATTGATACGAGTATAGCGTTATAGCTATCTTGTTAACGAGCTGGTAGGTGGCACAGTTGCCGAGATCCATAAATCCTAATATCGTTAAACTGTTAAATAAGTGTCGCTAAACAGCGATTAGGCCACATCATAAAAATAGAAATATAGCTTCCCATAGATACGAGTATAGCGTTATAGCTGTCTTGTTAACGAGCCGGTAGGTGGCACTGTTGCCGAGATCCAGAAATCCTAATATCGTTAAACTGTTAAATAAGTGTCGCTAAACAGCGATTAGGCCACATCATAAAAATAGAAATATAGCTTCCCATAGATACGAGTATAGCGTTATAGCTATCTTGTTAACGAGCCGGTAGGTGGCACTGTTGCCGAGATCCAGAAATCCTAATATCGTCCTCACCATTATATTAGATTTAATAAACCACAAATTCTCGCAAAAGACACCGATTCCTACCAAGGATGATACGCGAGGCTATTGAAATTAAAAAAAACATCCAAATTTCCATATACAAGATGGATGGGTGCTGCCATCTGCTTAGGATCCTATAATTAACAAAATTAAACCCAAACCCAAGCAAACCACTGCAAGACTTCATGATACTATAAGCTCGTTTTGTGTAAATCGGACCAAAAATTAATATTCAAAAACTGAAGGTAGCCGGACTAACTATGACAATGGGACGTCAAACATCTCAGTCCCCCCGTGACCATGGGTGCTGTAAAGCACCCGAAACGTTGGGATAATAAAAATAATTTAAAGTTGTAATTAAACGCGATAAAATCCGTAAAAAATGGTTTTATTCAATCCTAATATCGTTAAACAGTTAAACGAATGTCGCTAAACAGCGATAAGCCACCTAAAATTGAACTCCCTTACTTCTTGTAATCTTTTCTACCTTCTTTTTCTTTTCCTTCTGAATTGGTTGCTGACCAAACGGCACTGTAATCCAGTTTGATATGATTATGAGTAATTCGAATACATCCAAGTTTTACCATTTATAACTTCGATCAACAACACCAACTAGATAACGGGTCACGTACAAAATCATAGCTAAATACTGTCCGCATGAATATAAACTATGAAAAGCAATGACGTATTATATATAGACACGTCATGAACGAACATCGCGGCTCTTAAAAACGGCGAAAATACTAGAACTACTTATACGCGTGAAGAAAGAGAAAGAAAATATGACACCGTACGGCGGGATGCCTGTTGCTTGACTACTAGCTGCATGCGCCGGCCGCCATTAGACGGCGTCGTCGAATAAAATGAAATGAAAATAGGTAGTCTTGTGAACTTACGCATGAAATGACACATTTTTGTCTTTAACTTTTGGGGTATAATTTGTACATCGTCTGAAAACAGACGACGGCATGTTTTCTTTATGTTTTGCACAGGTTTACACACACGAATCACGATATAATAAATTAAAAACAAACGTAGCGTCGCGCGACTAGGGTTACCATCTGACCGGATAAAGCCGGTCTAGACCGGATTTTTAGGTGTTAGACCGGACTCCGCCCGGATTTTACGTCAGACCGGATTTTTGTCATACTTGCATGTCCTCCCGCCTGCTCAAGCGACGGGTGCCGCACGCACTCACGCACCGAGCCCGGAAGTCCCGGAACGCAAGCAAACCGCACTGTGCGGGCGCGGTGAAATTTCATTCCTTTGAAAGTGCGAGAGCTTTTTCAGAAACACAATATTACCGCAGCTGACCAAACGCAGATAAATAGCGAAATAAACAACCCTTAAAATGCTTCGAACGGACGTATTTGAAGAAGGATCCACAATTTGAAAAAATCACAGATGCTCTAGTGTTTTTGAGGGATAAAGGAATTCCTGTTGACGCAAAACTATTTGAAGAGTTCTGCCTGCTTAAGAATATTCTGAACACAAAACAGAGCGATTTTTATGACGAGCTCGCTAAAAAGCAGTGGTGTATCTTTTTTAATACAATTAACGACAGCTCAAGAATTTCGGAATTTCTGAAGTTTTGTCAATATTTCTTTAGTATTTTGCCACACAACGCAAATGTGGAGAGAGTCTTTTCTCTCATGACTTCTCAGTGGACCAAAGAGAGAAACAGACTTTCAGTGGAGTCAGTGAGAGCCATATTTTATAGTTATATTTCTTACGCAATGTAACTATAAACACGTGATGTGTGAACAATTTTATTGCGAAATAGCTGGAAAAAACAATTTTTTGCATGCGATTGCTAGCAACCAAAAATATGGGTCTTAATAATATAAGAAAATAAAAACGTATTTAAATACTATGATTTTTATTTAAAGCAGGTGCGTGACCGGACTTTTTTCAAAATCAGGATTTTTAGACATGTCAGACAGGATTTTGCACTTTTAGGCCTGGTAACCCTACGCGCGACAGGTTGGTGCGTGACTAAGCGCGATGTGGCCAATTGGCTTCATTTCATCTTGCCATTTTAGAGTGCGGACAACGTATCTATAAGTTTATACATCATTGATGAAAAGACACAAATTAAATAATATTTAGTGTGAAATCAACCTTAAGAGGATATAGTAAGTCAGCTCAAATTCTAATTTAGCCCCCACTTCCCCGCACGTCGTATGCTATGTACCGACATGTTTGTAATCACAAATACTGTAAGTAGATAGGTCGTTAGATACTTATTTCATTAGGTTTATCATATTTATGCCTGTTTCTTAACGCTAATGCGTAATGTGTATTCGGATCGTAAGCGACACAACCTCCCACTTCAAAGGCCGAAGCCAAACTGACCGGGCGGCAGGAATCAAGCTTAAGACGCCGATAGTTTAAGTAATTTCTTTTTACAGTTAAACTAATATCATTTAAAAAAAAAGTAAATAACATAAGCACTGCTTTATAGTTAGTTCAGTTAGTATGCAAAGTTTCATGAGCTTATTTAAAGTATTTTAAGAATAACAGCGGTTTATTGTTTATTTTGGAGGTAACTTTGGAATTTTTTTCTATCGAGAAAATTTTACGGAATCGTGTTTTCGTCTAACATAGTCCTTAACATTAACCCTCAACTTTACCATATATTTATTTCAAAATTAATGCTGTAATATTTTCGGCATAACGGAGAATCTTGTTAAGCGATTTGAGGTTACATTTCCCCTTAAGTTATACCACATAAAGTTCTTTTTCCCGTAACTGCCTTGCGGGCTACACCCACGTGCAAGAGCTCACGTCTCATGTGCGCTCTTATTTACTGAGATGGATTTCTTGCGCCGACCCGACATCTAGTTGGTATTGTTGATCGAAGATTTATAAGTACATACATAATACATAAGTGATATATAAGCAGACTTAATGCCATGCATTTTATGTCAGTCTACCTTTCAACCGTAATCGGGTGCACCGAGTTGTAGCCGGCTAAATTTGAGTGTATTATTGTATGTGGTAGAGCCATGCTGCAGTTATATTAGTAATATAGTTGTAGCACGAATGGGTCGGCTCGACCGGGGAAGGACCCGCTCTCAAAGAATACCAGCGTGAAATGGTACCTTGATGCTGCTGTGTTTTGTATGGTGAGTGTAGAGTACCGGAAACCCTTTTTACTGGAAACGAGGCATTCCATCTTAGTCCTCACGGGTGACAACGCATCTGCATTTTGATTCGTAATCGAGGATAGATGTAGATGTCTATGGGCCACAGCAACCACTTACCATCAGGTGGACTGTGTGCTCGTTTGTCACCCTATCCTATAAAAAATATCTGCATTTTGCCTGTGACATAATCACTGTATAATGTCTACTAAAAAGTATAAATAACTGTTAATATTTTCAAGCGTTTAGAAAAAGAGATGGCAAAATATAAGTGTGTCACTGAAGCGCGTCCAACTCTACTTTGCACTTTCATTAATGAACTTGACAATTCCTTTCAGACTGCGCTCGTTCGGAGTGAAATCCATACTGGACTACTCCGTAGAAGAGGATCTTTCGCAGGAGGAGGCCGAGAAGAGAGAAGTCAGGTAGCTTTTATTTTATTTTATTGTAACAATAATACCATGAAGATGTTTGGTATATTTTAGAAGTTTATAATTTAACAACTCCGGGTATTATTATTCAGCATGTGGTGGCATTTGAAAAATAAAGTTACTTACAGATTGAGATACCATTTGGTAAGATTTGTCCCGACATGTCAGTACTTTTGGGCTCTGGGTCTGGTCAGATTGTGGGCGAATTTTAGAAATTTCTGGCTTTTTCAATACTACAATAAAATACAGTAGATATTTTAAGTCGGTGGGGTGGAATATGCGACATGGATTGCTCGCGTCAGTGTATAAAAGCAATAATTGATTGGTCTCCATTTTTTCCCACAGTATAGTGTATTTACGTTTGCAACAAAATGTCAGGACTTCCATGGAAATCAGGTTATTTGTCAGAACATTTCAATTTTCCATCTACATCACTACTTACAGGTGAAAGCGACCTAAATAACCTTGGAATGTAAAACATTATCTAAATACAAAATTTCATCTAAATCGTTAGACTGAAAAAAAAAAACAATTACATAATACAAATGTAGATATTTATTAACTAGAGTACAATATACAGAAAATGGTAAAATTAAAAACTTTGTACAACCGACTGCAATATAAATAAAATAACATCATCAATGTATTCGAAGTCAATTAAATACGTATTATTAAGGATAATTTTAAAACTACTGGTCAAATCTTGATCAAATTTATACGGGACCACACGAGAAGCATAAGCTTTCAAATAAATAAAAAAAAGAATTTTCAAAATCGATTCACCCAGAACAATATTCTGAGGTAACACACATAAAAAACATACAGTGAAATTGAGCACCTTTTAGAAGTCGGTTAAAACACGTAATTTAGAATTAAATTGCGAGAACAGCTATTATCAACCCACCAGCTAAGTGGTTTAAAGGCCTATTCAAAGGAATTGTGTTGGTCTGGTATGAATAAAAAAATAAAGGAAGACAATGAATTTGTGGAGGAATGAAAATGAGGAAAAGGAAAAAGTATTAGACAAAGTACGTCCTATAGACATACATTTGTCCTCAATTACCGCTGATCCAAGTACCCCAGTTACCCCTGAGGACTAAGATGAATGCCTCGTATCCAGAAATAAGGGTCTGCGGTTCTCTACACTCACCATACGAAACACAGCAGAATTAATCTGATATTTAACGCTGGTATTCTGTGAGAGCGAAATCCATCCGTGGTTGAGCCGATCCATTTGTAAAACCATAATGTAACTACAGCGTGGCTCTACCACGACGAAGGGCCTAAGCGCTTACAGTATATTTTATAATACGCGAGCAACCGGGGATCGATCCTCGCCAGCACCTGAGAAATTGTTAATTGCAATTTCAAGTGCTGATTTACCACGTGCTCGGCGGTGATGAAAAACATCATGTATGCTCAGATTATAGAATACAAGCTGTAACACCCCATTTCACCCCTCAGGGGTTGAATTTTCAAAAACCCGTTCTTAGTGGGTATTTTCGTTGAGGAAGGAGTACATATATAAAACTTCAGTGCCAACTCGTACTCTAATAGCGCGGTGGGTTTATTATAATACAATAACGCGTAAATGCCAAAAAACCTAGAAGTTTTAACTCGTGGAGAGACACTAAACATCACACAATACAGAATACAAACACACAAAATACAAAACGTAATAATATGTCCTTAAAAGAAAATGCGTTTTTATATTCTATCTAGTAAATTGGTTTGTATTTTTGGTGATCAAAAAGTCTCAAGTTCGAATCCCGGGTCGGGTCAAAATCAGTTATTTGAATTTTCTGTCAAGAAACCGCGCCTGTTCTCCCTTCGCTTGTATCGCATAACTGTACCATCGGACTATGAGAGTGAGGGAACAGAGAGTGCACCTGTGCTTGCGCATACACTTGGGCTAGTCTGTTTTGCGGCGATGGCTAGCCTCCGTTGAGGCAGGCCGCCGTGACTGAAATTCGGTCTGGAGGACATTATTACAATCCTGCCCTACGCAGGGGGCCAGCCTCCGTTTGACAAAACTTCATTGAGACTGGCCGCTGTGATTATCGGTGTGGAGGACTTTACTACAACACAATGCATGACAATATTATTGTTTTAGGCAGTAAGGAGTTTGATCCATAATCTACACAGAAAGGAAATGATAAAGCAGATCAACAAATAATAAATGTAAGAAGTGGAAGAGTTTAAAAAAACTCAACACGCGTAGATCATGAGCTGTTATGATCCTGATAATTATTTTATTTTATCCTGGTGGTCCTGATCAGGATACTAGGCTAGTTATAAAATTATTGTATTGTCATCGGTCCTTGATACGAGTGCAAGTCTTCAAGTCAGTCGGCCGTCTACAAGATGGTGGAAATTACATTAAAATATTCCGTTACATAGATTGATGGATAGATAGATAGATACTACACACAGTGGCGAAGCTAGGGCTCCAAACTAGGGCAGGCCCAAGATATGGTTTTGTTGTTTTTAGCAGTTTAATAAAAATACACCAATCTTGAGCTGTCTCCACTCTTTACGTTTCGTATTCAGTGCTGACAAGGACGTGTTTAACAAAGCACACAGAAAGCATACTACCGCTAGATAGATTGTATGACATATGCAATTGCACACCTTCGGTGGTTTTCAAAAGAGCCGTTTGGGTTTGCTGGAGATATTTACAAACAATACAATACATGAACAAAAGAAAAGCATGAACAAAGTACAAACAAACTATGTACAAAGTTAAAAAAGGGACGCCTGGCAGATGTGAAACCTCGAAATTATTTTGTTTAAGTTATATGCATAAAAGAACAGATTACGACATAAATTAGATAGTTATAATGAGAAGATAAAGCTTCGCTAATTTTTTACCATAAAATAATGACTACTTATTATATAATTATTCATTTTCAATTCGTAACAAACCGTACAAAATGATCTTTTTAAACTCATATGGTAATATAAATATTAAATTAGCCAATAGCGTATTTGTGCCATCTAGCGTAATTTTTAGGTACCATCGTGAGAATCAACCAGTTTTCGTTCGATAAAATGACTTTGCCTATAGAATTAAGTAGATGGCGCTATAAAAATTTTATATACTGGAAATAACTAAAGGGAGTATTCTTTAAAAACCTCAATACATTCTTCTTAGACCGGGAGCTGGTGACAGGTGACGTTCCACGATTTTGTCGTGCATGCCTTTTTAAGGCTTGATAACTAACCCTAAAATATCAAAGATTGTCGGGGATTTAGCCCCCCCGCGCGTTCTCTTCATAAGGAAAAGCGCTTTTCTTTGTGTAGCGAATTTTCGTATTTTTCCGTGATAGTATACTGCATGCCATTGTAATATACGGAAATTCAAGCAAATTGCAGCTCTAATAATTGATGGCATACACCCCGCAGCGGCCCAAGATGATCAAAGGGTTCTGAAAACCTGAAAAAAATTAAAGGGCAATTCCGTGTTTTCAAATTGCATGCCGATGTAAAGAATGGAAGTTTTTGTAACAAAAACACTAGAAAAATTGGCATGCACCCCTCGTATGACCATGGCATGCAGTTTGAAATCACGGAAAATCGGAGTTCAATTTTTACAGAGTTTTCCGGAAATTTTCCACCGTTGGTCATACGAGGGGTGCATGCCAATTTTTCCAGAGTGTTTTTATTACAAGAACTTCCGTTCTTTACATCGGAATTGCCCTTAAATTTTTTTCAGGTTTTCAGAACCCTTTGATCATCTTGGGCCGCTGCGGGGTGTATGCCATCTGTATTCTTTTGATTTATTACATTAAAATTTGGGCTTCACGTTAAAAAAAGATTGTAACACTTATTTCCTATAAAATTAAACCTAGGTGACTCATATTTTATGCTGCCGTTCAAAATGATATTTTAAATTCATATGAATATTATTATTGTAATATAAATATTGAGTTATTAAACCTTTTTAATGTTATTAATGGATATGACATCTAATAAAAATAATGTTAACAAGTTTGTGAAGTTAAGAAGTTTTTACTTCTGATGAATCCTGTCAGTCCTACGTCTGACAGGATTTTTTTTAACTTTCCAGTGGGAAGTTATTGTAATGGGTGCGATTTTGTAAATTGGAAATTTTAACATATCACCACGTATCAAGGTCTTTAGAGTCGAATAGTATGGTTTTTAGGAGGATGTCCGTGTGTGCACATGTACACGTATGTGTATGTATGTACCTGTGTATGTTCGGTGACGAATGAAAAATTGTATAAAATATTAAACATATGATATTATTTTATTCCTTACCTGAGAAGTTACTCGTGTGGACCTTTCGGGTCGCACCTGGACCGCTTTTTAGGGTTCCGTAGTCAACTAGGAACCCTTATAGTTTCGCCATGTCTGTCTGTCCGTCTGTCCGTCCTCGCTTAATCTCTGTGACCGTTAGCACTAGAAAGCTGAAATTTGGTAGCAATATGTGTATCAATCACGCCGACAAAGTGGTAAAATAAAAATTGGGAAAAAATGTTTTATTAGGGTAGCCCCCCCTATATGTATGTGTGTAGTGGGAAGTTATTTTTTTTTTAATTTCAACCCTAACCTGTGATATATTGTTGGAAAGGTATTTAAAAATAAATAGGGGTTTACTAAAATCATTTTTTGATAATGTCAATATTTCGGAAATAATCGCTCCAAAAGTAAAAAAACAATGTGTCCCTCCCTCTAACTTTTGAACCATAAGTTTAGAAAATATGAAAAAATCTGAAAAGTAGAACTTTATAAGGACTTTCTAGGAAAATCATTTTGAACTTGGATGGAAACAACAGTACCCATTACCGGGATCAGTTGCAGGAGCGCGAACATAATGGATATCCACCTTTAAACTCATAAGTGGGAACACTTATTGTGACGGACAGGAAACTACGGAACCCTACACTGAGCGTGGCCCGACACGCTCTTGGCCGGCTTTTTCAATTTTATAATCATGTAGTATATATAATAAGTCTGTGGTTATAATAATGTGTTTTTATATAGAACCTGTAAAGTGTGAAATAAAATAAAATAAAAACTGCGGTTGTCAACTGGCAAATATCGCAAAATACGCCCTATGAAGCAATTTATGGAAGCATCCATACGTTCAGCAGTGGTCTTTATGGCATGTAATGAATGGATGAAATCTCACGCTATTCATAGTGAAGAAAATCGCATGTTTGAAAAATTAAATATATTTAAAGAACGTGGCAAATAAGACCAAACATTCGTCTCGCATTATCTCTACTGGCCGCCATTATGATTTGAATTTGAAAGCCACCTGTCTTCGTTTTATTTGTCTGCGTCACTTTATATTGTTCACGTGTAATCATCATCATTACAGCCCTTCACAAGTCCACTGCTGAACATAGGCCTCCCCCAAGTAATGCCACAAAGCACGGTCCTGAGCCACCTGCATCCATCGACTTCCTGCATATCTTACCAGGTCGTCACTCCATCTAGTGGGGGGTCGCCCTACACTACGCCTACCGGTACGGGGCTGCCACTCGAGAACCTTTCTTCCCCATCGGTTATCGGTTCTTCGAGCTATATGGCCGGCCCATTGCCACTTCAGCTTACTAATCCGTTGGGCTATGTCGGTCACTCTGGTTTTACTGCGGATATCCTCATTTCTGAGTCTATCACGCAGAGAAACTCCGAGCATAGCCCTCTCCATAGCTCGCTGAGCGACCTTGAGCGTCCTCATACGGCCAGCAGTGAAGGACCACGTCTCAGATCCGTAAGTCATCACTGGCAACACGCACTGGTTGTACAATCTAGTTTTTAGAGATTGAGGTATACCTGACTATGGTTATATTGTTCACGTGTAAAGGCTCGCTTAAAGTATTAATTCTTTAGAGTTCCTTCAAAAGAGTCATTGCTAAGGCAAAGTCAGAGCACATAAGCAGAATTGGCGAGAAACTAGTTCGCCTTCCTTCTGGAACCCGTGCATTCTGGTCTCTCGCCAAGGCTGTCCAGGGGAATTTCTGTCAGCCATCTCTTCCATCTCTGCACGGGAGGACGACTCACTGGCCCATACCGCAAAGGAGAAAGCCGATCTTCTAGGCTCTTTCTTTGCGTCCAACTTGACTCTCGATGACGGGGGGAGTACGCCGCAACGACCTCCCTGGACATCCACAAGTCGAGTGGGCCTGACGGAATCCCCCCAATTGTGCTGAGGACGTGTGCTCCAGAGTTGGCACCGGTTTTAACGCGTCTTTTCCGGTACTACTACTCCCTAGGCGTAGTCCCAAAATCATGGAAGACGGCTTTCGTCCACCCGATCCCTAAAAAAGGCGACTGCTCAGACCCGTCCAACTACCGGCCTATCGCCATCACCTCCTTGTTCTCCAAAACAATGGAGTCCATTGTAAACTGCCAGCTCATGAGGTACCTTGAGGATCACCAGCTGATTAGTGACCGCCAATACGGTTTTCGCCGTGGTGGGAATCTTCTTTCGAAGCTCCCTTCCTATGGGCTTCCCGAGAAATTGTGCGATTGGATCACCAGCTTTCTTGCAGATCGGGGCATCAAGTTCGTTGTAGACGGTGCAAGCTCCGATTGCAAGCCTATTAACGCTGGTGTTCCACAAAGCTGCGTGCTATCGCCAACGCTGTTTCTTCTACATATCAATGATATGTTGCAAGCCCGTAACATTCGTTGCTATGCAGATGACAGCACTGGTGATGCTCTTTACACCGGCCGAGCCAATATTTCTCGGGAAAACGTCTCCGAGTGCCGGGACAAACTTGTGTCTGAAGTCGAGTCTTTGCTGAACAGAGTCTCGGATTGGGGGCGACTAAATCTAGTCCAGTTTAACCCCCAGAAGACACAAGTTTGCGCGTTAACCGCTAAAAAGAACCCCTTTGTTGTATTTCCTCAGTCTCAAGGTACTCCCCTTGTTGCCTCAGCCAGTATCGGAATCCTCGGCGTTGACATATCGAGTGTCGTGCAGTTTCGTGGTCACTTGGAAGAGAAGGCCAAATTGGCCTCTAAAAAGCTTGGCGTGCTCAGCAGAGCGGAACAGTATTTCATGCCGGCACACCGCCTGCAACTTTACAAGGCGCAGGTTCGGCCGCACATGGAATACTGTTCCCATCTCTGGGCTGGGGCTCCCCAGTACCAGCTCCTTCCACTTGACCGCATCCAGCGCAGAGCGGCTCGAATCGTCGACGACTTGCCTGACGAGTGCTTTCCAATCGGCTCGATTCACTGGCACTCGAAGAGATATATGTGATGATGTGTGTTGATGATGTCGTCTTTTTGCATTTTCTTTCGCATATACCATGGAGAGTGCTCCGAGGAATTGTTCGGATTAATCCCAGCCGCCAAATTTTGTGAACGCACTACGCGGCAAACGTCCCGATACCATCCACACCATCTGGATGCTTGGCGGTCCACCACTGTACTTTTCAAAAGGAGTTTTCTTCCGCGTACCACCTCGCTGTGGAATAGTTTACCACCGGCGATTTTTCCGGACCGATACGACCTGGGGACCTTCAAGAAAAGAGCTTACTCCTTTCTAAAGGGCCGGCAACGCACCTGCGATTCCCTGGTGTTGCGGTTGATTATGGGCGGCGGTAGACACTTAACATCAGGTGAGCCGCATGCTCATTTGCCCCCTCTTCTATAAAAAAAATTGTGTCGTTAATATTAGAAAAGGTCTCCAGTTCTCGTCACTCACGAAATACCAGCGTAAAATAGCAGCCTATTGGTGCTGTGTTTTGTATGGTGAGTGTAGAGAACCGGAGACAATTTGTACAGGATAAGAGGCATTCCAAGTTAGTCCTCTGGGCGACAAGTGACAAGGTATCTGCATTTTAATTCTAAATCGAGGAAAATGATAAATGTAGATGACTATGGGCTACAGCATCCACTTATCATCAGTTGTACTGTGTGCTCATTTGTCACCCTTCTTCTATAAAAATAGACGTTGAAACTGAGCGAAAACATGCTCATCTTGGGAACACGCATTTACGGTTTTAAGTGCTTATGTGTGCAATCAGCAGTGTTATTATAGAAAGAACGACTTAATATGGAAATAAATAAGGTGTGCCCGTGAGTGCGTGTCAAGAACATCGTTTTAGTGTCTCTTTACCATAGATTACTGACTATATATTACTATCTATCTAATGTTATCTTTAATTATATTGTATGTATAAGTTCTCACATAGCCCCGAGTAGAGGTAAATAGAAGATTTTTTCACAGGTTTCTTTTGACTCTGAAGTAAACAAAAAACGTCTATTGTGATTTCATCATTCCCTCGGTATCATTTAGCATAAGTTTAAATAAAAACCTTTCCTTTTTATTAATTTTTTCTTTAGTTAGTACACTTAGTTCTTTTGCCAGTGTGGCGTAGCCACATAAATATATGTCAAAAAATTAAAAAGATAGTTCTGACTGACAACTGTCATAAGCGATATCATAGATTACTGTATATATACTAGAGAAGCGATATTCACTTCGTTTCCTTAAATATAAAAGGTAGTTGTATATAGTCAGTAATCTGTGGTAGTTGCTAAATGAGTAAAAAAGCCTAAATTCTTACAAAATTGTGTTAGCCTTCTGCTTAAAGATTTGTGTGTTGTTATAAACTGTATCGTGATAGTAAATGTACTGTTAGTGTGAACTTTAAATGCGTTTGTGTTCTGTCCGAAATCTGTGTTATCTTTCTCTTGTAATTCTCAATTTATGAACATTTATTATTGTAATAATAAACTCTAATTTGTGTATATTGTGAATTGTGCAGCTGTATACAAGGGAAATAAACATTATAACAGTGAACAGTGAGTATAATTTTATCACCAATTTCACTACACTGGTGACCCCGGAAGTTTGGACACTAAATAAAATAGTTCATCAAAAGCTCATTAATAACAATGGCAAAAACCAACGACACTAATAAAGCAGGAGGAAGTAGCTCATACGGGGTGGAGTCATTTACATCTTCCGACATTTGTCGCGTCGGAGTACGCTTGCAACCCTTTTGGCCTACCCTGATCTAAATTCAAAACTAGGAGTAGTAACAGACGCTTCAGATATTGCAATTGGAGGAGTTCTGCAGCAATTTAAAGATGGTGAATGGCAGCCTCTGTCCTTCTTTTCTCGCAAATTGAGTCCTTCACAGAGAAAATATTCTCCGTACGACCGAGAATTATTAGCGATCTATGAAAATATAAAATATTTTCGACATATGCTCGAGGCCAGACATTTCACCATATTTACTGATTACAAATCAATATGCTACGCATTTCAACGTCGAAAAGAAAATTGTTCACCACGGCAATTTCGCTATTTAGATTACATATCCCAATTCACCACGGACATACAACATATTTCTGGAAAAGAAAATGTCGTAGCTGACACTCTTTCACGAATAGAGGAATTATCTAAGCCTGTCGACTTAAGCACACTCGCAAAAGCGCAATTAGAAGATCCTGAGCTAGAAAATTTAATAAATGGTGAAACATCGCTTCAACTAATTAAGGTTAAAATACCGGGTACACTAGAAGAACTATACTGCGACAATAAATTGAAGGAAGCACGCCCTTATGTGCCCAAAAAACTTCGACGGCAAATTTATGCAACACTGCATTCACTGAGTCACCCAGGCGCTAATGCTACCGCAAAATTAGTAGCACAGCGTTACGTTTGGCCCGGTATGAACAAAGACTGCCGAGCATGGGCTAAAGCATGCCACGCCTGTCAGACTTCAAAAATTACCCGACACGTGTCATCTCCATCACATACATTCGAACTACCTCGTGCCCGGTTCCAACATATTCACATAGACATAATTGGACCTCTTCCACCATCAGAAGGTTTTCGGTACTGTCTGACAGCGGTAGATAGATTCACACGGTGGCCAGAAGCAGTCCCTTTAATAGACATTACTGCGGAATCCGTTGCAAAAGCCTTGCTACTAGGTTGGATTTCGCGATTTGGATGCCCTGTGGAAATAATAACTGATCGGGGAAGGCAGTTCGAATCATCGCTGTTCAAGTATCTTTCAGACTCAATAGGTTTCCAACATAAGAAAACAACTGCTTATCACCCTGCATGTAACGGAATGGTTGAAAGAATGCACAGGCAGTTAAAATCAGCCATAGCTTGTCACAGTAACCAAAACTGGACTGAATATTTGCCTCTAGTACTATTGGGTATGAGAAGTGCTTTGAAGGAAGATCTACAAGCATCGCCGGCAGACTTAGTTTATGGTGAACCGTTAAGACTACCGGGAGAATTCTTCTATCCTTCCTCAACAGCAACCACCGATGTGACGGATTTCACTGCGCGCCTACGTGCTAATATGGAAAATATACGTCCATTACCAGCGTCACGGCACTGTAAATACAAGACCTTTGTTTTCAAAGACTTGCCAACAGCTACACACGTGTATATGAGAGATGAAACAAAATCGCGAGCATTTCAACCATCTTATTCAGGGCCATACAAAGTCATAGAAAGAAATGATAAAGTTTATAAACTTCTAATTAGAGGAAATGAAGTTACAGTTTCCATAAATAGGTTAAAACCAGCCTACACAATCCAGGAAAACACTGCACTCCCAGATACTGCCATAATGCAGACGCTTAAAAGTAAAGAAGACACAAACATTAAAAAAACACGTTCAGGACGAAGTGTGAGATTCCCAAATTACTATCGCCCGTCATGAGACGGTCTCGAGTGATGTGGCGTAGCCACATAAATATATGTCAAAAAATTAAAAAGATAGTTCTGACTGACAACTGTCATAAGCGATATTCACTTCGTTTCCTTAAATATAAAAGGTAGTTGCTAAATGAGTAAAAAAGCCTAAATTCTTACAAAATTGTGTTAGCCTTCTGCTTAAAGATTTGTGTGTTCTTATAAACTGTATCGTGATAGTAAATGTACTGTTAATGTGAACTTTAAATGCGTTTGTGTTCTGTCCGAAATCTGTGTTATCTTTCTCTTGTAATTCTCAATTTATGAACATTTATTATTATAATAATAAACTCTAATTTGTGTATATTGTGAATTGTGCAGCTGTATACAAGGGAAATAAACATTATAACAGTGAACAGTGAGTATAATTTTATCACCAATTTCACTACACCAGTATGAAGTACCTACCTGGAAATTAATGAAATAATTATACTTTATAGTAAACTATTCACAATATTTTGAATTGTTGCATCTCTTTACAGTTTTTTAAGGATTATGACGACTACGTATCGAAGATAATTTTATTTATTAATTGAGAGTCGCCAACGGACTATAATAATAAATACATATTTAAACTTTGTCACCGTCGGAACACTCGGTCGTCGTTTCCCCTAATTAACCAAGAGGAGAGGTCACCAAATTAACTAATGTACATTTAATAAGCATCGCTTTAACGAAATAAATCCACTTGAAACCGTTATTTAAACGACAGGGGGAAAATGAGCTTTCTTGTTGGTTCCCACTAAAACCTCTCGTTGTCGTTTTAAAGTCCAGCAAGTCTAATAATACTGATCTAAAAACTTTTTTATAGTGCGATACAATACTACGATAAAGTCATTGGTCCACTAATGTTCGATAAAAATAAATAGTACTAATTATTAGTTTTTCGTTGCGACTTCTCCGGGCTTCCAAGCTAAATAGGGCGCCATAATTTTCACGTTTACGTGTAATGCTACAAGCTAAATTCGTCGTTATTGTAATGCAGTATGTCATATTCTCACGTGCTTTACAAGATAGTATGTCAAGATTTATTATAGTTGTTACGCTTGTTACGTCACGTCAACGAGGATAATTTGATTCTGTTCTCGCTGTATGATTTATTGATTGACGCAAGTACTCTATGCGTGCTGCTTTGTGATTATCTATGCTCTAAAGCAAAAATGTATGTTTTTCTTTTTACAGCATTTCGTAGCATGTATATCTTTTATATCAGGGACAAAATAATATAAGTCTACGAAATTCGAATTTTTAAATCAGTTAATTTAGGTGGTAAACGCAAGGTGCGTTTGAATTTGTTTCTTGATAAGAGTCCGCTTGGTTGTTAACTCTTTTACTTGTTTCTGTCGCTGACTGAATATATATAATAGCATCTAGTTGGAAATCCAGCGGGAATATTTCAAATTAAAATTATACATTATAAATACAGGTTATGCAATTACTTACAAAACTTATTTACAATATATAATAAACATTACTTTGAAGCATACGCTTAATTCTCAGTACCTATTATTAGTTAAAGTAAATGTAATAATAGAGAGATGTTGAATACCTTCTAAAAATCAAGCAGCACTGCTAGATCTGAGATCAAACTAAGTGACCTCAAAGCTATTTGGAGACTGCGTGAACCGTTTACACTCTGAGATATAATAACAGGGTCGTTTTGAGACTGGTTCCGGGTCATGCGGGTATTGTAGGCAATGAAGTGAACTAGCAGACAAGCTTGTACGAGAGGGTCCAAAGAGCGATATGGATAAGAGCCCTTTTGTGGAATCTCAAAAAGCCTGGCCCAAGTGACACTTGAAACTCTTTATGACACAATAAATCACTTTAAGGTCTAGTCTGATACACCAGTCTTAAAACATTTTAAAATCTTAATCCGGGCTTATGATCGTAAATTCGCTTCAGAGCCCTGAGTGTACATGTGTACACACATATGTGTGTGTGTTGTGGTTTTTGTTGTAAAAGTGTATCCGTATTTGTATACTAGCAGTCAAGTCGTAAGTGTGGACTATTAACCATTTGTTTTCCCTGGTTCAGCTTTGTGGCGCAGATTTTCACTTAAAGCAAGGTTTAGACGAAGCCAGTAACGCTGGCGCCAGTCCTCAGACAAGCCAGCACTGGCCTGGCCCGTTTTGTTTAGATGAGGCCAAATGGATTCATTTCATTCCTAGATTATTCTTGTAAATCGTTGTATTAAATTAATGATTTTTTAAACTAACTGAAAAATAATGTTTATCATATACCTACATACATCAAATATAGGAATTGGTACAATATCACTAGTAAAATTTTTATATTACAAATTATTAATTCTGGCGCGGGGGTTACGGGGCACGCGGGCGGAGGTAACTGGCTTGAAAAATAAGCAGGCGCTCTATTCCCAGTGCCAGTACTGGCAGCCAGCGCTGGCTTGTCTTGAAAAACTATTTATAGGAGGGTAGCTAGCACTGGCTTCGTCTAAACCTTGCTTAAAGCCTTGTGACCTCACTGACAAGTCAATAATAAGAAAAAGTTCTTTGTGTACTTTGTATAAGTGGTATACTTTCTGCTTCATCATCATCATCATAATCATTATAGCCCTTCACAAGTCCACTGCTGAACATAGGCCTCCCCCAAGTAATACCACAAAGCACGGTCCTGAGCCACCTGCATCCATCGACTTCCTGCGTCTTACCAGGTCGTCATTCCATCTAGTGGGGGTAGTTTTATTGCTGTTTGCTGTTATCGGAAAGATGCTGCTGCCCATCCTCTGGCTCGGTTTCCTTCTGTCGCCTCTTACGACACCCACGGGAAGATATGGGGTAGTGGGTATTCTTACCCGCCACTGCACGGAAATACTTTCTGCTTGGGATCCCATAATTAGTGAAAATGATTCAAAACCAAGTATATGTACTGCAGGATTTCATGATAATGTAACTTCATTCTGCATACATCAGACCAAAAATAATAATTTAAATCCAAAGCTACAAAAGAACTGGCTCGTCGAGGTAACGGATCCAGTGATCTTGGCGCTACACCGTGGGGAGTAGGTAGTTTTTTTTTAAATTGTAATGAATATAAAAATGTTGATTACAATTTAGCTAAAGGTAATGTTATGTGCAATCCACTCAACTATCCAGCTGATAGTAAGTTGATGCTGTGATCTAGAAATCTATCATCGATTAAAAGTCCGAATGCAGATGTTTTATCATTCCTTAATATTTAGATGGACTGCCTGCTGCATCTATACGAGTATTATGTTTGTGGCACAAGGGGGTCGGCTCGCCCGGGGAAGGACCACGCTCTTAATGCTGCTATGTTTCGTTTGGTGTGGAGAACTGGAGACCATGTTTACTGGAAACGAGGCATTCCATCTTAGGCCCTCAGGGATAAAAACGCATCTAAAGATTCTTATTCGATGATAGATGTAGAAGTCTATGGACTATAGGGCACAGCATCCACAGCAGGTGGACTTTGTGCTTTGTGCGGCTTGTCACTCTTATTCTATAATTTTTAATTATATAAAAATTATAATTTTTTTATTAATAGGGTATGCGGCCTCTATATTCATCCTGCGAAGCACAACAGCATTATGCTGCCATTTAATGCTACTGTATATATAATACTTATGGGAGAGTGGTATTGGAGCTGATCGTTCATGTTCATGTTGCAGATATAATGCAGCTGCACCGTGCTTAGGCATATGTAGGCAAAAAAAATCTATCATTTAATGCTTTAAATTTTATTGTTCACAGAAGAACATTTTGATGCTCGTGTGTGGAGTCATGCGAAAAATATTCTTAAAATTTCCACGTCATTTAGATTTTTGCTATCTTTGCTAGATTCATTTGAAAGTCATACTAAGGTAATTGATGTTGCAAATGAAATAAAGTTTAATCTTGCTTGCGTGACAAGATTAATCGTTTCTTTACTATGTATGTAGTAAAACACCAACTCGAACCATTTTTACACGTCTAATTGCTTTTATCTTTTTGTTTGAATGACGTTACTAGGTCGTCGAGACTGGGAGAGTCACTCTGCTTGTGATTCTAATCTGTTTTGTGTGAGCAACACCAAAAAACGTTTAAGAATGTTAACGGTTATATGACACAGGTAGATATTTCTTTGCACTGGAGTGTAAACTGTAGGGTGGGAAGGGATGTTTCTTTGGATTAAAATGTTCAATTTGTATAAAACTTCCCTATCCGACTCGATTTATATAAGTATGATAATTTTATATACCTACATTGTAGCTGCTTACAACGCTTTTTTTCTTGTTTTAAAACGTCATTAGGATTTTCTCCAGTATCGTGGAGGCAGTTTACAAAAATAAATTGCACGAGGACAAACATCCAGACCCAAAACAATTATTTGTAGGCCATACAAATACTTTTCCGTGCAGGATTTAAACCCGCGGCCCTCAACGCCGTAAGTAAATAAGCTACTGCGCGATAGAACCGTCTAACAACTACTTATTTGAAATTAAACACTGCACATAAATTTACTTCATACTTGTCAAAAAATTTGAAATGAAAATTCTTACTACTTGTGACGCCAACTGTTGATCTTCATATGAACTAAATTTAATCGCCTAAACATTAGCTTTCAATCAGATTGAATCAGATCAATTAAAAAAATGTTCAAAATCTCAGATCGGCAGTATCTAAAATTTTCCTCCTACAGAAAACTTACTTTATTGGCCGTCAATAATCCCTGCTAATATAGATGAATATTTACCATAGCTGCCACCGTTGCCAGGCGGATTGGCAACTGCAGTTTTAATATTATTATTGAGTTATTAAATATTGAGATGATTGATTTTTTTAAATATTGAGTTAGTTAGATTTGATTAAATATTGAGTTAGAAAATATTGAAGATGCTGCTGTCTCTTAAAATACCCATGGTATGATGTGGGTGTTGACGACGCTCACGTTGCTTCTCGAACACCTGAAATATAAATAATATTAATCAATAAAAAATAAAATATGTAAAAATATATACTCATAAAACATTGTTACTTACCTTATGTACTTGCTGTTTTTCTATAATAAATAAGTACGTGTGCATACGGGGACGGCGGCACTTACCGCGATTTTTATCAGTAGGGTGAAGGTATATTTGCAACAACGGTGTTGCACCGCTGAGTACATGATCCCGCGTTTCGAGTTAGTTGCACTAGAACATCATACGAGGTGACACCTATGTCTCCCTCCCCGCGGATGTACACGCGCTCACCAAATTTTTTTTGTATATTTTTCTCCCAGACGACACCAGCGGCCTACACCATCAACATAGTGGTCCTTCGGCCGAATCCTTACGTCGTCTGCAAAAAATATAATAATAATAAGTACCAGTTATGTTCCACGCGCCGGCTACGCCGCAAAAAAAGCGACGACCACGTGGCACCGCTGCAAAATCGGAGTGCAAGAACAACCAAGATGTGTTACCATCGTTCAGCTTAAAGGATGAAGTGCTGGAAAAACCTGGAAATGCGCTAAGTGCCTCTAGTAAGAGTAAAAAGTCATCAAAGACCTCAGGCACGTCGTCAAGTACGGCACGCAAACGGCAATTGGAATACGAAACCGCTAAAGCTATGGCTCTCGTGGAAATACAAGCAGCGGAAGCTGAAGCAGAAGCCAAAGTTAAGAGTGCTCAGGCAGAAGCTGCCAAGCTTAAGGCAAATATTCAGTCGAAGCTGCTAAACAAACAGCTTGCAGCTGAGATGGCAGAATTGGAGTCTCATTCACGCTCTTCCCACAAGTCGGCTATGAAATCTTCGACCAGCAAAGTTGAAAATTGGCTGAATGCTCCAGGAAACCAGCATGAGGAGAACCGAGAAGAGTACTCTTGTGAAAAAATCGGCCTAGAAAAGCTAGCACATGCCTTGAATGATGCAGTGGCTGCCTCATCATATAAAATACAGAACCAGGAGCTCTTAACAAGATTAGCAACGTCTAAAGACCTGCCTTTATTTTTTGGAGATCCAATGGAGTGGTTGCAGTTTAAACAGGCGTACCAAGAATCTACCCAATTATGCAAATATAGTGACACAGAGAATTTATGGCGGCTACGTAAGTGTCTTCGTGGCGATGCTAAAGAAGCAGTGACTTCACTCTTGATTGGTGGAACTACACCCGATTTAATAATTGACACCTTAGAACTTCGATTTGGCAAACCAGAAACAATTATGAGTAAAATAGTTTTACAGCTTAAAAAACTATATCCGTTGCCGTTAACTTATCATAATGATATCATTAATTTTGCAATAAAAATAAAGAACTATGTGGCTGCTGCCAAAGCAATGCAACAAAGTGATTATCTTCGCAGCCCGGAGTTAGTATCGATTGTCGTATCTAAGCTTCCAACTTTGCTTGTCGCAAAATGGACCGACTACGTTTATGAACAGCGAGAGTGTAATTTACCGAAGCTAGAATTGCTTAGTGATTTTTTATATGAGGAAGCCACTAAAACAGCTGCATCAGGAGTAAGTCATATTCACGCTCAATATAATTTAAAGAAGCCCGATGAACGTAAACACCGTTCACACTCGTTGTTGTACACAAATAGTAATCAATTACAAAACGCGGAAAAGTGTACATTTTGCCGAAAATGGGCTCATGGTGTCGCAGATTGTTCACGGTTTAAGCGCGCCTTACGCAAAGATCGCTGGCGATTTGTACGCGTAAATAAACTTTGCTTCAAATGTCTTGCCCCCCGCCATACGAATGGTATGTCTTGTATTGGCAGTAATTGCGACATTGACGGCTGCAATCAACCGCATCATCGTTTACTGCACTGGATAAAACCATTGGAAGAAAGCTTAAAAACTGTGAAGCGAAGTGAGGATGAGCATCCCAGCACCAATGAAACAGTGACTCATACGGTGGCATCCCACTGTCACAAGGTGCTTTTGAAAGTGGTGCCGCTCACTCTTCACGGACCGAATGGCAGTTTGCATACGCATGCACTACTGGATGATGGAGCTACCGTGACGGTGATATCCTCTGATATCGCAGATGAGCTCGGATTATACGGTGCAAACGTGATATTGCGCGCGCGCAGCGCATGGGACTCGGGAGAGCTTGTGTGTGAATCTCAAGTAGTGAGTGTTAGTGTTACCAATTCGTATAACGAAATGTTTACTTTCCGTGCGCGTAAAATTAAAGAATTAAATTTACCAACACAAAAAGTGCCGAATATGGACTTTAATAATTATGGATTGTTAAGTGAAGATCTTATGTTATGTAATTGTAACGCTAAGCCAAAATTATTAATAGGTCAGGACAACCATCATTTAATTTCTCCCATTCGTTGTGTTCGTGGTAAGCAGCGTGAGCCGTACATAACTCAAACTGCGCTTGGATGGTGTGTGCACGGACATATGGTAAGTGATGTTAATTGCACTGATCGCTTTGTCTCTTTCATTAATAGTTGCCACGAAAAGGCGGGACAGTCGCAGTGTATCTTTCACTTACACACGGTAGAATCGATTGCTAGCGATCTCTCTCTCGATAACGATAACGGTGAATGCACCTGCGCGCAATTGCACGATGCGGTTCGTAGATCCTTCGCGTTAGAGTCTATTGGTGTAGGTTCGAAGCCGCGCCGCAACCCAGACGAAATACGCGCTTTACAAATTTTAGATGACACTGCAGAATTAGTAAATGGTCAATGGAATGTCGGCTTACCGTGGAAATACGATGAATTACATTTACCCGACTCTTACCCTAACGCTTTTAATCGTCTAAAGTCAATAGAAAGAAAATTTTTGCTCAACAAAGAGTATGCAACTCGTTATTGTGAAAGAATGAGATACTTATTTTCTAATGGTTATGCTAGAGAACTTAATGAGACCGATGAAAACTCTAATAAACGTATAATATGGTATTTGCCGCACTTTGGTGTAGATAATCCAAATAAGAAAAAACTGCGTTTAGTTTATGACGCGGCAGCAAAGTCGAACGGTTATTCTTTAAATGATTTTCTTTTACAAGGCCCTGATTTGTTACAATCGTTATTAGGAATAATGTTACGATTTAGAGAAAACCGCGTAGGTATCATAGGGGACATAAAAGATATGTTTTTAAGGATTAATGTACGAAAAGAAGATGTTAATTCTTTGCGTTTTTTGTGGAAAGATATCTATTTAAGCAATGAAAATGAACAATTAGGCTTCGGAAGTAGTAACAAAGGTTCAAAATTACCTATACAACATCCTGTTAAGAAATATGTTATGACGTCATTAATTTTTGGCGCTAACTGCTCCCCATTTATAGCACAATATATTAACCAAAATAAAAACACATTGCGTTTTCAGAATAAAATGCCGGATGCAGTTAATGCAATTAGGAAAAATCAATATATGGACGATTTTATCGATAGTTTACCAGACGTCGCTACTGCTACAAAAATGATAAAAGATGTTTCATATATTAATCAGCAAGGTGGTTTCGTGATGCGTAACTGGTTAAGTAACAAGTCAGATGTTCTTAGTGATATGCCAAAAGAGACTTTAAATGAAATGGCGATACGGTTTAATGTTGAATCCCAGCCGGAACGAACGCTTGGGCTTTTGTGGTTTCCCGCGAGTGATATGTTCGGGTTCGATCTTTCGTTAAAGCGTATACCGAGTGATATTTTACAACTATCACGAAAACCGACTAAGCGTGAAGTTCTTCGTATTATAATGTCTGTATACGATATTCATGGTTTTTTAGCACCTTTTACGATAAAATCCAAAATTTTAATGCGCGAAATATGGAATGTAGGTATAAAGTGGGATCAGGAAATAACAGATAGTTTATTTGTTTTATTTAAAGATTGGATTTCGCAGTTACAAGAAATGAGTTACGTTCGAATCCCGCGGTGGTATTTCTATAGCAACGATTCTGTCGGTGTGAATGAGAAGAGCGGCCACACCGTAAACGACGATGAGACGTCGTTGCAATTGCATATTTTTTGTGATGCATCTCCATGCGCATACGCATGTGTTGCTTATTGGCGTAAACAAGACAGCAACGGCGTGCAGGTGTCATTCATTGCGAGTAAAAGTCGCGTTGCGCCGTTAAAACCGTTAACTATGCCTAAACTCGAACTTCAAGGCGCGCTATTGGCATGTCGCTTGGCAGAGACTATAAAAAAGGAGCATAGAATTAAACCGTCACGTGTTTTTTATTGGACTGATTCAATGATTGTTATTTATTGGATACGTAACGAGCATAGAAATTACAAAGTTTTTATTGCAAATAGGTTAGGTGAAATTGATGAGTTAAGTAAAATTGATGAGTGGCATTATGTGCCGACAAATTTAAATATAGCCAAAGCATTAAACAAAGGAGTTTCCTGGCAGTTTATACCACCAGCCAGTCCTCATATGGGGGGAGCTTGGGAGCGTCTGATTAGAAGTGTGAAAACGGCACTGAAAGTCGTTCTTAGAGAGAGGGCTCCACGAGAAGAAGTTTTATTAACGCTTCTCGCTGAAGTCGAAAATATAATTAATAGTAGACCGCTTACCCATGTTTCGGTGGACCCTCAAAGTAAAGAGGCATTAACTCCAAATCATTTTTTACTAGGATCTTCGTCGAACTTACCTGTACCTGGGGTCTTTGATGATGGCGACATGTATGTTAGACGACAGTGGCGTATTGCCCAACGGTTGACAGACTTATTTTGGAGCAGATGGGTAAAAGAGTTTTTGCCAGAGCTAATTCCTCGTCGTAAATGGGATAGGGAAGGTCCGCAATTAAAAGTAGGAGATCTTGTAGTAGTAGTCGATCCATCATTATTTCGAAACTGTTGGCCAATAGGTATTATTGAAAAGGTTTATCCAGGTTCAGACGGCAGAGTCAGAGTAGTTGACGTTAGGACTAAGTCAGGAGTGATGAAGCGATCAGCTGCTCGCGTGGCCTTTCTCCAGCTTGATAATGAGTGTCGGCGAACCGACACTTGGGGGGAGGATGTTGACGACGCTCACGTTGCTTCTCGAACACCTGAAATATAAATAATATTAATCAATAAAAAATAAAATATGTAAAAATATATACTCATAAAACATTGTTACTTACCTTATGTACTTGCTGTTTTTCTATAATAAATAAGTACGTGTGCATACGGGGACGGCGGCACTTACCGCGATTTTTATCAGTAGGGTGAAGGTATATTTGCAACAACGGTGTTGCACCGCTGAGTACATGATCCCGCGTTTCGAGTTAGTTGCACTAGAACATCATACGAGGTGACACCTATGTCTCCCTCCCCGCGGATGTACACGCGCTCACCAAATTTTTTTTGTATATTTTTCTCCCAGACGACACCAGCGGCCTACATCATCAACAGTGGGGGAGCCACTTCATGGTACAAAAAGCTACGTACTAACTTTTTTACCGTAATATAATACAATAACTTCTACATGGAAAGGCATCGTAGAAACAAATTAGTGATGGTAATTTATTTAATTGGTTTATTTTTTTTATAGAATAAGGGTGACAAACGAGCACAGTCCACCTGATGGTAAGTGGATACTGTGGCCTATAGACATCTACATTGCGTTGTCACCCCTGAGGACGAGGATGGAATGCCTCGTTTCCAGTAAAAAGGGTCTCCGGATCTCTATACTCACCATACGAAACACAGCAGAATTAAGCTGCAATTTTACGCTGATCTTCAAAAATTAAGTGTGTTATTAAAAAAAACTGCAAAAGCAATACGAATGAAAACTTAATCAGATATATATTATGCAATAAAGGTCAAATCAAACTGGTTTGAAGACGATCACGTGTTCTTGAGATATGCGAGATGAAAAAAGTTCACTAACCACTACTACAAAAAAAAAATCACTTTTTGCGTTATAATTGCGCTCTGAGGTGTAAGCAAACGTGATTTTCAAACGTATTAAAGAAAATGTGGTTATACGTGTAAAAGATTCCGAATCCGAATTAAAGAAAATATGCTAGAAGAACAAAATTTTTTCTAGCATATTTTCTTTAATTCGGAGGATATTTTTGTCATAGGAAGAAACTAGATGTGTTTTTTATTAAATAGGTATAGCAGTTGCGTAGTCTGTATGCAGTAATCGAGCGATATTTTATACTAATGTCCTCCAGACCGAATTTCGGTCACGGCGGCCAGCCTCAACGAAGACTAGCCGTCGGCGCAGATCAGGATTATAGTGCCCAAGTGTAAGCGCAAGCACAGGTGCACTCTATTGCCTAACTCTCATAATTCGATGGGACGGTAAGCCGACACGGCCGATAAGAGAGCAGGCGCAGGACCAAACTTTGCGTGCTTTCCGAGGCGCGGGGGTGAGTCACTGTGAACTTCTTGACTCTGGGCAGTTACTGAGAATTTCTTGACGGAAAAACTCATTTTTTTTGGCCCGACCCGGTTTTCGAACCCAGGATCTCATGATCAGCAGTCGCACTACTACAACCAATAGATCAACGAGGCAGTCAACTTATACACATATTTAAAGGAAGTTACTGTCCGTGTAGTGACATGGTTAGTATATCCGCAATCCCCATGTAGTTCCTAGAACAGAGACAACTGAGGACAATTGAAATAGGAGATGGGGAGCAGTGTTTTCCTGATAATCATTCGAAATTTAAAAAAAAAACTAAGGTTGCCGACCCGCTTGCTAAGTGTGACGACTATGGCATCATCCCCTCTATGAGGCATTTTGTGGGGGAAGCTGATTTTCAGCGCTGGACTTTTATAGGCTGTAATAGATTTATAGATTGACTCATTACTTTACGAGGTAGATAAATGGCGACAAATTGAAAATGTTTTGCGACTCGTCTCTCTCGTGAATTGAAGAGTTTCGTCTTTGCACCCAACAAAATGGCTAGTAGGCCGTAAAAGTGCTTAGTTTATAATATATCTATTTGGAAATAATATATATTAATTGATTAAAACTACTTTTACGGATTTTATCGCGTTTTATTTTATTTTTAATACCCGACGTTTCGAGTGCTTTCCAGCACCCATGGTCACGGGGGACTGAGGTGACTGACGTCCCGATGTCAAAGTTAACTCGGAGTACCTTCAGCTTTTTAATTACTGTCTTTGGACCGATCTACGCAGAATGAACTAACTGTGTTTTGAAGTCTTGCAGTGGTATGCTTAGGTTTAGTTTTAATTTTTATTAATTATAGGGTCCCAAGAAGTGGGTAAGTACCCAGCCTCTTTCTCTATTGAAATCGGATCAGATCGGAAGTCTGCAGTTTGCGATCATATCCTAGATGGCCCCAACCATTATATCAGATTTGATAAACCACAAATCCTCGCGTAAGAACATCGATTCCTTCCAAAGATATCATCATGCTGTGATGTGAGGCTAGCTACAAGCTACAACTCTAGCAAATATCCTCTCGATGAGGCAAATTTTGGGGGAGTTGTTCAGCGGAGGAACTTGTGTAGGCTGTAATTGGTGATGCGGTTTGAACTTAATGCAGAATTGGACTCTAAAGGTGATAGCAGGTTAGGTTTTGAATTAGGCAACCAGCATATTGCAAATGGAGGGCACGCACCTGGTGAACGCCGGCATCTTCTTCTCGTACTTCAGGTTGACTGTCACGTGTGCATTTCTCGTTGTCTTGCTTCAATTTACACTAATTTATCACCTTGATTTTGAGTTTATGGTAATTTAAACTGTTTTCTCGATGCGATGACTGAGTGTACCAGACGATGTGTCGACGATGTATGTGTATATTGTATGAACAAAGTGTACGCGAACTACCCATCTGCTACTGAGTGACTTGCAGGCAGTGTCCGAACTGTCGTGCTGGTCGCCAAAGGGCGGGCTTAGCGGAACTTTAATTTGTCAATAAGATTAGCATTAAAATGCGGATTCATAAGCAATAGAAGAATAAATTAAATATGACACTATTGCCTTACGTGAGATCATCCTCAATATTAGGTGATAGAATTTTTTTTGAGTTTCGCTTTGATCTGTCACTCTATTTCTATTTCTGTTAAAAGTGCAAAAAGATTAGATAATTAAGGATAAGCTAAGTAATATTTAATTTTAGGCAAATTAATTGCCCTTAGTAGCCGCTACCACGTGGTGGACGGTGGCTGGTCAGTCACTCTAGTGTTATAATAAATTATACCTTTTTGTTGCAGTGCTTCGATTTCGGCTTGCGGCGACAATGTAGAAGAGGGTCAGATCAAGCAGTACCATGTGGAACAGCGCTTCGCTGACAGGCGGTACAAAGTGACTAGTGCACGTACCTACTTCTACCTCAACGAAGCGTCGTGTGAGAAGAACATGGAAGCGTTCTTGAGGAGTATTGACGCTGTTGCTGGTATGTTCCAATTTTCCTTATTTGCCATCACTTAACAGTTGACTGTTGGGCCCAATTCCAATATGATTATTATATTTTTTCAAATTTAATACGTGGTAGAGCCGGGCTGCAGTTATAATATGGTTGTAGTCATTCGTGCGTTCATTCATCATATCATATTTATATTATTTTATACCTGGTAGAGCCATGCTGCAGCTATATTACTGGTATAGTTGTAGCACAAATAGGTCTGCTCGACCGGGGACGGACTACGCTCTCACAGAATACTAGCGTAAAATGTGTTTCGTAGGGTGAATGTAGAGAACCGGAGTGCCTTTTTACTGGAAACGAGGCATTCCATCTTAGTCCTCACGGGTGACAACTCAGCTGCGTTTTGATTCTTAATCGAGTATAGATTTAGATGTCTATGGGTAACGTACCATCAGGTGGACTGTGTGCTCGTTTGTCACGCTTACCCTATAAAAATAATAAAATACTAAAACAATGATATAATTATTTTTTTACGGTTGTCCATGTTACATATATAATCGAAGCTGCATATTATACCGATGAACCGACATCGTTAGAACGACGAATATTTTTTATAGCATTGGGTGACAAACACACAGTCCATCTGTTGGTAAGTGGATACTGTGGTTCATAGACATCCACGTTAATCCTCAATTAAGAATCAAAACGCAGATGCGTTTTCACCCCTGAGGGCTAACATGAAATGCCTCAATTCCGGTAAAAAGGGTCTCCGGTTCTCGAGAGTCACCATACGAAATACAGCAGCATTACGTTGGTATTCTGTGAGAGCGTGGTCCTGCCCTGGTCGAGCCGACCCATTCGTGTAACTTCTGTAACATAACTGCAGCGTGGCTCTACCACGTAAGAGCGTACCTATATATTTTTATTGCGAAGAAATGACTACCTGTCGAGTCCCCATTTAAACATTACTTCTATGCATATTGCTATGCATATAACAGAGTTAGCGTTCTTAGTTTAATGATCCTTTGAATGTCTTCATAATGGATGTCATACACGATCCAGTTTACTGTCAAGTTTGCAGCAAGATTGAAGCGGTGTCCAGTTTCCAGTGCATCCATATAGACCACTCACGTTCAAGTTCTGGTTTGTATGATCCTGCACCAGTTGAAATCTTAGTGTCACCAGTAACGGGCGACAACGCGTTAGCCATCCTAGGCTTATGACTCCGACTTACGTCATGGCGCTGCAATCTTAATGAAATCGGCAGAATCGAAATTCAATTTTTGCTTCAAGTTACATGCACACTGATAGCCATACACCGTCAAAATTACCGGACCAATTACAAACTTGACGGTAAACTGAATTTTGTATGGCATTCATAACAGATTTTAACTGTATCATGAACATCATATTGTACACAACTTTTTGCACAACTTTGAAACACTTTAGAGTAGGTATGGGTAGACATCGCCTGGTTATCTACTTCTGCCTGTGCATAAAACACTGCCATGTTACGTTATTAAGTATATGGAAAGGCAGTACTATTAGCCTCATTTAATCCAAGTCGCTAGGCTACACCGCACCTGGCGCCTTTTTTGTTCGAACCTGTTCGCTGTAGATATTTAGTTTCAATCTCTGCTTATGTGTAATTGTTGGCTAGTGGGTCATTTTATGTTATAAAATAAATAAATCTGCTCTGTTTCACAAAGGTATTACAAAGAGCACAGGGCTGATGGCGATTAAGCTGACCGCTTTGGGAAGACCTCAGTTACTTGTAAGTAAATAAATTGACTTTTTACGAGGTAGGGCCAGGCTAACCTAGACCCGCAGTAGGCGCACGCAAAGTGAAGCCATTTCAAGTTAGCCTTTAAAGGCTACCTACGACTTTCGGCGCGTCAGTACTCGAGTCCACGTAGTGGTGTAAAGAGCTCGAGCAATTTTGCAAAAAATGACGTACTGTACTGTGAAAGAGTGTCAAAATAAAAAATTAAAATCTAATTTCACGGGTCAATACCACCTATCATCTTATATTTTTGTAAAAACATTCATCAAAACCAAGTAATAAATCATAAATTTGACAGACGCCAATATAACGAAAATGTTGCTAGGCATAGTAAAATATTTTACCCCATATTTTCTTATTATTTTTTTACATGATGCCAATATGGGACTATTATTGTTGTATTTTTACTTGGCAAATAAAAATACCTACAATATTCACGCAAAATTATGTGTTTTGGTAATTTTATACTATCGCGGTCACCTCGTTTCTTGGCTGTAGAAAATCGAAAAATCATCCGATTTCGATAATTTTTTAAATCTTCGTCTTTACGGCGGATTTATGGAAAAAAATATAGAAAATATCTCACCTTAAGAAAGCGTTTTTTTCTTAATCTACACAAAAAACAAACATTTAAAAAAGGCATTGAGTAATGTTTGTTTATTAATTTTATATCTAACCAAGTTTTTGACTTTAAATGTTATCTATCATAAGCGCTCTAGAAAATCGAAAAATCATCCAATTTCGATGAGTTTATTTTTAAATCTTCGTTTTTACGGAAAAGATCAAAATGAGAAGAATTAACTATGTATTATATTCAAAAATAAATCAATAACTTATCCTCGAAAAAATCTTCTAACAAATAAAACATTATGCAACCTTTGATAGTGATTGCTATATCTTAATCTAAATAACGCACATATAAAAAGTAAAAAGAAAATTAAAAAAAAACACATAATAATGTTTATTTATTAATTTTTTAGCGAAGCGAGCTCGCTACGTAGGACATCCCGACTCGGATAGGCTAGGTTAGAAGGAGATCCTATCGCCATCTCCTTCGTGGCTATTTTGTTATAAACCACTCAGAAGAAGAAGCCCCGCGAAGTGGGGCTCCGTCAACCGGGTTGCCCTCAACAGCGCTACGTTGAGTGGCGTGATGCTTCCTTCCCCCAACTTCCTTCCGATTCTGAGCGGTTTATAAAAAAATAACCACGAAGGAGATGGTGGGGTCTATTCGCTCGCTCATTCGACCCCGCCATCTCCATCTAACCTAACCTCTCCGAGTCGGGATGCCCTAAGTCCCGAGCATATACACTCAATAAAAAAAATTATTAAACATATTTTAATTTTTTTTAATGTTCGTTTTTTTGTGTAGATTATGAAAAAACTTCATTCGATTATTTTTTAAAAAGTTATCAACAATTATACGTGAATGTGTGCATTTTCATGAGCATTTATTAATTAATTATGCATTAATTTTTTTCAATACTTGTAATTTTTTCATAAACCTGCCGTAATAATGAAGATTTAATAAAAGAATCAATCATCGAAATCGGATGATTTTTCGATTTTCTAGAGCCATAAACGAGGTGACCGCGATAGTACAAAATTACCGGTATTTTTATTTATCGTTTAAGTACTTGGGTATAATATAGTCATTTAATAATTATTTTTAATTTCATGTTTTATTTGAAAAGATTTTCTTCTTCTGAATCGATTTCGATTTAATAAAACAACGCCTATTCAATAAAATATATATTTGTATAAATACATAATACTTTACATATGCTTATATAAATTTATCTTCTAACAGAATAATATAATGACATTATAGATTTATGAATATATATTCTAGCACAAGATATTTAAAACATTAGTTAACAAATATTTAATTTTTTATACAAAAAGCCTATTCAATAAAGTATATTATAATTAAATAAATATATATTACTATATACTTATATAAATATATCACTCGTAACTAATAGTACAATAACGTAATAGATTTGTAAATGTATATTATAGCACAAGGTATTACGTATATATATATATATATATATATATATATATATATATATATATATATATATATATATATATATATATATATATATATATATATTACATAAAGCATTCGTTAACAAATGTAAGTAATTTTACATTTTTATCTTTGCAAATAATTAATAAACAATTCTAAACGCAACCTAAATATTAATTCTATGACTATGTCTACTATTACTACTTCCCAATTTTTTGGGGAAAACGTCATTTACTTGCAAATATTACTCAATTGCTTGTGTGCGTGTGGGCAAACGTAATTATAGGCCGCTTATGCACACATTCATTGCGTTGTTGCTTCAACTTTGAACGGAATTTTGAATGACACTATATCTCTAAATCTAATTACTCTATGGTCAGAACTATTATATTTGATTTAATCTTGTTTAGTGGCGTCGTAAAAGTATCTACTACTCCATGTTATCAAGAAGCTGCCGTAAAAGGCGACAGTAGGCAGCAGCTTTTTCCTGATAACAAATGGAGATACAAAAGAAACTGTGATTGCCAATTCGGCTGCCAATGGTGGCAATTATGACAGAGTCGCTCCTATGAGGTAGTGTATGAAGGGCGCCTATGTTCTGCAGTGTAAACACTAGCACAGCAGTGTAGATGGAATCATGGAGGTTTATTTAAAGCTTTTATAAACCTCCGTATCCACACCAACTTGCAAAACGAGACGTTCTCAGCGAAGAAGATGAGAGACTGATGCAGTGCAGTGTTATCAACGTGATAGATCAACACTGCGGCTGATTACTGCAAAAGGAATGGGTTGGCTCGAAGGACCATACTCTCACAGAATACCAACGTAAAATAGCAGCATTATGTTGCTGTCTGGATATTTTTTTTTATAAAACGGAAGTGACCAACGAACTTACGTTCCACTTGGTGGTAAGTGCTACAAAGAAGGCTATGGAGGAGTGGTCATCTCTGTGGACTAAGATAGAATTCCTCACAACCTTTAATAATACGAGTCCACTCGCTGCTGTAGCTTTATTATCGGATCTGTTAGGTTTGGAAAGGATCACGCTCGCACGTAATACGTGCGTAAAATAGCAGCTTAATGCTACTTTGTTTCGTATGTTGAGTGTATAGAAACGGGGACCCTTTCTACTGGAATCTCAGTACATGCTATGGGATGACAATGTATCTGTATTTTGATTCTTAATCGAGGATAAATGTATGTCTAAGGACCATAGCATCCACTTACCATCAGGTGGAGTTATGTTCTCCCCGTTAGTCACACACTCCACGTCAGAGTCACACAATCCTTATTACCCTAATTAATTTAAAAAAAAAATGAATTGAATGATGTCGAAAGCTGTTCCAACCTTCGTGAATATCATCATCATCGGAAAATGGTTTGTTTACCTTGCAGCTGCAGCTGTCGGAGGTGATCATGCGCGCGCGCAACTACATGCAGCAGATCGCGGGCGGCACGGGCAACGTGCTCACGCACCACAAGACTATCGAGGACTTCCAGCGCTACTTCGGCGACCTCAGCGCCAAGCCCGAGGTGCAGGAGTTCATGCGCAAGATCACGTCGGACAAGGAGGGGTGAGGATGCTTCTTTTATGTTCCAGCTCTAATCGGAAAGTGGGATATGAGACAAAACTGCATTGTTCTCCGTCTTGTTATTTTCTAAAATGTATCCCGTGAAACCTAGATGATTCACAATTCACTGAAGTTCCAGTAGTCGGCTATAATACTTTAAAAATTATCAATGTATAATAGTATAGATGTTTTATTTCACGAAGGCGTGCAGGAAGCCTTACTTGTAGTTGCGATGTGTAAAGACACGCGAGCTTGTGTGCGTAACTGTGCGTAGCAAACCGTCGTAAATTGAACAAAATAATATGTTATTTTTTACTCTCTCGTTTACGTACGCTAAAACAATATGCATGTGCAGCACCCACACTCATAAGACAGTAACATAAACCCTCAATGTGAAATAAAAATTCTATACTTGTACAATAATTTATTCGTGATCGTCCTTTATTTTTCGTGCAATACGAATTGTGATTATATAAACTAGTGATGAAACGATTTCGATTAACGATTACTCGTAATTAACAATGATGGACATTTCACGATTAATCGTATTCGTTGATTATCATTGCGATTATCTAACGACTATAGGTTTTTTATTTTGAAAGGAATTGATTCCAATTTTTAATGTAAGTAAAGCAAAATAATATCTTTGAATCAAACCATCGTCCGTAGCATCGGAAAGGTTATTATTTGCTTTTATTTTCCACTCCTGGATTGATTTAAACTGAGAAAAGTAATAAATTGACGCTTGAAAAGGTAGAAATGTTGTTTTATTGACTAAAATTTAAAATTCCTTGAATTTGATTTTTAATTTCTGGGCCAACATTATATGAATTAGTTTATGATAATAAATGAAATGCTTATATATAACATAAATATTTTGTTTAAAACGTATATAATTGTAATCGCAAGCATAATCGTCGATTATTATGCGCAATAATCGTGATCGTAATCGCTAAGTGATAATTGTTTCAACACTAATATAAACCAAACGAAATAAGTTTCAATATGCATAACTGACAATAAACTTTATGAGTGGTCTTGGTAAAAGAATGTTGATTATGTATGTTTCCATAGCAGAAACGTTTAAGACCGTTACTTTAAATCGCCTCTTACGACACCCACTTAACAAATTCAAGGCTTCATACGAAAGAACAATTAAAAATGTATTTTTATAGTATTTCATCGCCTCTGCATTCGTAGCCGTTTTGGATATTTTATTCTGCCGTTGATGAGATGGATATACCACCATCTTTTGCCATCATCATTTTATAAAATATTTATGGCTTTATTGCGTATTATTGCGTAGATATTATTGTTTCTGCTTTTTACAGGGATGGACCGAAATTATCGTATAGAAATTCACGCATTTTAGATAGATATCATTTCATTTTATTGTACTTTCATCAGCTTGTTTCATCTATGCTTAATCGCTAAGAGTACCTTTAGACAAGCTTTTGCGCAAATAGCGGCTTAAAATTGATTTTTGTGATACAATTTCAATGGCCGTTCACGCCCGCCTCACATCTGTTGCAGTTCGATGATTTAATTGATGCGTTAATTGGACGGCTAGGGCCTTTAGTGAAACGTCAATATTCAACTGAAAACTTTTAAGTTGAATTACAATAACCCAACAAGGTTTGGCACAAACCTTTGTAAAATGGTTAGGTGCCAATATCTTTTAATTTGCTTAGATATTCTGCTACTGTGGTGCTAGCAGAGTTCTTACGAGATGGCTTTCACAATTCGTGTGATGTAATTGTTGCAAATGGTGTACTTTGAAAATTATATAACATGAATTTATTTATTCAAAAATATACATTATGTAATCTGTCTATGTAGGCTTAGTATATCTTTTTACATCAACTGTAAAACACACATTATGCCAATAACAATAATAATTAAATAAATAAATAGTGTTTAAATATAATCAAATCTTACTGAAATTGATGTGGTTCCTCTGTGGGAGCTTACAAACTTAATAATAATTAATATTATGACAGTAATTGAATTAATAACTTAAAATTAATTAAATTAATTAGACTAATTAGTAGTGTACTATTATAGTGTCCCAGATAGTAAGCCTTTTGTTTAACGCGTTCTAGACGTCCAATAAGCGACCAATACTTCATTAAACTCCTTTCTTACATTTTTCTTACTATCCTCGTCTTAATTCTAAAAACTTCTCTTCTCATATTAATTTTTTACATATTATTTGTTTGAAACAATGATCTTATACCTTCCTCTAAGCCTTTCGGAACTAATAGTTATCCTTGTCGACTTGTCGAAGATTTGAGGCTGTGATGGTGTTTCAGCGTGCTGCACATTTTCCCGTGGGACCGGTCAGTGGCGACGTCTTGTAGATTCGTAAGGGTTGTCTCGTAACGTCGCTAACATACCAACACCGGGCTTGCGTAGAAATTCCGATACTCTATACATATATGTTGTATCTGCAACTAATAAAAGTGCAGCTAATTTATAAATGTAAAAGAAATGTCCGCGTCGTTTCGAGTTAACAATGCTTAAATTTAGCCAAAATTAAAACTATTTCTTAACCAAATATTTAAAAACATATAGCAAAATTCGTATTAATATTACTAAACTGTCATGTAAGAATTAATAAATATAAATTTAGGTATCTTTACTAGTAAGACCTATTAATTTATTTGAACCCTAAATTGAATAAAATATTTTTGTCTTTGACTTCTGAGGACTACGACGAATAGTTGAATGGCATTACAGCAATGGGCATAAAATGCATTTTTTGATCATAGCAACCTCTCTCCACACGATCTACTCAAATCAATAACTAAGATAAATAATTATACAAAAAATATAGGTATGTAGAGAGGATCAGTATGTCATTCACGCATTAAAAATTAAACCTCGTCCGCCAAAACTAATTCACGACCATATCACGAGGGCCTCAGGATAGAATTATAGTGTCCGAGTGTGTGCTCAAGCTCAGGTGCACTCTCTATTCCCTCACTCTCATAGTCCGATGGGATGCTAATCTGACACGACTGGAGAGAAATCTGGCGCAGGATCAAACACTTTACATGCTCTCCGGGACACGGGAATGAAATACCGTCAAATGATTGCCTTATCAGGCAATTTTGATTCTATTATCAAAAATGATATCCTTCGGACCTGATTTTGGTCACGGCGGCCAGTCTTAACGGAGACTAATAATCTACGCAGGCACGGTATTAGACTGTGGTATTAATAATATAAGACAAGCGAGCACAGGTGCTCTCTCTCTCGCTCTCTCACTCTCTCTCTCTCTCTTTCTCTCTTCTCTGAATCTCATAGTCAGATGGAAAGCAAAGAGAGATCGGATGCAGGAACACAATGGCTTAACGTGCTCTTATATTATAATATACAAGGTCTCTATTATCAAAATTAAATATTTAATTAAACAAAAACTGTATAAAAAAGGGTTATTATTATATAAATGAATACATGGTTGATAATAACCCCTGGGAGTGAGGTGGTCGCTTTCAAGCTGTTTCTAAAATAAATATTGTAAATATTTTGTTACCATTCACATTATAAAATTTATTTAAAAAAAAGTTCCACTGGGTTTCTTGCTGGTTCTTCCCATGACAGAGGTTTTTTCCGAACCGGTGGTAAAGTAAAAACTGATTTTCAATAAGAATTACGTGTAATCTATATTGAATAAAAAATTATTCTATTCTATTCTTTATGCTAAAATGCCATCGACTTGCTGTCTCGGGGCTGCTACAAAAAAATTCTTGGTAGAAAAAACCCATCAATAATTTTGGTTCGCCCCGGATCCGAATTCTGAGTTGAGTCAAAATTAGCATGTCGCGTATGACTACAGACCAACGAGGCAGTCGCATGCAGTAACAATATTCGTTACCTTTTATAACATAAGGCATGAATATCGGAATTTCTACGTAAGATTTCGATGGGCTTAAAATCGGTGTTCTGTTAGGTGTGCCGCTGAAGCGAAATCTCTAACGATTCCGTGTTTGAGAGCTAGATATAACCGGACTTTTTAGCCAGCTTTGCTTTTATATCTTAGAGGAAATTGACTTAAGGTCCTTTTTGTGTGAAGAAGACAGTTTAGTTAGATCCATTGGGCTTATGTATTGGGAGCCGTGAGATATTTCTCGTATTTCCCATGCACCTCTTACAAAACCCACGGGATGGAATGGGGATTAATTCTCTAACACCACCACAAGATGGCATTATTTAGAGGATTTTTAACATATTTCCCTTACTCACTTGTATAAAACCCCCTCCCGTAAACAGTTTAATTTTTATAAGTTTTGGAAATGTTGAAGATATAATGTAAAACTAGGTTCGTATATTTTTAAGAAATATTGCGTACGATATCAGTTATTAGCATCTAAATATTTACTGGAAAAGAAAGACGTACAGACCTAAGGTTAAGGTGTACTGAATCTAATCAGACTAAAATTGTCTCGTTTCGTAAAGGATTGAGAGAGTGAAAACGTTATCGCCCGAAACAATATTTCAAAAAGGAAATGTATGCAATTGGCTCCAAGACTTGCAACTCTCTATCGCACGACACTGCGATACTGAGCGAGCGGTATGAAACAGATAGTATTTTTGTAAATACCTACTCGCGCCGGGTATCGACTCTTAAATAGAGAACAATTTAGTTGTTTTAAACTAGAATGAGTATATTTTAGGTACATTTTAGTTTCTAAATTTAGTAACTAAAAATGCTTTGTATTACTGTTCAAGAGGATTCATTATTCTGTGTCATCCTGTGGGTGTCCTAAGAGGCGACAGAGCGAACTGAAACGGAATGGTAGTAACATCGTCTTGATAACATCTTAAAAGAAGCTGCTAACCTGCTGCAGCTGCTAAGTGGCCGCACGCAGGCCAAGTGCGGCAATTATGGCAAATACCCCTTTAAGAGGTAATCATAAAAGGTCATTGATTAAAACTACTTTTACGGATTTTTTCGCGTTTTATTTATTTTATTTTTAATACCCGACGTTTCGGGTGCTTTCCAGCACCCATGGTCACGGGGGACTTGGGTGCTGGAAATCACCCGAAAAGTCTTGTATTAAAAATAAAATAAATAAAACGCGAAAAAATCCGTAAAAGTAGTTTTAATCAATGTACAGTGTTCGCGTAAATATAAGAAATCATTACATAAAATGTCAATCATAATAATAAAATTTTGAAAGGCTTTAATAATTAATAATAATGTCCTCTAGACCGAATTTCGGTCACGGTGGCCAGCCTCAACGGAGACTACCCACCGGCGCAGGACAGGATTATAGTGATCAAGTGTGTGCGCAAGCACAGGTGCACTCTCTATTCCCTCACTCTCATAATCCGATGGGACAGTAAACCGACATGATCGGAGAGAGATCAGGCACAGGACCACGCAGGGCACGGGGTGAGACACCGCCAATTTCCTGACTCCGGGCAGCTACTGAGAATTTCTTGACGAAAAACACAATAATTGTTTTTTGTTTGGCCCGACCCGGGATTCGAACTCAGGACCTCATGATCCGCAGTCGCACTACTACAACCACTAGACCGAGGCAGTGAAGGGCCATATTAAATGAATAAATGACAACAGAAGCTTTAAAACAGCTAATGTATTTCATTAAAACTCGTTTAGTGTAATTAATGACTAGGATTATACTAATACTAATAGACTAGGAAGGAAAAAAGCGTTGGATAAGATACCCTGTTCTCCCAAATGGGTCCACATGTAGAACCTTAAAATAATTTCCTCTGAGATATTCGATATAGCACAATGATGTTACTTGAGAATGGGTGACCTTCAGGAAGGAAAGCTCTTCAGCTGCTATTTTTGTTTCAAAAATAGCAGCAACAAAATTTTTTTGCTTGTTTAATTGTTACTAAACGTTTTGGCAAAAAGAGCGAAAATCTCAAGTACGAGTGCCTATGTGTATTTTTTTTGTTTTCTTTTTTTCTTCAATGCAACCAACAGGTATTTGTTTTGTTTTGGAATATGTGTCTATTTGTGGTGAAAACCGTAGAGTTGAAGTTAAAAATGAATTCTTTACTTTTAATATTAGCGACAGTAGCCTACTGTAGTAGGCTACTCATCTTAGTATGTTCGTACGAATTTTAAGTTCGCGATACACCATAAAGTTAAGGGTATTACGAACTTACAATTCGTGGGTTCGAATCCGCATTTCGACTACTGTCTTGAACCATACATGCTAAGCCTACCGGGACTGCTTACTGGGAATATTTAGTAGTGGTAATGGTAGAAACTAATACGTATACAGATAACGTCATAAAAGGTGACAGAGGGAAATTGAAAAAGAAGGCAACATTGTTCTAATAACCGTTTAGTAAAAAATACCGTTGCCAACCTGCCTGCCAAGCGTGGCAACTATGGCAAAAATTCCCCATATGAGGCAACCTATGGAGGAGGCCTATGTTCAACAGCTAACTTTTGTTAGGTTGCAATAAAATGAAAACTAAACAATAATGTTATGTAGCGTATTTCTAAAAATTAAAAACAAAGTATTAATCAATATATTCTTTATTGTACACACCATTGCATGAAAAATATAAAGAAGGTAAGGTGAGGTGTAAACCTTCTGGAATCGATTTCTTCCAGACTAACTGAACTGTTGTGCGGAAAGCAGTATTATTTACTCGAATTTCGGAACTTATGATTTTATATTATTTATTTTATCGTCTTTGTACAACCATTGCGCGTTTTTAGTTTTCATAAATAGGGTTTTCTTTTTTATATTTATATGCAACGTTCTTTTTTTCTGCTTATGAGTCCGAGTTGCAATTCCCCTCATACCTCTTTCTGCTGCCAAACAGCAGTGCTTGCACTGCTTATAATTGCAGGATGTGAGACATTCCATCTTACTCCTCAGAGGTTAGAACGCATCTATAGACTTCTTTGTTTGAAGAGTACAAGAAGTAGTATAATTATAGTTACAGAGTTAGACCTGAACGCTGACAATGCAATAACTCCCTTACTTTGTTTGTTTTTGTGGGGGGGGGGGGGCAGTAGCCACTTAACCTCAGGTGGTGGATAGATCGTTTGTCACTCTTATAATTATAGAGAAATTACTCATTAATTTTTATTTTTGTATTTTTTTATAGGATAAGAGTGACCAACGAGCACACAGTTCACCTGGTAAGTGGTTGCTGCGGCCCATAGACGTCTACATCTATCCTCGATTACGAAAGAAAATGCAAATGCGTTGTCACCCGTAAGGGCTAAGATGGAAAGCCTCGTTTCCATTAAAAAGGTCTCCGGTTTTCTACATTCACTATACGAAATAGCAGCGTTAAGCTATTATTTTATGCTGGTATTGTGGGACCGTAGTCCTTCCCCGGTCTAGCCGACCCATTCTTGCTACAACTATACTACTAATATAGCTGCAGCATGACTATCACTGAAAACAAATTATTTTTTGTATAGCACTCTTTTATATTTTACATCGTCATCCGATTCTGAGTCCAAGTTAAAAAACCCGAACAGACATACACAGAAGCGTGTGAATAAATACGTGGCCATGAAATTATCTATGCTGTCAATATCCTTTAAAAATCCCTTACAACAGTATTTTTGATATCATCATATTTTGTTATCATCATATTTTGTTATCATCATATTTTGTTATCATCATATTTTGTTATCATTGCAGCTCTTTACAAGTGTAATGCTCTACGTAAGCTTCTTCCAAGCGATGCCATAAAACACGGTCTTTAGCTACCTGCATCTATTACTTAATACATGTCTTACCAGTTATTTAATAGTAGTCTCCTTATTTCGCTTCCGAGTACGAAGCCGCCTTTCTTCCCTGTCGGTTGTCGGTCTTTCGAGCTATACGTCCGGCCTATTACCACTTCAACTTCATTAGCATCATCATTACAGCCCTTCACAAGTCCACTGCTGAACATAGCCCCCCCCCCCCCAAGGAATACCATGAAGCACGGTCCTGAACCACCTGCATCTATCGATTTCCTACATTTCAGCCTACAGGTCCGTATGTGAATATTATCTTTATTTATATATTATATTATTAAGATATAAATTACTAATTAAATATTCGGGGCTATACGGACAGTATAATGCTGTTTTCCAACTCGAATTTAATCATGTTTTGATCACTAACGAAAATACCATTCGTATGAAATTTCCAGCATAGTCCACTTGTTTCCTTGGTCCAACATTCTGGATAAGGACATGAATCTGTCGGACTCGTTCCGCGTTCCGGACCCGAAGAGCGGGCAGATGCGTCGCCTCATCTCCCAGATATCACCCAAGGAAGAGGAGATGTTCCGCAACATGCTGCGCCGCTTGAACCATATCATCCAGGCCGCCAACGAGGCTGACGTCCGGGTCATGATCGACGCGGAACAAACTTATTTCCAGCCGGCCATCTCCAGGATCTGCTTGGAGATGATGCGGAGATATAATAAGGTTAGTAATTCGATTCGTATCGTATAAAGTTAAGTTGCAGTCTATATATGTCCTACTCTGGGCACAGGTACTCCTCTTATTTCTGAGGGAAAGGGTTATGGAATAATCCGACTTCAAATATGTAATTTTTTGACATGCAGGTCTCTTCACTATGCTATGTTTTCTTTCACCGTCGAGCATGTGGCAGCGTTGTACAAATATATATTTTCAGTTTATAATTTACAGTTATTAAATATTTAATTATTATTAAAAACCGAACATAGGTTTGTTCGCATACTGTGAAATTTTTGGCAAGCGCAGTGACCCTGATATTCACATACTATGATCTATTTTTTTATAGTGATCTTCAAGAGGTGGTCAAAATTCGACCGTAATTCATTCAATTTTTTTTAAGTTCGTATATTAAGTCAGCTATGTTTCAGTTTTAACTCTCAGTATAACATGTATGTATTATTTTTACTTTCAACTGCATAGTAAATATTAATACACAAACACAAAAATCTTTTAAACAAAATATAAAGCAAACGCTTTTGCCTTAACATACACTCCACATTATCACATATTATTAATAATTTCCAAAATTCTCAGCTCATTCAATCGATCTGTCAGTACAATTTTTTTGTTGGCAACATTTAGAAATTATTTGGCAACAATCTCTATTATGTGCGACTGTTTGACCTTAGACTATTATGTGTTTGATAATTGATATTCGCATAAACAATTAATGTTTTATTTAATATGTTTGTTGCAGTAGATTTGATGGGCTGTAATAAATAAAAACTCCATTAATTCGTGTTTTATTTTCCATTAGGATAAGTTCCTCGTGTTCAACACGTACCAGACGTATCTTAAGAACACGTACAATGAGATTGTTACGGACTTGGAACAGGCTCAACGTCAGAACTTCTACTGGGGCGCCAAGCTTGTCCGCGGCGCGTATATCGAGCAGGTAATCACATATTATTTACTTTCTTTTTTAATCCTTCAATATATCTAACTACATCTTGCATTATATGCGGCCTGAGAGACGTTGCACATTGAATAAATTACGAGAATTGATCATACAAAAATAAGTGATATTTATTCTGTAAATATTAGGAACAGGCACAAGCTTGTAGTACCAGTTACTCGACACCACCGAGTCAGTAATTCATTCTTGGGGCGATGTATACGCTTTTACAACATAACTCCAAAATATACAAATTTTGACCTGCACAAACTTCAAAAATTGTATTGTACAAAGTTTATTTGTATAAAAAGTTGTTTTGTATAAAAAGGGATATTATAAAATTAAGGAATTCATGGATGGTATAACCTTTGGGAAAGGTGATCGTTACCAAGCTGTTTCTAATTTGCTTTGTGTTGTTGTAACATATATGATTGCAAGCTGTTATTGTTTTTTAAAAAAGCCCCGCTGGGTTTCTTGCTGGTTTTTCCCAGAACAGAAGTTTTTTCCTAACCAGTGGTAAATTAAAAAAAGGGACTTTTAGTAAGTATTGTTTATAATCTACTAATATTGAATAAAAAAGTTTCTGTTTCTGTTTTATCATTATTATTTGCTCACAATTCTCCCCAGTTACGATTTTTTTCGAGTTTTACTTAAAAGTATATTAATTTGTTAATCCGAACCCCGATTTTCTTACAAACCTTTTACAGTTTATAACATTTTAAAAAACCACGTCATAATCATCATTATTATAATTAAGGCACATCTCAAGGCTGAATATAGGTCGCCCTTACATATTGGAGTTACTAGCGTCAACCCATTTCCTAGGGTCACTCAAGACCTCAGCCTTAAATTCTTTCAGAGCTCTACGAAGGCTTTGTAATGAGGACTGGTGTAGGGCTGCAAAGATAATAAGGCCAAACCTGGTGCAATGGGCTGTTGACTCCTTTAAACCATTTAAAACAAGCGGTGAGGATGGAATAATTCCCATCCAACTGCAGATGGGTATTGACATCCTTCTTCCCTATCTGGTGAAAATCTTCAGAGCTAGTTTTGCCTGGGGATATATTCCAGAACGATGGACAATTGTCAAAGTTCTATTTATACTTAAGGCTACGCTTTACCAAAGTCCTTTAGACCTATAAGCCTTTTTCCTTAAAACATTGGAAAAGGTTATAGATAGATATATAAGGGATGTAGCTCTAGCTACGAGGCCCATACGTTACAACCAGCATGCTTACCGCAGAGGTAAATCTACGGAAACAGCCCTGATCAGTGTTATTGACAGGGTCTAAAAGGCACTGGAGGATAAAGAAATAGCTCTTTGTCCCTTTCTAGATATTGAGGGCGCCTTCGACAGTAGACCCACATTACTTCTGATTGGGGGCCTGACATCTAAAAATGTTGACCCCACAATCATCAAATGGGTGAAGTCGATGCTCTCAAACTGAAAGGCAAAAATAGCGCTGTTTCAAACTTGGATTGAGGTTGCAACTACAAGAGGCAACCACAAGGACGTGTTTTTTCACCCCTTCTTTGGACTCTTGTGGTTGACCAACTATTGTACAAAATGGCAGACTTACGCATTGACACACTGGATTATGCTGATGACCTTGTGATCATTGCGAGGGGCTTTTGCCAAAGTACTTAATCGTCAATAATGCAAAGAGCCCTGAACACCATAAATAACTGGTGTAGGGATAACAGTTTATCAGTTAATGCAAATAAAACTTTTTTTAAACGTTACCCCTACACTAAGATTTTCTCTTGTATCGTGGGGGCAGTTTACAAACATAAATTGTACAAAGACAAACATCCAGACTCGGAACAACTATTTGTAGGCCATACAAATACTTGTTCCGTGCGGGATTCGAAACCGCGACCCCCAGCGCAGCCACTCATTGCTAAGCCACTGCGCCACGGAGCCGTCAAACTGTTATAGTACCCTATACCAAAAAGAGACGGTTGGACAAATTAGTCCAAAACTTAATGGTAAAGAAGTACCATTTTCCACAGAAGTTAGGTACTTGGGCGTAACAATCGACCAAAAACTAACGTGGAACTCTCACCTTAGCAACGTATGCCATAAGGCAAAAATTGCTTTAGGTACGTGCAGTCGTTTGGTCGGGAAAAACTCGGGCTTGCGACCAAGTATGGTCATACTAGGCTGCACTAAAAGTATCGGGAATGAAATATTTCCACTGTTCCTGTCATATTAAAATCTTTTTAATTGAAAACTCCTTGGTTTTAAAAATCGAATACCATTTATTTATTTAAAAAAAGATTCTCGGTCTTGTCACAAGGATTTGTCAAACTTGTTTAGTTGTTGAGAAAATGGAATTGACTCGAGAAAATTCAAGAGCAATGATTTATTATGGTTTTCGAAGTGGTTTAACACAAAAACAGTGTGTTGACCGGATGATTTCTGCATTTGGTGATGAAGCCCCATCCAAAACCACAATTTATCGCTGGTTTGCTTAATTTCAACGTGGACGTGTCAAGCTCAGTGATGATCCCCGTCAAGGTCGTCCAAAAACTGCAGTCACCCAAGAAAATGTTGATGCTGTGCGTAAGCTGATTGAGGAAGATCGACATGTAACATACCGCGAAATTCAGGCAACTTTAGACATTGGCATGAGTCAAATACAAATAATCTTGCATGAAGAATTAGGTGTAAAAAAGTTACTTGGTGCGTCAGAACTCTCGAAAGATTCCACGCAGGATCCTCAATGCTGTATACAACATCGTATCAGGTGACGAATCCTGGATATACGCGTACGAACCCGAAACAAAAAACCAGTCACGAGTTTGGGTGTTCGAAAATGACTTAAAGCCAACAAAACTTGTTCGTTCACGGAGTGTTGCAAAAAAAATGGTGGCCACGTTTGTCTCCAAAACCGGCCATATTACGACTATTCGTCTTGAGGGACAAAGAACGGTTAATGCAGAATGGTACGATAGCATTTGTTTGCCACAGGTCGTTTCTGAACTCCGTAAAGAGAACTGCAACCGCCACATCATCCTCCATCACGACAATGCGAGTTCTCACACCGCACACAGAACAAAAGGGTTTTTAGAGCAAGAAAACATAGAATTATTAGACCATCCGCCGTACAGCCCTAGTAATTTATATACTTTACCTAAAATAAAGAACAAATTGCGTGGACAGAGATTTTCATCACCTGAAGAAGCTGTGGACGCCTACAAAACGGCCGTTTTGGAGACCCCAACTTACGAATGGAATGGTTGCTTCAATTATTGGTTCCATCGTATGGAAAAATGTGTCAAATTTCAAGGGGAATACTTCGAAAACCAATAAATTCTTCCTTGATTCCTGAAATTTTCAGTGCCGCCCTCGTATGGATGTACAGCAGCATATTGAGGCCGATTCTAACCTACGCCTCTATTGTCTGGTGTAACAAGGCCAACCAAAAGACGACTGCGGACGGACTAAATAGTCTACAAAGGACTGCCTGCTTAATGGCAAATAGAGCTATGCCATCATCGCCTGGAGCGGCTCTTAATGCACTTCTATGCCTAACGCCCCTTGATCTCTATCTAGACAAGGAGGCGAGGGCTAGTTTGTATAGGATTAAGGCCAAGGCCGGTCTGAGCTTGCTCTCCTACAGATTAAGATCCATGCTCGACCCAATTAAGGAATCACCGTTCTTATGCATGATCTCAGATATCATGCGTCCACTACACTCTTTTGATAAAAAGTATATAGTGTAATTACCCTCCAGAGAAGACTGGCTGAATGGCCAGGTTATCTGTGAAGTCGGTAGCCTCATATGGTATACCGATGAGTCTAAAATGGGCCTCGACGTAGGCTTTGGAATTTACGGGGAACGCCCCAAATTCAAACTTAGTATGGATTTGGGTAGATACAACTCTATCTTCCAGGCAGAAATTTTCGCCATACTTCGGTGTGCGGAAATCAATCTGCAAAAACTACGTTAACCATAAAATTTACATAAACTCTGATAGTCTTCAGACTTCACTTTTCTTCTTTAGTCAGAAACTTAGTGAACTCAAAGCTAGTTGGAGACTGAGTGAACCGCTTAAACGCCCTGGGATGTAACAAAAGGGTCGTTTTAAGATGGGTTCCGGGTCACGAGGGTATTGTAGGCAACGAATTTGCCGACAAACTTGCACAGGAGGGCTCAAAGTGCACACAATTTGGACCTGAGCCATTTTGTGGAATCTCAAGAAGCCTAGCCCGATTGACCCTTGAAACTCTTTATCACAGTAAATCACTTAAGATCTGGTCTGACACACCAGGCTTAAAACATTCTAAAACCTTAATCCGGGCTTTTGATCGTAAATTCGCTCGAAGATTCGCTTCGCTCGCGATCGAAGCCCTGGGATTAAGTAAAAATAAATTGCGCATTCTGGCAAGAGCCCTAACTGGACACTGTTGTCTTAAAAAGCACATGTCCATCCTGGGACTAAGCAACTCAAGGATGTGTTGGTTCTGTTCCATAACGGTAGAAACGCCTCTACACATCCTAATTGATAGCGGACCCTTAATGTACAAACGTAACAGTCATCTGAGAAACTATGTACTCCGCCCAGAAGAAATGAAATTGCTCACGGCTAAGCAACTCCTTCTATTCATTGAAGACATAGCGCTTAGCCGTGAACTATAGCCATAACAGCGATCACAATAGATGTTCTAGGTCGCAGTGATACTGGTCTCTTTCCCTAGACCTGCGTAGCTGCTCACGCTTAATAAAAAATACATATTGCTACAAACTTCGTCCCTGAACCACCTTGTACATACGAGGCTGTTACTCAAAAACCTTTATATAATGGCTTAAATATATGTATTAATGCGTCGCTGGATCATATTCGGCTCGAAGTACCATCACATTTGCGGGAATTTTGGTTCCTGCGCTAGAAAACGCAAACTGGCATTTAAATCTCAGCCTCAACTTATAGTTTGGCAACCAACTGGTTTCTATCGTATCAAGTACACGTTATATCAAAATATTTACAAACATATATTTATTAATATTTTGATTTGAGTTATGTGACGGTTTATAGGGTGGACTGTATCGGACACATATTTGATTGTATATTAATGCTGATGATGTGTAAGAGATTTTTTGTACACGGCAGAGGGGCTCTTATCACAGAATAAATAATAGTACTACGTACAGAAGTTGCACTCCTTTGATGTCGACTACTTGCCGACGTTTAATAGCCAACATAATTATTATTAATCAGATAAATTGCGCACGCAAGCTAAATAAAACTTTATCGCTGCGCGTTAGTGTCCATATTACTTTGCATCTTATCCGCTTCCTAAGTCACGGCGAACTTTCCGTGGTTATTAAGGGATGTCAATAGAAAATAAAAAAATACATTGCGAAATGTTAATTATGTTACTTAGGTGAAGTACTAACTAATATTCTGACTATGATCGACTAACCATACTTGCGCCCCTATGTGAGTTCTGCGATGCCTAACGCGTGCAAATTGCAATGTCATTCGTCGGGAATCGCAACGCTTGGGAGAAATAGGTAGATAGTGTAAACAACAAATAAACCTGAAATACGATTCCTAACAGAAATGTGATCTATTCTACTTAGTTAAAAATCTTGTTAGTAAGTATACAAAGTTTTAATTTCAGTATTTTGTGTTATTATAACTTAAAATATTTTAATTACAAAAGACAAGTATAGGTATGTAAGTGAATACTTGGATAGTGAAGTAAATTTTAACTAATTTTTGTAATGAAGTACTTAGGTATTTCTTCTGTAGACCAAATTATTACTTAATTCTTTTTTGCTGTAAGTACCTGTCTAACAAAAAACAAAATTAATTCACCTTTCATAATTTCCTTCTAAAATTCTTCGGTAACTTAAAGAATGATATGAAAACCTTTTGTTGGTCATTTCATTTAGTACCTATCCATCTAAGCAACAGTTATAGTAGGAACGACGTTTTGCTATTATAATTTATCAAATAGATAATATACATAGTATATAATTTTAAAATAGGTACATTAAAACTTTTACAACTATTTTTACCTACAATTAAATATACTAAACACTAAACAAAAACTATTTCAACAACTATTTACATAAAACTATTTACGTAAACAGCGTTAAAAAACTTTAACATTCAATCGCCTTCAACGCGCTAGCCCTGACTGCGTTATTTCGCCCGGGCGCGTTGCGATTTTAGGTAATTATTTCACGTAGGTAGCAAGAGTGATAGAGGCCTGCTCCTATGCTGCCGCTATATTATGGTCGTATGTATAACGAATGGATTGGCTTGACCAGGGAACGACCACGCTGTCAAAAATAAGCGTGAAATAGCACCTTAATGCTGCTGTGTCGAAAAGTCAGTTTCGAGGTGAGTGTAGAGAACTTGGGACACTTTTTCTGGAAATGAGGCATTCCATCTTATTCCACAGGAGTGAAAAACGTATCTTAATTTTTTACGGCACCTCCACACCAGGATTTTTTCACGTATTGTGCGGGCAGTTTAAAAACATAATTTTCACAAGGAAAAACATCCAGACCCAGAACAATTACTTGTAGGCCATCAGGTAATACAAATACTTGTTCCATGCAGGATTCCAACTCGTGGTCCTTAGGCGCTGTAACTCATTGCTAAGCCACTGCGCCACGGAGCGGTAAAATTTGATTCTTAATTGAAGATAAATGTATCTAGTCATGTCACAATGGTCACAACATCCACTTACCATCAGGTGGACTGTGTGCTCTGTTGTCACCCTTATTATTTAAAATAAAACAAATAAATATGTAAATTGTTTTCAGGAACGCGCACGAGCGGCGGCCATGGGCTACGAAGACCCGACGTGTGAGAGCTTTGAGGCCACCACCAATTCCTTCCACCGCTGCCTTAAAGAGATTCTCGGACGTGCCAAGGTGAATTAGATCTTTTGATATGGCTTACTACCATTATAACTACACATACACATATGTGCTGTAAGAGAGTACAAGAAGGCATATTCTACCTTGTACTTCCAAGATCTAGGTCATTGTGTGCGCTGTGCAAACTGTCAAATAACAAACGTGGATTATGAGACTTGCTAAACGGGAAATCCATAGAGATTATTTTACAGTCTATATACGTCCCACCGTTGGGCACATGCCCATTCTTTTGTCTGGGAGAAGGGGGAAGCATGGAACTGTTATCTGACACAACAGGAGAAAGATTAGGCGCAGAAAAAACGGCTTTACATGCTTTTCGAGGCACAGGAGTGAAACACTGCCAACTTCCTGACTCCTTGCTGCTACTGAAAACAGGCATATCACATTTCTTAACAAGTAAACCTATTCATTGTTTACGGGCGGACCCTGGATTCGAACCAGGGATCTATTGATCAGTATCTGTATTTTCGACGACTAGACTGACGAGGCAGTCCATAGAATACTATAATACATATATAATAGAACGGGGGAGTGGGCGGAGCCCGCGTAGCTACTAAAATGTCACTAACACGTCAGTTCACACGTATAAATGTCGACTCGCTTTTCTTGTCGTCTTTTCTTGCTTTGACAACTCAAATTTCGCATGCAAATTATTTAGAAAATGCCAAATTGCACGCTATTTACAAATAAATATGTATGAAAATTTAAACGACTTTTTTAATGATGATCTTGATGATTCAGTCTGTCAACACAGCGAATCGGGTTTGGTGACGCCAACCCTCGTACAAAATAAAGTTGACAGCCATTCTATTGTGTATTATAGTATTCTATGAGGCAGTCAATAAATGCAGTAAAGGCCCAAAAAATAAATTATTCAGTTTTTCTAGCTCAGTAGTAGTTCGGAGTCGGGAAGTTGGCGGTGTTTCATTCCCGTGCATTTGATCTTCTCCCGGTCGTGTTGGATTGCTCTTCCATCGGACTACGAGAGTTTCCACACTGTGTGCACCTGTGTTCGTGCATACACTTGGACACTATAGTTCTGTCCTGCGCAGACGGCTAGTCTTCGTTGAGTGTGGCCGACGGGAATCAAATTCGGTCTAGAGGACATCATTAAATATCTGTAATATATGATCGTCGTTATAATATTACTGTGTTCCAGATGGAGAGCAAGGATCGCGTGGGTATCATGGTGGCCTCGCACAACGAGGACACCGTGCGGTACGCGATACACCTGATGAAAGAGCACAACATCCGCCCGGAGGACAAGGTGGTCTGCTTCGGGCAGCTGCTGGGCATGTGCGACCACATCACCTTCCCGCTTGGTATGTTATCCAGCTTCCGTTACAGCCTATTGAAGTTCACTTAACATAGGCCAAATCATTTATTGGCATTGAATATGGTTAATTAGATTTAAACTGTGATTAATAATTTCTCATATTTAGTTTTCACAGACATGCAAAACACTGGACATAATTAAAAAAATTAAAACACACTCATATTATGATAATATAAACTATAAGAATAGTGATTTAAATTTAAACAAATCATGAATTATATATGTATAACAACAAATCTCACAGAATAACAGCGTTAAGCTGCTATTCACGCTGTCATTCTGTGACAACTGGAGACCCTTTTTACTGGGAACGAGGTATTTCATCTTTAAACGCAGATGCGTTGTCGTCCCTGAGAACTGATTCTTTAATCGAGGATAGATGTATATGTCTATGGCCCACGGCATTTACTTACCGTCAGATGGACTGTGTGCTCGTTTATCACCTTTTTTCTAAACATAAACAGAAATAGTTACATAGATTCTCATATCCAGTCCTCATAAAAATGCGAAATACTAAACAAAATGTATAAAATTGTGATTTACACATAAGATAACAAAAACTTTAAGAATAGTGACTTAAAGTAAAACAAATTTACGTAATGAATCGGAAATGTCAAGAATCATAAATGTCATTTTCATTAAAATAATACGTGTATAATTAATAGAATAAGGCGTTACTTTCCGGTAACGCCTGATTGAAGTTGCTTAGTGCACGCCATTGTATTAAGTTGTTTGAACTTTTTAATTCCGCGTAATGAAATAAAATAATGTGTCCTGTCCAGTTTGAAGAGCACCTCCCACCTTTCTTCAATTGTGTGCATCATCCCCGTCAACACCACTCCAAACACCACCGCACTAGGAACGACACACGACCCTCGATAGTACGATACGTGTTTGCTCTCTACACTAGGCATCTTCGCATGAAGACTGACCGCTAAGATTAGGGCATACTTATAAATTGCCACAAAGTACGATACATCACCATTAATAACGGTAATATTTAATCGAACCTCTTTGGATCATCACTACGATTATTACAGCCAGTAAACATTGACCTCGTCCGTAGGATTGCCTCATAGGGCTCGAAAGAATATTTGCCATAGCCTTAACGGGTTGGCAACCGCAGTCATATGAACAGAAGATGGTCAGCACCATCTCCTGTCTTAGTTTCTCTTATGTTTTTATTTAAAACTATTTAGATAGTTAAAATTAATTTCATTCATTTCATTCATTCATATTCATTTTACAGGTCAAGCTGGCTACTCGGCCTACAAATACGTTCCTTACGGACCGGTTATTGAAGTGTTGCCGTATTTATCGCGACGCGCCAACGAAAACCGAGGCTTCCTAGCGAAGATCAAGAAAGAGAAGGGCCTCTTGTTGAAGGAGATCTTCCGTCGACTGGCCAGCGGGCAAGTTTTCTACAAGCCCGTTGGAAACTACACACCAGTATAAATGTGGATCTTAGTACGCCGTGTTAAAGTCCAGTCTGCATAGCGACAGTTTCAGTTAGTACGCTTCAAGTTGCACGCGATTCTTAATTCGAACGCGTTTTGGAGCGACAGTTGACATTAAAGGCTCCATCTTGTGATAGTTGTAGCAGACAATGTAAAAAAAATTGGAAATCAATATAAAATACTGTTGGTAGATTTGTGTCTAAAATATATGTGCAGATCCAATTAAAGTGTTGAAAACACTAAATGTAATTAAAAACTAGTCTTTTTTGATTATCTTATTAATAAACTTCAAAATATAGGAATATTACTTAAGATTTTTTCGGTTATTTAAGACCGTATATTTGTCGCATTTGACTAAATACAAAATATTATGAATTTAGTGTTATGTAGTTAAATATATTATTTATTTAGACACTGCATCGAACGTCCATGCGAGCTTTATTACTCGTACTTATTTACAAGGTAGTTTTTAACGGTTTTTCGTTGTATTGATTATTGTTTAGTAATTAAAAGTAAGTGATATTAGCTTGAATGCTTGGAACATTTTTGTTTTCATCGAGTGCAATTATCACTTTTCAGTATTAAACACTCGTACGTAATTTTAAATACAGGATATTACTTTCAGTATGTTTAAAATACACGAATTACACTGCACCTGCACCAGTAAGTACAGTCGTGACGAAAAATATTTAAACATGATAAAGTTTTAAGATTTCTTAATTTAGTTCCGGATGTTAATTTCGTGGTAGTTGGTTTGGCAGACGGGTTGGGAACCGTAGTTTGTTATTACTTATTAGGGATACAGTGCTGCTCATCTCCTGGGTTTTCCTCTGACCGCTTACGACAACCACGATATGGAGTAGTGCAGGGGTGGCGAACCTTTATGTATCAACGTACTATTTTTCTAAAGAAATTATTAATTAGGTAATAGACGTGCTGTAAACTAATTTTGACTTCGTGATAATTGGGAAAATAATATTACTAAATAATATCGACTCAAAACTCTTTATTTATTACAAACAATATATGAAGTGTTTTGAATTAAGACATTTATTATTATCCCTGGCGTAGTGGATATTCATACACCGCCACTACCCTGTCCGGCTTGTATTTCTGCAAATCAGGCAAACATTTCTTAGTGTTTAAATTGTTTAATTACCGTTTCAGACCATCTAAGAAAGATACTTGTAGATACGCGCTACGTACATATCAAGTGACGTAAAAACTAAGCTTAACTTCTTGACACGCACGCACACATCTTTCCTTCTTTCTTCCATTCATTAATTTATAACAGCCTACAAAAGTCAATAATGAACATAGACTTCCCCCATAAATCGCCCCATAGAAGCGCAAGATGATATACTATTAATCTACAGTGCAGGGTTAGCTTCTACTTATTCTTCTATCTTTTTTTTTTGGTTGAAATTATACTCCAGTTATAGTAATTTCAGTTAGCAAATGCGTGTCCCATACTTAGTTTTTTTTTGCACATCGTTTTCAAAATTTATTTATACCTAACACGTTTTCACTGCACTCCATGTATAGTCAAAAGTCTCCAGCTAACAATTTATTAGAAAAATACATCACAAGTGTGAGTATGTCAATAGATCTCAACTTTCGAACAGTCAGTTGAAAATGAGACTTACGTATACGTTTATAAAGCTTAAAATTAAATGCATTTCTTTGTGTTCCAGATCTTAATATTAATCTCATAGTTACTGTGTTTATGTTTTATTTATTGTACGTTTACATGCTTAATGTTGTACATAGCCTTAAGTTACAATCTCTACAGCACCCGTTAGTGTTTTTATTTATGCAATAATTTGCCGTCAGTTTAGCGAGAATCGATAAAACAGCATCATTTCTAAACTCATTACAAATTGCAGCCAGCTAATTATTTTTGCAGATACATAATAGATAATTCAAAATGGCAACCATTTTTACCATGTTTCCACTCCTGAGCTATATTTAAAGCTTCAAATTACTCATCGAGAAGTTAGATGGAAATCAATTTCAAACTGTATACCGAATAGACAAGAAAGCAAGAAATAAAAACATGGAAAAAGCCACAACTGGCAACAGCTGCATCCCTGTACCACAAAACTCTCTGCTTGTGGCGATAAGCGACATCCGTCATACAGATTACGATACTTAAGCGACAGTCTCTATTACGAGACGTTTTCATAATACTTATCAATTCTAGCCGAATAAATTTAAGTAACCTCTTCCTTATTTGCTCAAGCGAAGTTCAACACCTTGATGTTAATTTAATTAAAAAATATTATCTTTGTCAACAATTAGTTGGGTTATTATCTTGGTAAGGACTAGATATTGGTTCTAGATTACATGAGAAACATAGTTCAGACACTATAATGAATTATACGTCGGGTGATTTCTGGATCTCGAAAACAGCTCCACCTACAGGGTTGAATTGTGAATCCACCATCCAGCGACCCACTCAAACACAAAAAATTTCACCAGAATCGGTCGAGCCAGTTTCGAGTTTTAGCAAGATTAACGGACTACAATTCAATTGTATATATAGAGATTATTACATCTACCATTTAGTACAACCATTAGTAAAACGTGGTTTAAGAACTTAATCGAATCGTGATAACATCTACATATTGATTCCTAATCGAGGATATAAGATATCTATGGGCCACAGCATCAATTTACCATCAGGTGAACTATGTGCTCGTTTGTCACCCCTATGAATATTGAAAAAGTAAAATAAAATGGCACTAATTCCTTATAAATGTATCATGTGAAAGTTTGTGTTTATGTATATAACCTCCTCCTATACATAGTTTTGTAAAATAATTATAGATTAAACTTGTTAAGTGTGCGTTTCACCGAATTTGTTAAGTTCCTACAACATTCATAAGCAGTATAACGCTAATATTACAACAGGAAACAGTAATTTTGTTGTATGTCATAAAATTTCGGCTTGTGCGAAGAGCTGGAAAAGTCGTACTATGCGATTAAAATAAATTTGGGGCTAGACTGCTGATCTGACTGTATAGTCGTCATACTAATTTCTCTCGTGTATGATTGGAATGTATGGTATGCAAAAACGAAATTATAGAAAAATATTAACTTTTTTTAAAGGTGTGTATCGTATTCTATTAAAACCAATCAATATTTGTGAAACAACAATCCCGTAATATCTGTATAATATTGTAACGTACCACGCATTCGAACCAAACGGTTTGATTCGTTGTTCGTAATGCGTACAACAGAGGAGTAGAATATGACCGTGATCCGAAATAGAAGTCAGTATACTGGCGAATGCAAATGACGTCATTAATTGACACAATATTGTACTGGTGTGCCACCGCCATATTGTGTCGGATATCCCGCCATATTAAAACAATTTTTAATTGTGTGTACGCTGAATAGAGCATGCCAGAATTTGTTTTTATTTTTATACAAATATAAAAAAGGCAGAGCGTAAACAGTTAAATATGTTAGTTAGTTAGTTAGTTACAGCCTATATACGTTCCACTCCTGAGCACAGGCCTCCCCTCATTTATGAGAGGGTTTTTAGGGCGGGGAAGTGTCCGCCGCGCTGCCCCAATGCGTGTTGGCGAACTTCACATGTCTTAGAAATATTTTTTTTATCTTATTCCTCAGACATGCAGGTTTCCGCACGATGTTTTCCTTCACCGCCGAGCACGTGGTAAATCAGCACTTAAAATTGCAATTAAACAATTTCATTGGTGCCGGCGGGGATCGAACCCGGGTTACTCGCGTTCTGTTATATTACAGCGAGCGTTAACCATCTGAGCTACCAGTTAAATATGTAAGATGAAGAAATCATAATCATTCTTTGTTACTGAGGAATTGTGGTCAAGAGCATGCATGATGTCATATAGTGGCCAATGTGTTGAAACGAATCACTATGTATGGCGTCGATTTATGACGTCATTTACATTGGCCAGTATACTGGGTTCCATTTCGAAACACAGGCTATATTGTCAGCATCTGTCAATCCGTTTGCCGTATGGGTTTTTCAAGGCAAGAGTGAACAGGCTTTTGTTAAGCTATGTCAGTGCACATTATCATCTTCGGATCGGACAAATTACCATCATGTGGGATGGAACAAGCACTGGGTTTTATTGGGAAAAAAAATTATACCTTATATCAAATGTAGTCATTTTTGTAAAGCAACATTATAAAGTAAAATAAATAAACATTTATTCATTTATTAATTATATACGAATTATGTTTGTAGTAATTGCGTCTAAAAATAACCAATATGTACGATATAATGTTGCCATATGGATTTGTTTGTTATCCCTTCTCTGTCGAGTAAAGTTAGTCTACGACCGGTCCCATTCTTATTTTAATAGCACTATAATTTTGATTGCGTTTTTTCTATGTTGTTTTATATTATATTTAATTTATTTTGTAATAGTTCTATTCAAATGATTACTTCGCTAATTATTGTGATGCTAATTTTAGATTATTTTACGAGTAGACATGGAATAAAGACAAGATTGTTTAATTATTTCTTTTATTTTGTTTCCTCCTTGTTTAATTTATTTTTTAACCATTTTCTATTTTAGAAGACTATCGACACTTATTACTAACGACTTCATATCAAAGCGTAAAGTGGTATTCTATAATATACATTATGTTCAATGTTTATTGAGATATAAAGTTTCGAAAAACAGATATAATGAAACAAACAAGTAGTGTAAATGTTCAAAATGGATGGTAAAACCGTAACATAATAGAGTAAAATCTAAAATGTTACCTTCTCGTTCGCCATTAATTAACATGTCTTTCTTAATGAACAACGTACTTATACGAAAGAATCTTACTTTACAATTAATGGTAGTTTCATCATTAGTTTCTATGGACAAGTAGGAAGATTAAAGTTTTGCTTAGGAAAAAAAAACAAGGAATAACAATAAAACAGGTTTTTTTAGTTACATTTACACTATTGAAGCTTTTAACTTAAAATAAACTCAAGCAAGACAGTAATCAGTAAGTATAGTTAATTTATTCAACGTATAATAATATTTTAATTTTTTAAAGTTAGTCATATAGTTTCAGTATGTCGACCCTGCCTTAGGTTCGCAAGCTAAGTACTTGCCGCCATTTTGAAATATTTTCTGTATGATTTCTGCACATACGATTTATAAATTACTGCACCTAATATCTATTAATATTAACTTCAGTCACAGTTTATTTTAAACTGTGCTTTAGTTATGCTAAGACGTTGCAAATAATGGCTCTGCGCACGATTACTCTCGCTGTGAATTAGGAATCGCATGCAAATAATTGTACTCCATAAATAGATAGTTTCAACGACAAAAAAATGTCTTGATGTTCAAAGATGTTACTGTATTTATAAATAATTCCCTGTACTTATTTTTGACTGTCAATAAGTATTGAGTTTTTGGAGATGTTGAATTTCTTTAACTTAATTCGTGTAAAATCTAAATATTAATAAACACTAGACGTTATCTATGTAGAAACAAACCAAAGAGGATATAAACACTACGATACCCTTACCCTCGTTGAATAAAGGTAAAACAATGGGGAGGAGATTTATCCACTGAATGCTTTCTCTAACATCCGTTCTTTTTAGAAAAGGGAAACTTTATAAATTATTGTTTAAGTTCATTTTAATTACATATGAAACAGCTACACATCCTTTTAATATTTTAATACCACCTACCAACCAATGAAAAAAGATAGCCAGAACACTGCGTAGTTCTTTTAAGTGACGTCAAAATCATGCCTAACTTATTGTAAGAATACACATTGAAGTACTGTGTGAGAATACGCACTCACGCAAACTTACGTAGTTTTCTGTCTATATTTATTTATTTGTTGATCGGAGATAGATATCTTATATTTAATTTTGAATAAGAACAGCATCTGTAAAGCATTTATATAAGCGACTTTCCAAAAAGAAAATCGCTAGTTGTATTGTTTCGTGTTTATTTCTAATATTGGATAAGATTATAAATAATGAAAGATGATGTAGACAGACAATAATGTAGAAATGTTTGTATGTATTGGTCCATATTGATATCTTCACAGGCGCCATATTGTACAAACGTTCGGTCAAATTCGATGTTTGACATTTCGATAATGTCCAGCTTTAAATACTGATAATAATAAATACATTTGAATTAGTACTATCAGTCGTTAAATAATCCTTGTTTCCTTGCTACAATTATAAATAGACATAAATATGACACTGCCGTTTTTTAAACGATTCAATAAGCTTATACAAAAGTATTAATGCAATAAGACTAGTTTAGTTACTTGGAACACTTAATTTGTTTATAGGTATACTTTTGCGTGCCAGTAAATTAAGTTTTTAAAAGTTTGATCTGTGAGGCTCACAGACACTACTCATACTTAATGAAATAGGTTTGAGTATGTATTTGGGAAGTCAGTGATTAGCGAAACGTAAAATTATTAAAATTGTCCTCCTAACCGAATTTCGGTAACGGCGCGGCCTGCCTCAAGGCATCGGCGGACAGGATTATAGTACCCAAGTGTATGCGCAAGCACAGGTGCACTCTCTATTCCCTCACTCTCGTAATCCGGTAAATCGACACGACCAGAGAGAGACCAACGGCTTTACGTGCTTTCCGAGTCACGCGGGTGAGACACCGCTAACTTCCTGACTCCGGGCAGCTACTGAGAATTTATTGACGGAAAACTTAAATAATTGATTTTTTTAGGCCGACCCGGAATTCGAACTCAAGATCAGCAGTTGCACTAGTACAACCACTATACCAACGAGGCAGTGAAATTATAAATAGGCAATATACAAAATATTGGATGACATTTTATCACAAAAGCCGTGATCTTTTTGTTTTATTTATTTGAATGTAATTATGCTAATAAAGTTTATTTATTATTATTGTTATTAATTACCATTTACTTACTAGCATGAAAATGTACCAATATTCTCGCACACAAAGTGTGTGTAATGCGCTGCTTTACAAATCATGCACGGCTTACTGTATTATTTTTAATTTTATTAAGGCATTGGCATTATAACATAAGCATATCAATTCGTAATACGATTATTTGGGCAGTGGGCATGTCCACCGTGCCCACAACGGTGTATCCGCGTTTTATATTGATAACACATAATATTAAAGCTACTAAAATGATCAAACTTTGCGCGATGTGTCTGCGACACAAACTAATTTCGTTTGTGTCGCATGCAATTCTATTATTTATTTAATGTCTTCAGTCGGATGAGGTAGGAAACACTTTAGCTGGTATTTTTTTAATGAAAAATATGAAAGACTAAGGTACAAGTACTTACTTCCGGTCCCAGTTTTTGTAACAAATAAATATAAAAAAGCCGTCGCAATATTTAAGTATAATATTAATGTACACTTTTTATGTAAATGTAGCGTTTGAAATCTTATGTTATAAGTTTCGCCAATATCCTACGAGAAGTTGCTAAAGACCGAAATCTTTTTACCTTAAGTAGAATGTCTGTACAATAGGGACTGTGTTTAACAGTTCTAGTCAAATAACATGTTGTGTCATAAGTGAGACATTAAAGTCTATTTACTACCCGTGCGGTTAAATAATGTGATTGAAAATGGCGTCACCTCTATTAACTTCTCATTCGTATACATAGCCAGGCGGGTAAAGAGTAAGTAAAGACTGCAAAAAAAAAAATAACTGCGTTTGTACGTCTGCTTTTTTTTGTGCGTTCTATTACTTCGGTCCAACTTTATTCAAATTGTCATTGGAATCAACAAAATGCCATAAAATACAAAACCGTCCTATTTTGCCAATTTGTGAGCGACGACGCGTTTGGAGAGTTTCCCTTAAATGATTGTTGATTTTAATTTTTAATGATTTTGTATAAAATGCCATTGAGACATGAATAGCCATTTTTAAAATTTTTGTCTGTCTGTTTGTCCGAGCTAATCTTCGAAATGGCTGAACCGATTGCAATAAAACTTCACGCACGAATGGACAGTAATACCAGGAGTGATAGAGACTAAATTTTATCAGAAATATTTAGGGATTTTATTAAAATAGAAATATTGATAAGTTAAAATAAAAGGTCTTTAATGATTATCCAATGGCCTGTAACCACCTCAGCTCAAATTCTAATTTCGCCCCTACCTCCCCGCGCGTCGTATGCTCTTTACCGACATGTTTTTAATCACTAATACTGTAAGTAGATAAGGTCGTTAGATACTTAGGATTATCACATTTATGCCTGTTTCTTTACGCCAACCTAGTCAATTCTTATTGTTATTACAGTTATTTCTCATTTTAATTTTACGTCGTTCTGTTGCGTAATGTGTATTCTGATCTTAAGCGACACAGCTTTCCCGTTCGAAAGCCGAAGCGAGGAGTGGGAGTATCAGGCGGCAGGGAACAAACTTCAGGACGCCGATAGGTTTGGTAATTTCTTTTTACGGTGAAAATAATGGTAATAAAAAAATAAAAAACATAAGCCCTGCTTTATAGTTACTTCAGTTACTATGCAAAGTTATATGACTAATTTAAAGTATTTTGTGAATAATTAAAGTAAAAAAGTAAATGTGGATTTTTTTTCTATCGAGAAAATTTTACGGAATCGTGTTTTCGTCTAACATAGTACTTAACATTAATCCTCAACTTTCCCATATATTTATTTCAAAATTAATGCTTCAATATTTTCGGCTTAACGGAGGATCCTGCTAAGCCATTTGAGGCTTAAAGATGGCATATTTCCCCTTAAGTCGTCAATTAGATACCACCCAGGTGAAGCCAGAGCAGGTCGCTAGTTATTAATGTTATTTTAAAATTAATGTACCTACTTGAGTATACAATTCTTTTCAAATATTTTATCATTAATACGAAATTTCAAATCATTCGAATCATATAGCGTTATAATGGTATACTGTTATTAGCGGGTTTTCACAATTGATACTGTGCATGTTGACGGTACGGGCTGCTACGGCCGCCATTTCTAACCCCATTTTCACATCCATTCTTTATCCGTACGGACTGTATGGATGTGATAGTGATTGCAATTTGTAATATTAGTAAGGTACGTGAGGGTAATACGGTCACCTTAAGCTCTGCAGCCATATTAAACCAAAACTAGAAGGAGTACAGAGACATACACAAAGTTGTATACTATAACTATTATATATAAATAAAAACAAACAAACTTTGAAATGAAAACTCAACTTAAAAAAAACTAATCACACTACACTATACCAAAATCGACTAAAATATTTAGTATAATGTCGACTGCCAAAATGGCGTCGATAAAACATCGCCCTTTTGACCCTTTATTATTTGATTGACTGATGAAGAGCTATCGTATCACATCATCGTCATCTATGCAAACAAGGCTGTAGTTTTTGAGTTATAAGAAAGTGACTATATTACCCTCACGTACTATATACAAAAAATATCGTAGGGTAATTAAACATTTGATATTGGAGATTAAATCCGTACATTAACGAACTGACCTTTTTATACCATGTGAAAAAAATGGTAAAATAGGTGACCGGAATAAAATACTGTATGACATAGATATGTTTTCTTCATTTGGTAATTGATTATTCGATGTCAATGATTATTACACGAATAAATTACATGTTAATGTTGCTAGTGACTTTTATTGCTTTGTTGAATCTTATGACAACGTTTAGTTGATAAATGCCTTAGCATAGTTTGTTGCTGCTGCAGCCTATCATTGACAACAAATAAGGCCAAAGATGCGTTGTCACCTCTAAGTGCAGTCGCGAATTTTAATTTGGGACTAATTTAAAGTTGAATATCGTACTGCAGACACACACCTTAAGAGCTTTTTAGCATTTAAGTGGGTAAGTTGGTTGTTGGTACAAAAAAACTTTATATACATACACACATGGTATATAGGCGGAGTTAATACCGGTCTACCTTGGGGTGACGCGGAGATAGAATGAAGTAGGTGTCGTGAAAAGTTAATATTAGAATACCTAAAATAACTAAGATTATAAAATTTTGATTAAAACTACTTTTACGGATTTTTTCGCGTTTTATTTATTTTATTTTTAATACCCGACGTTTCGGGTGCTTTCCAGCACCCATGGTCACGGGGGACTGAGGTGACTCGGGGGGGGGGGGGGGGTGAGGTGAAATAAAACGCGAAAAAATCCGTAAAAGTAGTTTTAATCAATGTACAGTGTTCGCGTAAATATAAGAAATCATTATAATAAAATTTATTTATTATTTTAGTTAGTTATTTTGATATTATAATATGTACATTATAAAATCAGATGTGCATAAACTTTTAAAGATGCACAAATATACATATATATCTCTCTTCAGCCCCCAAGCGGTCTCATGAGACCGCGGCCATATTCCGTCAAATCCCTGGCGGTCTCATGAGGTCGCACCCACCCACAGCACTTTAACCCATAAAAACTTTTATATAGAGACTGTTTTTCTATGAAGAAGTTTGGCGTTATATAATCAATATGAAATACTCTATCCTCATTTCCAACGCCATTTTCGCGTGAATGTTGTGTTGATTTTTTTATTTTTCTAGTGTTTTATTAGTGTTTTAATATAGTGTTTTTTATAAAATTGTAAGGGTAGTTTTTGTGTGAATATAATTTATCTTTTTACGTAAATAATTTCGAGTAATATATATTGAAATAATTGTGATTTTCGCGCTGCCGACATTCTCTTGGTATGTTTTGTTTTTGTTATCAAAATACAATAGTCTTTTTGTAATGAACTAAGCCGGACTTTTATATAGAGAATTTTGTATAGATTTTATAATGCCAAACTTCTTCATAGAAAAGTAGTCTCCAAATATAAGTTTTAATGGTTTTAAGTGCTGCGGGTGGGTGCCGTCGGGTAATTAGTAGGTGTTCCCGAACCTTCACCTTGAACACGTAACGATTGTTAGCGTTCCTGACTTCGAGAGGGAGTGCGTTCCAAGGAGCATGTACGTCATATAGTCCAAGGATAGTTCATTCAAAGTGCACCCAATATCTATAGACAAAAAGGTTGGGGCCTTTTTGTCTATAGGTATTGGGTGCAGCAACCACGCTGTTCCAGTTTATTTTGGATGCATCCATACAAAGCTTCTCAACATCCAATCTCCAATCGCAAGTGAAGTGTTTTAGCTGGAGGTTTAGGATTAAGTCAAGTCAGGTATCCTCCACATCAATATTGTGATGAGTGGCTTGTAAAGGTAAAACATGAAGGCCAACCGACTCGACAATTTGAAGGAGCTTAGAGGAACGGACTGAGTGGGGAGTTTTCCAGACCCAGGAGGTCTGTATTGAAAAATTATTATTATTAAAAATCGCCCATGATAATGTGATGTGAGTATTCCGACCTCAAGGATTCCAGAATCGTTTAGAGACTGGAGAAGTAATCGACAGAAGGCGACAGTAGACAACACCAAGTACCAATTTAGCTCCTTTTATGCAAATTTCAAGGGAAATAAAGTCTGCAGATGCAGTATGATAGGGGGAAGAAGAAGCTAGAATTTTATATGAGAAGTCACAACGAAGATATATGGCGACCCCATCCCCTCTCCTATAAACTCGATCGTTGTGTATCAAAGTGAAGCCAAGGAGGGGGTAAGTAGTAGAAAGAAGATGGGGCTTAAACCAAGTCTCCGAAATCAAGACGGCATGAACGTCGGCGTCAGAGAAAGCCTCAATAAGATCGCTATAGTGACTAGGTACGCTTTGTGTAAAAGTTTTAGTTTTTATGTGACAAAAATTAAACAAGGAGCGGTATTGATCGAATATATTATGTTACACAAAATCTCCCAGCGTCATTTGAAATTGAACAATACTCACGGGCAGAAATAAGGAATCGTCATCGTAAATCATATATAATAATAATAATAATAATAATAATGCTTACCCCTCTATCCTTAGCCAACGAGCAATGGCAGGACCCAGCAGTGCTTAGCATTTCCGACCGGGAGACCGTATGGAAGGAGAAGGAGCTCCACGGGAGGTACTACAAGGCTCTACATGAGCCCCTCGTAGATACAGTCGCCTCCCTCAACTGGCTACGTTTCGGTGACCTCTTCGGGGAAACCGAGGGTTTGTCTGTGCAATACAGGATCAGGTTATTAAGACCAACAACTATCGGAGATACATCCTAAAGGATGGCACCGTCGACGTCTGTCGAGCTTGTCGCCATTCCGGGGAGTCACTTAGGCATGTCATCTCCGGTTGTTCGGCGCTTTCTAACTCTGAGTACTTGCACAGGCACAACCTAGTAGCCAGAATTCTACACCAGGAGCTCGCTCTGAAATACGGTCTCGTGGACTGGAAATTGCCGTATTACAAGTACTTGCCGGAAGCCGTGCTCGAAAATGACCGCGCCAGGCTCTACTGGGACCGGGCCATCATCACAGCCAGGACTATTCTTGCGAATAAGCCTTATATTGTGCTGATGGACCGGGCACAGTCAAGGATATTTTTGGTCGATATTACCATCCCGTATGACGAGAACCTCATGAGAGCCGAAACAGATAAGCAATCAAAATATCTGGACCTGGCTCACGAGGTGACCGACATGTGGGGTGGTCTGCCGGTCGAAATTATTCCTGTAGTCGTCTCTGCGAATGGGTTAATCCCAGTTAGCCTCTCTGGTCATCTGAGGCGACTGGGACTCCGTGACGGACCGCTCCGGGCTCAAATGCAGAAGGCGGTGCTCCTTGATACTGCCCGCATCGTCCGCCGGTTTCTTTCCCTTTCCCCCTAACCCTTGGCCGTTTGGTCTCCCCTGCCGAGGGCTTCCATCTGGTTGGGCTTTTATTTATTTATGTATTTTTGTATTTATTTTATTTTATTGATATTTATGTATATTTATCTTTTCATTTTCGTTTATAATTATATATTTATACATCCCAACCAGATGAGAAAACTATATAGATATAAAATAATAATAATAATAATAAATCATTTATTGTGGACCAAACCTTTTGTAAATTGTTCACACCCACCAAACTGCGTAACAGTTTGTCGGCGGGATTAGCGCTTGTCTTAATACATTTGGTTCAAATACGTAACTATAAACTAATGAAAATAAAAGTGTAAATAAAGCAAGTTTTAAATTTTAAAACCGGTATTAAACTATTATTAAGAAATATTTACTAAAATTTAGCCTATTATTAAAAAAAACTACCGCTATTATTAAGAATTGCTAACATTTGGCCTATAGAAACGACTACTAATATTAGGATTTACTAACTTTTTCACATCTCGCAACAACTTCGTTAAGGAAAGCAGTTTTCAATTTATTTTTTAATGTTTGTTTACTTATTCTAGTATTATCCTCTCTCAGCCAACCGAGGTCGTTAAAAAGTGTGGGGGTCAAATATTTGTTGGTTCTTTTCCCATAGTAATTTTTTACTGGTGGTCGCACGAGTTTACCCTCTCTAACGCTTCTAGTATTATACCTATTTTGTACTTGTTCTTTAAATTGGTCGTTACAGAACTGTTCAAGAACCAGCAGGTACTTGACCTTCTCATGTACAGGAAGTATTTTACATGTAACAAAAAGTTTTTCATAATTGTCTTTACATGCAATTTTTGTTTGTGGTTTGACAAGGTATTTCATAAAACGGATTTGCAACGATTTTATACTGTATATATTGGGTTAAATGTATTAAATACATTTAACCCAATATATACAGTATACGTATTTAATCCATTAAAATAAATAAACATAATAGACCTAAACGATAGACATAAATAATATGGTATCTATAATTAAAATTATATAACGTAAAAACTAGTAATGCTTTCTATTGCCAAACTGCCATCACACTAGCTAACACACTAAAAAACAAACAAAGACAAAATGTAATAGATTACACAAAACAATAAAAATAAAATGCTCTTACCTGTATCTTCTATATATCTCCAGTACATAGTAATATATGACTAGAGTAAAACAATAATAAAATATGAACTTTATTAGGAGTTATTAATTAAAAGTACTTAGACGAATTAACATCTTTGATACGTCATACGTAGAGCGGGACAGTATTACATGTCGGCACACCGTCTGCAACTTTACAAGGCGCAGGTTTGGCCACACATGGAATACTGTTTCCATCTCTGGGCCTAGGCTCGCCAGTGCCAGCTCCATCCACTTGTCTGCATCCAGCCCAGAGGGGCTCGAATCGCCCTCTCCGATCGGCTCGATTCACTGGCGCTGCAAAGAGATGTTACATCTCTGCATTTTATATCGCATCTACCACGGGGAGTGCTCTGCGGAATTGTTCGGATTAATTTCAGAAGCCACATCACGACAAAACTAACGATACCATCCATACTATCTGGATGCTTGGCGGCCACCACCGTATGTTTTACTAGGAGTTTTCGTTCTTGTACGACTCCTCTGTGGAATTGTTTACCACCGGCGATTTTTCCGGACCGATACGACTTAGGGACCTTCAAGAAAAGAGCTTACATAGGTACTCCTTCCTAAAAGGCCGGCAACGCACCTGCAATTCCTGCATGGTGTTGCAGTTTTTCATGGGCGGCGGTAGTCGCTTACCATCAGGTGAGCCGCATGCTCGTTTTTGGAGCTTACGACCTTATTGCATTATGAGTGTTTTTAGACATATCTACGAAATCGGTCTCATATTAAAATTCGCAACGGTACTGTGATATTTTTTTAATAAACCAATGTGGCAAACGAACTAACAGTCCAGCTGATGGTCGTTATTGATGATTTGCTATTGTAGTCTAAGATTCCTGCGGCCTACTTCAAACAAAGAGGAAACGGATGTGTTGTCACCTCCGAGGACTAAGGTAATACCTGTAAGCCTTTAATTGTACTGGCCTTTAAGCCTTTAATTGTACTGGCCTGTAAACCTTTAACTGTACTGGCCTGTAAGCCTTTAATTGTACTGGCCTGTAAGCCTTTAATTGTACCGGCCTTTAAGCCTTTAATTGTACTGGCCTTTAAGACTTTAATTGTACTGGCCTGTAAGCCTTTAACTGTACTGGCCTGTAAGTCTTTAATTGTACTGGCTCTATACCCGTTATGTTTGACGCCAGGAATAGGTAAGAGGAGGATGTCTGTCAGTTTTACAAAAACCGATTCACTACCTACGAATTCACTACCGCCTAATATAAGAAATTACGAAACTTTATTGGTATTTAAGAAAAGTTCGAGATAACTTCTTCGTATCCTGTTAAATTAATATATATTATTTTATTATATTAGTGTTAGTTTAATGTTTTATTATTACGACTTTCGGTCACGGCGGCCTGCCTCAACGGAGACTAGGCGCAGGACAGGATTATAGTGCCCAAGTGTATGCGCAAGCACAAGTGTACTCTGTATTCCCTCACTCTCGTAATCCGATGGGACGGTAAACCGACACGACCGGAGAGAGATCAGGCGCAGGACCAACGGCTTTATGTGCTTTCCGAGGCACGGAGACACCGCCAATTTCCTGACTCCGGGCAGCTACTGAGAATTTCTTGACAGAAAAACTCAATAATTTATTCTTTTTTCTTATTAGTAGTAGTATAATGTATGCGCTAAGTTTGCTGTTTTAACATATTTTCCTTAATGGGTCTACTTGAAGATTTTTCAGCAAATTATGGAATAAGTAGAACCTTTGTACGAACTTACTATAAGACTTTCTTTATCTTGTTGTGTGTACATAAATAAAAAAGGAAAAAGAATATATTTGTTCAGAATTAGTCATTTTTCAAATCGGATAAAGGGATTTGATATATGTTTTTAACGATTATAATACACTGCTTTTATCTCACCTGATGCAAAATAGTGATGTAGCAGAAGATGGTAAACTTAACAAAAGCTTATTCTCTCTTCCCTTGAAGACACCCATCCGCTTGCCACATGGCAATCGGATGGAAAGACAGATCCTTGCAAACTAATCCGCTCATTTGCAACATGCATGTCTTACCGCAGCAATAGGTAAGGTAGCCTACTTCCACGGCATGCAGGAATGGAGTCCTACCACCTCAATCAACTGTATTTTGAATAGCAAATCTACTGCTGAAAATGACCCTATTCTCACACAGTCCACCTGATGGTAAGTGCATGTTGTGGCCCATAGACATATACATTTATCGATTAAGAATAAAAGTGTAGATTCGTTGACATCCGTGAGGACTAAGATAATGTGATGTCTCGGAGTTTCTCTGCGTTATAGAATCCGTAACGGTTTGCAAAACGTCGTGAAATTAGCAAGTTAACCAAAATTAGTATAATATAGTCAAAGATGACGTCCCTTCAAACTTAATGTAGGAAAAGCGTTGCGGACTACAGAAATGAGCCTATGTCCTAAAGCGTTCCTTTATTTTGTATATTATATAGGAACTTATTTTATGAAGAAGTTGTGACACCATCCCTCTAATAAACGCTCCCGGAAATTGAACCAGCGTAATAAGAGGGATTTGCCGATATTTTTACGCTCTTGCCGTTATTATTAACACATTTGACGTTGTTTCCTACCGCCGCGCCGATCTGGGTATTCTTATTGAGATGTAAAGTAAACGAGATGATTATACCGCCATATAACTGAACTTTATACGTGGTAGAGCCACGCTATAGCTATATCGTGGTTGTATCACGACTGAACCGGGGCAGCAATACGCTCTCACCGAATACCAGCGTAAATTGGAACTTAATGCCGCTGTGTTTCGAATGGTGCGTGTAGAGAACCGGAGAACCTTCTTACTGGAAACGAGGCATTCTATCTCGGTCCTGAAGGGTGACAACGCATCTGAACTATAATTCTTAATTGAGGATAAATGTAGATATATATGGGTCACAGCATCCACTTACCTACCATTCGGTGGACTGTGTGCTCGTTTGTCACCCTTATTCTATAAAAATAATTAAAAATAAATATTGGAAGCCTGAGAAAGAGAAAAAATTACCATCATTCTTTACAAAATAACCACAAATTTTCGTTCCATCGTAATAATATTTCCAACAATAGATACTATGTAACATTTTTTTTCATTTACAATACTTCATAAGATTCCTTATTATTTTTACTAATAATACACCATCCTATCAACACAATAAGTACGCTAATTGCGAAAACAAACCGTAGCTGTGATACAAGATCCCTTTTGTACTCCAACATAGTACAGTCTTCAGTCCAGTCTCTCGGAATTAAAGGTTCAACCAGTTTGGATAACTCCGTAAAAGGACATCGTACGCCGCAACCAGATAACCTTAGCCGTGTCAGTTCTCCGTCAGGACCTCTGCCGAACCAAAACTGTGCATGAATCTCCCCACCAACCTCTCTGTACTCCACCATAAAAGCTGATGTAAACTTAGGAGGTTCTGTCAACTCAAAACCTAACGACCCAAGCAAACTACCAACAACCGTATCATGAGTGCAATAGAGATGAATATTGTACGTTGAATTGTAGTTCTTACAGTTTATTAGTTTTTTTAACAACGGCCCAGATCGTAACCTTTTCAACTCCAAAGTTTGCGTGGATCGAAGCAAGGCTTTTGCAGCATGTTGTTCCATAGTTTTGTAAATTTTTTGTGTCCAGTTCGGGAGTCTTAAACCGGCTTGCGCTTCAATTTCTAAACACGTGTAAAGATTCAGTACGGACGTTGGTGATGCTATTTGTTTACCTGTGTATTTGGTCAGTAGATTATATAACAATTTAGTTTCAGAGTCGTATACGTTCGGCAGCTGGTTGAGGAGGTAATCGTATTCCGGACAGTGTGGATGTGACACTAATACGTTGTCGAAGTCGGATGGTGTTGTGTGTATTGCGGCTGGTTGCCAAGTGATATTCGACCATATGTCTTCAGAGTTAGGAGGTATTAGACCCGCTAATACCACGGAACTGGTCATTAATGTCCTCACAGTGTCCGAAGAAGAAGCTTTAACCGTTTTCCAAGCGCGTTCTTTCGGTAGCAGGGACTGGTATCTCGTTCGTAGGTTCTGGCCAAATTGGTAGCTTTGCTGCCTTCCCAGGATGGTTAATTGGGACAGTCCGTTTCTCCAAATAGGCGATGAAGCGTGTGGGTCTCGTGGGTAAAACGCTCTAGGCTCCCTGTGTCCATGTCTATACACGATGTGGACTTGAAGCAATTTTCCATCGATTCCACCTTCAATCGCTGGAGCCCAATAATATTTTTTCTCTTCTGAACACACAGATGCGAATAACAGAATAATGAACAACATTTTGATAATTTTATCACAAAAATACCCTATTTATTTATTCCTCAATGTTTACCATAATTAATATCTATTTACATTAGTGTCTCGTGCTTCAAATTAGTTGATTATTTTAGAATTTGTTTAATTTGATTTCGACTTATGTCAACTAATTAACGATGCAGTTTGCTCATCGCTCGGTACACAGAGTGTTTGTTTATTTAACGGAATACAATAAAGAAATGTCAAGATGTTTCAGTACAATCTCATTAATGTATTTTAAACAAACATAGTCATCAGTGTTAAGAATGTTACGTCAACAGCGTTAGGACAAACAAGCACACAGTCCACATTTTTGCATGTATAAATCATGTGGACTGTGTGCTCCACTTGGATGCCGTGACCTATAGATATCTTTATCTACATTCAATTAAGAATCAAAATGCAGTTGCGTTATCACCCCTGTGGCCTGAGGACTAAGATGGATTGCCTCATTTCCAGAAAACAAGGTCCCCGATTTTATACCTAGGCACTCACTCACAATTTGCAGATCAACCCGCAAACGTGGATACGTAAATACCCCAATTCCAGTTGGTTGATTCAAACGATGATGGAACAGTCGCCCAGGAACTGGAACTAGAGCGAATGAGAAGTACATTGAAAGAGGCGATTGTGGAAACGCGCAGTACGCCTATCGAAAATCGACCGCGACTTCATTGCATAGCCCTAAGCAAGCGGAATCCGGCGAATCGTGAGGGCTCTGTACCAATGAAAAAACGAAACATAGCAGCAAAGGGCTGCTATTTACATTGTTATTCCTTGTGAGGAATAACAATGTAAATAAAGAAATAATAAATTAAGAAATAAAGAAAGGAACACGTCCTTTCCGGTCGAACCCACCCATTCGTATTACAACCATAATATAGTTGCAGTGTGTAATCAGCAAGGCCAGTGAGGAGAGACACTCCATATTAGCACTCATTGGTGGCAACACATCTGCTTTTTTAAACGATATAAGAAGACCGTGGCCCACAATATTTCACTTAATGTCAGGTGGACCGTATGTTTAATAATCCCTCTTCTACATAAATATTTATAAAAATATTCTACAGGAAAGTAACAAATACCTAACAATTTCTTTTAATTAAATTTTTTTACTTAATTTAATTGAAAATACATTTACAGCAACGTTGGAATAATTTGCCAGCATATTATGTCCTTCCCACAGAAATATAACTAATAAGGTTATTATTTAGATATTAGGTACAGAATTATTCAGATTTTGTTTTATTAAATTTTCTTCACCAATTGTTCCTTCCCACAGAAATCTAAATAATAACCTTATTATTTAGATTTCTGTGGTTCTTCCATTTCATAACAATGTGGGTAGGTGTCTTCAAGGCTAAAGTGGATAGGCTTTTGTTAATCTAAGTTAGTGCGTTTCAGTAACCTTGGCTACATCATCACTCACCATCAGATCAGATGGTCAAGCAAAGGCTTATAAGAACTTAAAAATAGTGGAATGTAATGGCTCCAGCCATTTTAGTGATTATAGATGAGTGATAGCACAACACTTCACAGAACTTGAGCTGCCTTCGATTTGCTTTATGAATGATTGTATTTTTTTATTATTACATTTATTATAACATAAACACATACGCCTGTCACCCGGAGGGGTTGGCAAAGACTGTGTACCATAGCTCTTCGATTTGCTTTATGAATGATTGTATTTTTTTATTATTACATTTATTATAACATAAACACATACGCCTATCACCCGGAGGGGTTGGCAAAGACTGTGTACCATAGACCACCCAGGCTGGGTGGTCTGTGAGTGGTGGTGAGTGGAGTGTGAGCGGTGGGAGACGGATAGTTTCTACAGCGAATGACACAAAAGTGTAATCATCTCTCAGAGGTGCTCATATTTGGACCATTTACTCAGTTAAGCCGCCGTATGTATTATATTATATCTATTCTCATTTTATCACATAATAAAACGATATTTAAGGGTTTTAGTAAAACTATTATTTTGCAACATTAAACGATTTATTTACAATAATAATTAAATATATAATTATGTACAAACATCAATATCACATTTTGAACTGCTTAAATTTGCACATTTTTAATCCAGTAATTTTAAATTAGGGATGCATCCGATAGCGATATCGATGCCGATATATCGACGATACTCGAAGTTTGCCGATATATCGGTATCGGCGATATTTTTAATGTAGTGTAAAACGCGCGTGTTGTCTCGTCTATTTCCTTGCAAACGAGGCACGAACTAACTATGCTGTGCTGTGTCTTGTTTCCTTGTTTCCCATGTCTACTCTGAGCAGTTATTGTCGGATCTGCACCTCTTGATATATTGTGTAATATATCAAGAGGCGCAGATCCGTTTTTTTTCTTGCGCAATGACGTTCTATACCCAAATTTGACAAAAATGGCGCAGAAGTTCTCTAGTTTACAGGTTCCTTTTCAAACAGATTTGCAAATTGGCTTTTCTCCGCAAAACTTAAGAATACTTTGTTTTTTTAAACAAAACTCTCATTAATGTTAATTTTAATTACTAAAACTATTAGCTAATCTCAACCTTTCTATAGTTTTAAATGGTTTTATTTAGTTTGTCCTGTTATTTGTTATTTTTATATTAATAAAAAATAATCTGACTTGTGTTTTACTCATATTTATTTTACCTTCATTTTTGAAATCAATAAGCGTATCGTTATATTTTTATAAGAGCATCGGTATCTGTATCGTATCGGCATAAAGGCGTATCGAGGCATTCCTAGTTTAAATATAAAGTACATATTTTATTTTTTCTGTATAGAAAATATCAGACTGGTATTTGTGAAAGTAAAAGAACCTTTTTATTTCAGTTGTAATTAAAATATTAATCAAGTAGTTATGTAGGCATTAAATATTTCGACAAATATTTTTACATCTGTTTTTATAAGTTGTTCCTTGTCCATTACCAATTTTAAATCATGTTAAGTGTTTTTTTTTAATTTAATGCACAGGTATTACTGTTTTGGTTCAGGCTTAAGTCTATATTCTAAAAAAATCCCTGTTAAATCCAAATATAATATTACACATACAGAAATAACAGGTATTGGTATTCGTTGTACTGAAATTAATAAGTTATAAGTGTTAGTGTCAAATAAGTGCTAGTGTCACTTATTAATAAATACAAAACATATTAACTAACACATAATTGTACTTTTAAATTACAACGACTTACATCTAATGGATAATCCACACTATAACAAATAAAAAGGAACGGCTTGGCATTGTCTCCACAGTTAATAATGTAAAGAAAAAAAAGCAGTATGGTAATACTGCTTTGTTTTGTAAATATTGTGATTTTGAAAGAGCACAGCCAATATCAACTTAAATTATTCTTCGATTAAAGTTTATTGCAATCATTTTAATGATTAAATAAATATATTGTACCTAATGCAAAGAACTTTGTTTACAGGAACAGATAGAATTTTTTGATAAAGGTATGCGAAAACGATATTATGATTGTTTTTTCGATTTCAGAATATTTGAAGCTTATTATTAAATAAAGCTATAATATCTGAAACAGTACAGTAAGATCTAAAAATCGATCGAGTTTTATAATATCGATATCGATCTTAGATATGTTGATTTTAGATAAATTTTACGTGGTATGTTGACATTGATGTATAATTAAACAAAAATGTAGCTTACAATATTCGGTTTATAAATTACACACAATACAATTAACAATAATCGATTTAAGAAATCGATTTTCTCTTACGATTTCAATCGACTGAAGCGAGTCAGCTAGCTAGGGCACCAGGAATGTCACCATATAGTCTGCAATGATAGCTCTATAGTTTACTGTCGTCTATGGGGGCTGTAGGTAGAGTTCTGCCGCCATTCCTGACCGGAAGTTCGTCCTGGGTAAACGCTCTGTTGTCTAAGCCGCTGGCCTTGTCCGTTGATTCAGGCTGACTCTCCACTGGTCCGTCCATGAGGAACATGGTAAGGAAGAAGAGGATGCTACCTATAAACATAATTAAATTTAAGACTACGTGGGTAGAGTGGCAATTCTTCTTTTATTAAGTAGGCGTTTTTGAGGCTTTTTACGTCTTAAAATACAATAGATAATGAAACACTATGTTTTAAATTGGTATTTTGAAAGAATGTTTTCGCTGCTTTGAACCCTTGCATCATGTAGCGTCGGTGTGAGAATATCCACCGCCCCATGTTATCCTGTGAGTCTCGTCAACAGCGACAAAGGGAAACAAACCAGGAGGTGGGAGATGATGGTCTTCCTAATAATTAATAGAAAATTAAATATAGCACAGACTTTAAAACACTCCTACGTGGCAAAGCAGCTCTTAGGGTTACACCGTATATAGATACATATACATCTCACAGCTGGGCGTAGGCCGTCTTCCATTTCTAAGAGAGTTATTGAGCAATTAGTCCGCCGCTTTGCTCCAATGTACCTTGACGGACACACACACACACACACACACACACACATACACACACACACACACACACACACACGCACGCACGCGCGTATTTATGTATTTAAAACATTTTCTAGGGTTTAGTAGGATTTTCTAGGGTGAAATATCGCTTCACTGGATCGATTCAGTTCTATATATCGATTAAAAAATCGATCTTTTTGGCACAAGAAATCGATTATTCGGTTAATCGATCTCAGATCGACATGACTAGCACGAGGGTGAAACACTACCAACTTCCTGAGTCTGGGCTACTACTGAAACATTCTCAATAAGAAAATCCAAAAACTGATTTTGTCCCAACCCTAGACCTCATAAGTTTATCACTAGAGGCAGTAAATAGAATATAATGTACTTGTAACTTACTGATTCCATAAAATCCGGCGTAAAAGATCATAACGGCCTCCCTGTAGCCGATAGCCTTCGACACGGGGTCTACTAGGATAGGAAGGTTCCCGCCAACGTTGTTCATGACGAACAGGAACACTCCGACGGTTGTAGAACGGACGGACAGCGGCACGATCTCCACTAATATAGCGAACACTATACCGAACCACATCTCAGCTGTAAGAGAAATCAATTAAATTACTGTTTAATGTTTTTAGATTTTTTATAAAGGAAAATACTAGAAATGCTCTAAATGTTACTAATATTTACTTTACACACACACATGCTGATTTAGTGTTTTTTATATCATGAATTTTAATTATGGAGTAGGTAAAGAATAAAGATAGAATAAATAATAATAATTCTTGAGTGAAAGATCTCTACGGGTCGTCGTTGATGGCTGCTGGCAGTCGGGATCAAATCCAGTCCGAAAAAGAAGCTATGGTAGAGCGTGTGAATCTCATACTACAGGCAGTCTTCGAATGGGGCGATGCTAATCTTGTGAAATTCAACGCTTCCAAAACACAAGCGTGTCTCTTCACTGCAAAAAGGAGCCAGTTGACCTTAGCTCCTTCTTTCCGAAATGTGTCACTGGAATGTATTCCAGTGACACATTTCTTCGTCCATCGGTCAGCCGGAGGCGATCGGTGTACCGACTGGGGGTTGAGATATCCTCAAATCTGAACTTGGTCTTGGACTCAATGAACCGCTCGAATTGCAAGGAAGCTAGGAGTCCTTGCAAAGGTGCGGCGATACTTCACGCAGGGATATTACGCCGGGGCGATACGTCATGCATGAAGTATTGAGCCATATATGGCAATATATGGGCTGGTGCTGCAAAATGCCACATTGCAGCTATGGACTCAATGGAAAGGCGTGCTACGAGGCTTATTGGTGACTCGAATTCGGTTTAAACTAATCTTACCAGCCTCGAACACAGGCGCAAAGTAGCCAGCCTTTCGATCTTCTACAGGATGCGATTCGGAGAGTATGCGCAGGAGTTGCATGATTTAATTCCTCCTTTTTCCTTCCACCATCGGACAACCAGACGTTCGGCCAGTCTCCACCCTTTCGTTGTTGACTTACCACGCATTCGAACCAAACGGTACGGGGTCGTCCGTCATGCGTACAGCAAAGGAGTGCTTGGTTTTGATACTCGAAGTAATGAATAGATTGATTGATGATTAGCAACCAAGTTAAGCGAAAAGGGTGACAAAAAATTCATAGGTTCAGTATGAACGGGTCGACGGAGGAAGGACTACGCTCTCACAGAATACCAGCGTGAAATAGCCGCTTAATGCTGCTGTGTTTCGTATGATGAGTGTAAAGAACCGGAGACCCTTTTTAATGGAAACGAGGCATTCCATCATAATCTTCAGAAGATCTGACAACACATCTGCATTTATCGAAGGATCGCAGACAGATATAGATGTGTATGAGCCACATCATACATTTGCTGGGTACTCGTTTGTACACTGTTCAGCTGATGGTAAGTGGGTGCTTGACCTTGTGACACTTACCATCTATCCTCGATGAAGAATTAAAATGCTGGTGCATTGCTACCCTTGAGAACTAAGATTTCTATCCTAAGATGCCTCGTTTACAGTACCTATTTATAATTACTCTCCAGATCTCATCACTTATTATACGAAAAACAGCAGCATTATGCTGCTATTTGACTTTGGTATTCTGTGTGACCGCCAAGTCACTCGTTCTGCACTCATAATATAACAGTGTGGTTCTAGCATGTAAAAAAACTTTCTACGTAACAAGTCAATGTCTACAAATGAACTGTTGTTATTTGTATAATGAAATAGCTTACCGAAAAAGTAGGAAATAGCGAGAGTGATCATGGCCCATAGCGGAGCGAACACAACCGATCCGAAGGCTGGTAATGTGGCTATAAGTTGTGACAACGCCAGCACCAACACTCGAGATCTCACACCCATTTTCGCCACGAACCTGTTTGAACATAAAAAAAGAAATAAGTAAAATAAAATGAGCTAAAATGACGTTTCATATTCGAATAATTATTTCTAGAAAATAGACCATATACGCCTCTACGGTGTCAGAATATCCACTACATCATGTTGTTTGTTCTGTGGGCACCGTACGAGGCTACCTAGGGAACTAATGAGTAGATAGAGCCCCACCTTACTAATATCGACTCGAAAACAAACTATAGTTGCCAATATGACTGCTAAGCGTGGCAACTATGGTGAATGCTGCCATTGTTGCTGTTTTGATAAACTAGTCAAATTTATATACGTAAGTGTTTGCTCTGAGCGTTTTTGTTCATTACTAAGAATATAATCAGAACACACGATATGAAAAAAAATATCATGTCATAATTTTGCAATATTTTCGTCTGGTTGGGATATATAAATATACATAGCATATCTACGTCGTCTCGGTTTGATTGAAAATTTGGTCGTCTTTAAGGCTCAAATTGAGCACACAGCCCGCCTGTGGATGCTGTGGCCCATAGACATTTATATTTAACCTCGATTTAGGATCAAAATGCAGATGCATTGTCACCTCTGGGGACAATGCATAAGATGGAATACCCCGTATAAACTAAAAAGGGTCACCGATTCTCTACATTCACCATACGAAACTCAACACCATTAAGTTGGTATTTTACACTGGTATTCTGTAAGAGCGTGGTCCTTCCCCGGTCGAGCGATGCATTCATGCTATTACCATAATATACCTGCTACGTGACTTTACGACGTAAAGACAACATCGTGGCTCTACCACGTAGAGGCTACAGTGTGGCTCTATCACGTAGAAGCTGCAGCATGGCTCTACCCCGTAGAGGCTGCAGCGTGGCTCTACCACGTAGAGGCTGCAGCGTGGCTCTACAACGTAGAGGCTGCAGCGTGGCTCTACCACGTAGAGGCTGCAGCGTGGCTCTACCACGTAGAGCTTGCAGCGTGGCTCTACCACGTAGAGGCTGCAGCGTGGCTCTACAACGTAGAGGCTGCAGCGTGGCTCTACAACGTAGAGGCTGCAGCGTGGCTCTACCACGTAGAGGCTGCAGCGTGGCTCTACCACGTAGAGCTTGCAGCGTGGCTCTACCACGTAGAGGCTGCAGCGTGGCTCTACAACGTAGAGGCTGCAGCGTGGCTCTACAACGTAGAGGCTGCAGCGTGGCTCTACCACGTAGAGGCTGCAGCGTGGCTCTACCACGTAGAGGCTGCAGCGTGGCTCTACCACGTAGAGGCTGCAGCGTGGCTCTACCACGTAGAGGCTGTAGCGTGGCTCTACCACGTAGAGCCTGCAGCGTGGCTCTACCACGTAGAGCCTGCAGCGTGGCTCTACCACGTAGAGGCTGCAGCGTGGCTCTACCACGTAGAGGCTGCAGCGTGGCTCTACCACGTAGAGCCTGCAGCGTGGCTCTACCACGTAGAGCCTGCAGCGTGGCTCTACCACGTAGAGGCTGCAGCGTGGCTCTACCACGTAGAGGCTGCAGCGTGGCTCTACCACGTAGAGCCTGCAGCGTGGCTCTACCACGTAGAGGCTGCAGCGTGGCTCTACCACGTAGAGGCTGCAGCGTGGCTCTACCACGTAGAGCCTGCAGCGTGGCTCTACCACGTAGAGCCTGCAGCGTGGCTCTACCACGTAGAGGCTGCAGCGTGGCTCTACCACGTAGAGGCTGCAGCGTGGCTCTACCACGTAGAGGCTGCAGCGTGGCTCTACCACGTAGAGGCTGCAGCGTGGCTCAACATGTGTAGTGTATGCAGTGGGCACTGACTTGTCGGAGATGATGCCGCCGGCGACGACACCAATGGAGCCGATGCCGACGGTGACGGCGAACAGCCACCAGCCCAGGTCCACGTCGGGGAAGTAGTCGCGGTAGAACAGGTCCGCATTGTACGCGAAGCACATGCCGCCTGCAAACAAACATCCCGTTCAATATAACTGATTCTAAAACAAAAATATCACATCTGTCAGAATAAATATTATCTAAAGGTTGTTTTTTAAGAGCTTGACAACTTTAAATACAAATACAAGACAGAAATATTGCCGAAATTAATTTTTTAAATATGATTTCCGGCATATCCATTTAACCTGATAGTTGACTGGGATAAAATGACCTATGGCATTAAGTCCGACATATGTTTTCCTTTGTGCATTAAGTATAAATAAATAAATATTAATGAAACATGTACACACGTGATAGCCGTGTTAGATCAATGGTTAACGCTTATTCGCTCGCTCTAAATTTTAGAGTGCGTAGAAATGCTCTAAAATTTATCTGCCGGCAAGAACGAAATTGTCAATTGCAATTTTAAGCGTTGATTTAACACGTACTCGGCGCTGAAGGTAAATCATAACTACGACCTAGTATCACTATCGTCATGAAACCTGCATTTAACGCGCAAAACATTGAAGGAAAACAATGTAAAAAGTACCATTATTTACAAATATATTATTTTAATTATAACTAGCGATCCACTCCGGCTTTGTACGGATGATTTCTGCATCTCGACATTAGCGCTAGATATCGGGTCCAATTAAATTTTAAAGCATCCACACACACAAGAAATTCATCAAAATCGGTCGAGCGATTTTCGAGTTTTTGCGAGACTGACAGCAAGTGATTTTTAAACATATATACTAGATATACTGGATATATACTAGATATACTAGCTTTTTACCCGCTACTTCACTCGCGTGGGATTGAATTTAGAAACATCAATTACGTGCTGAAATTAGCAAAATGGATCACACCTCGGTATCTCTTACTATATTGGACGTAGGAAATTGTTGACATTTGGCAATATAATATGCTACAGAAACACATAAGTAAGTTTATCAGAATTGCATTAATACCACCAATGGCGTTAATGTATAGAGAAGCATTAGTAAGTGTAGAGAACCGGTGACCCATTTTTCTGGAAACGAGGCATTCAAACTTAGTTCTCAGGAGTGACAACGCATTTGCATTTTGATTCGTAGTCGAGAATAGATACAGACGTACTGCGTCCTATAGACATCTATATCTCTATAGATGTCTATAGGACACAGCAACTACTTAACATCAGGTGGACTGTGTGTTCGTTTGTCACCGTATCCTATCCGTCTTCCTAAGCGTCTTCCTGATCATAGCTCAAAATAATAAAAATATGTAGTTGTCAAGCGTGGTAAATACGGGAAATATACAACTTATTTAGCAATCTATGGAATAAAGGAATTCAACTGTTGAACGCGAGTAGAAATATATTAGCCATAAAGAGGTGGTAAAATGGAACCACTAGCCCATTTCGTCTCGTGGGTGTCGTAAGAAGCGACAGAGGAAAACTGAAACAGGAAATAAGTGGCAGCAGCTTCCTGATAACAGCCCAAAGTAATTAAAACGCTTATCAAGCGTTATTCACGCTTGAAGCGTTATAAACGCTGGCAGCACTATAGCGCTACTGCACATATCCGGCCTATTTAACAAATAAACAATTTGGGAAGCCTATGATCAGCAGAGCCGTGGTAGTTCAGATGGTTAGCGCTCGCTATAAATTTCACAGTACGCGAGCAAACCGGATTAGATCCCCAACGGCACCAATGAAATTGTTAATTGCAATTTTAAGTGCTGATTTACCACGTGCTCGGCGGTGAAGGAAAACATTGTGAGGAAACTTCAGGGAAATAAGAAAAAAATATTTCGAAGACATGTGAAGTTCGCCAACACACATTGGGGCAGCGCGGTGGACAATTCCTTGCCCTAAAACCCTCTTAGAAACGAGCGGAGGCCTGTGCCCAGCAGTGGGACGTATATATACTGTAACTTTACTTTACTTACTTTTATGATCAGCAGTGGATAACCCTATTAAAAATAGTAGTAGCCTAGATACATCCCACTACTGTGCACAGGTCGCAGCGAATTTTAGGACAAAAAAGAGTTGATTGAGTTGACTCCAACACGAGATGACCGACTTCATACACACCTAAAATTGATTTCAGAAATATTTTTTTAAATTTGAGATTTGCAGGTTTCCTCGCGATGTTTGACTTCACCACCGAGAACGTGAAAAATCGAAACTTCAAATTGCAATTAAAATATTCGAATTCGGGTTGCTTACGTACTACGGTGTTTACGTTTGGATCGGTTCGATAACCGGCTTAGACAGATGACTTTCAAGATTCTATCGAAGCAGTTAAAATAAAAATAAACCTATGTTTAAAATTTGCTTTCTTTAGTATTTATGGCAGATACTTTCCCGCAAGAGACCGTTCATTTACTCATGTGAGCTATGAAACCGAAGTAGTTTCTGAAAATATGAATGTAATTTCGAACCTAACAAAAACTAAGAAACTAATTAAAAGTAAAACAGACTGCGTCAATGGTATTACGAACTATTCCATCAATTATGGATAAAAATTACTTAATTTTTAATTACTAATGTCGGACTTGATACAAAAAAATTGGTGAAATATTTTTGCTTTGCCGTTAGACACACAACATATTCAGCTAAAGAACTTCTCTCTTGACAGTTTTGTGTGCACAATTTTGTTAGTAATTTTGCTAAAATTGTCAATTATGATAAATCATGCCGACAGTGGCCACCGGTCTGGATATTTTAAGTCTCACAATATTTTATTGCTGCAACAATAAGTTTTTAATAGAATTGTATTTAACTTGATCAGTTACTCATTATTAGTTCATTTAGCAGTAAGTAGATGGAGCTATTATACCAAAACTTTACAAAATATAATTGTGTCTCGTCAGAAACGCAAAAAAAAATTTGCATGTAGAAAAAGACAAAATTGGAGACTTTTTAGGTGCTAATTAGGTGCTCCAATATTTTCACCACAACGAATTGTTAAAATTTGCAAACATGCAAGTATAGGCACTAACAAGGCGCCCCTAATAAAAATAAATTCGTTATTCAGAACAAAAAAATCAGAATATAATCTAATTCAGGTATAGAATTGATTTGTTAATTAAGGGCTTTCATAATCATAACTCGCTTTTTTAAACAGGTATATTGACAAAGGTAATTCTGCAACGGCTTCGGCGCTTCCTGAAGTACAGCCCCCGCCCGCTGTAGCATATCGCAGGCATCTGTGCGAACTGCAGCTTCGATGGTGACTGCCTCGTTGGCCTAGTGGTTGTAGTAGTGCGACTGCTGGTGATGAGGTCTTGGGTTCGAATCCCGGGTCGGGCCAAAAAATCTATTATTAAGTTTTTCCGTAAAGAAATTCTCAGTAGTTGTCCGGAGTTAGGAAAATGGCGGTGTCTCACCCCCGTGCCTCAAAAAGCACGTAAAGCCGTTGGTCCTGCGCCTGATCTCTCTCCGGTCGCGTCGGTTAACTGTCCTATCGGATTATGAGAGTGAGATACACTTGGGTACTATAATCCTGTCATGCGCTGATGGAGAGTCTCCATTGAGGTAGGCCGCCGTGGCCGAAATTGGGCCTGGAGGACATTATTAGCAACTGAAGGCAAACTGTTTTATATTTTAACTTCAGTTGAGTAAAATTTTTTGTATTTTACGTTATATTATGTGGCATTGTTTTGAAAAAGTGAAACATAGATTGTCGGCGTAGTTCAATTTATTACGTAACGGTTAAAATCAATTTTAGGCTTTATTTATAAGTATTTTATTTATTTTAAAAAATACATCAAACATATAAAATAGAAATCAACATCTAAAGGGAGGCAAATACTTAAGCCTCCTTTTTTAAAGTGCAAGTAGCCTATAAGTTGCCTCGAGACTTTAGCAAGATTTTATAGAAATCTGTTTAGTAGTTTTTGCGTGAATCATGAAAGACAAACAGACAGAAAGATAAAAATTATAAAAACCATTAATTTGGCTTCAGTGTCCTTTATTTAGGGTTTAGTTTCTACCAGAAAATATTAGAATTACAGACACGACTTTTCTACAGACGTAAGTAGCTTCAAACGCAAGTAGCGGTAAGTTATATTTTATGAAAAGTTGTTTGGCCGGTTTTACATCTAACAATCTATTCAGGTGTTCTGTTCATAGATAACACCAGCTACACTAAGTAATTGCTCACTGGCGTTGATGCTAGAAGGAGCTGATGAGTACTGTTACTAACGGCAAAAGATTGCGATATTTGTGGGCATAATATCCGACACTTAAGGGGATGCAGAGGGGATGTAGAGGCATTTTTCTTTTATGTATTATTGAATATGAGATTGTGTCTCCAAAAACAGATTGTCATTCTCATTATTTTTCTTCATTTTTCATTCATACTTTTTTTATAGATTAAGGGTGACAAACGAGCACACAGTCCACCTGATGGTAAGTGAATGCTGTGGCCTATACATCTAAATTTACTCTCGATTAAGAATTGTTGAAAAGTTATCACCCCTGAGGATCAACATAGAATGCTTCGATTTGAGTAAAAAAGGGTCACCGGTTCTCTACACTCACCATACGAAACACATCAATATTAAGCTGCTATTTAACACTTGTAATCTGTGAGAGCGTGATCCCTCCCCGGTCGAGTCGACTCATCCGTGCTTCAACCATAGTATAGCTGTAGCGTGGCCCTACTACGTATTTATTCTTACCATTCTTTCATTCCATTCTGACGTTTGTAATTTCATTATTGATGATGACCCAGGTTGGACTTTATTTCGTCATCAGTTCCGATAATATTTCTAGTATTAAAGTTGCGGAAACATAAGCAGGAATGGATGTCAAAAAGCGTGCAGAAGTTCCACAGTTGCGGAAACAGAAGTAGAAGTCCACTGCATCACTAGTAACTAAGTAGGTAAATGATGTGTTGATGGTGTTGTTAGTATGTGATGAAATAAATATTTTCTTTCTTTAATCGATTATGCTCCCCAGGCCGATTTTCGATATTAATATTAAAGGTTAGTTAATATCGCTAATCGATGTTTCGCCTGCTGCAACGCGATATTATCGAAGTTTTAGTACTTTTAATTTAATGTAGTGAAATTCAAAGAATAAATTTATATTTTGTAATGCTGAAGTGATAGACAAACTCACGGTCCATCTGATAGTAAATGGTTGGTGTAGTTCATGGACACCTTGAACCAAACAAAAAAGGCTACACAGGCGTTATACCTCTGAGGAAAAATATGGTACACCACCCAGCCTCTAATTATCACTATGTAACTCACCGCTATGTCTGATGGAAGCAGCTAAACACAGCAGCAACACCCTGGGTTGTGCAATGACACGCCAGATCGTAATTTGAGGGATTTTCTTGCCCGATTCCAGTGCTGCATCTCGTGCTTTTGCGCTTACAGCACCTGAAACCAAATATGTATATAGTTGTAATATACAACAATACCAACATAGCTCATATGGAACTGATTTTTAAATCGTCAATTAAATTACAGCCCGACTGAATACAAAAGCCGTTTAGTGATGGTGTAAGAATATCCGCTACCCTATATGACACACTACCCTGAATGATATGGGTGTCGTCGGAGGCGAGAGAGTGAAACAAGCCACGAGATAGGCAGCAATAACGACTAAAAATAAACACACTGTCGAAGCCAAAAAAAATTGTATCTGAACATAGATATACAGGCTGTAAGTGTAAACACCGTTGTCCCTGAAACCAGTGGTTTGGTTTCACTTTTAGAACGTAAATTCAATGAAAAATAACAACTTTTTTTTTAGTAAAATCTAAATTTTCCTTAATTCCTCAATTTTTGCCTATCCTAAGCCGGGATGAAATGTTATGTGTACCTATTGTGTTTTTATGTTGAATGTTATGTAGGTAGCTAGCGCGGGCGGTGATCTTTACAGTGATTACGTAACTCGGGCGCATAGGGTATCCATGAATTTACGGACGGTGTCGGCCAGAAACTTTTAAATTTTATGAAAGAAAATAGCGTTTATTTTTTTAAATTCACTGAATTCATGTTCTTTAAGTGAAACCAAACCACTGGTTTCAAGGACAAGGGTGTTTACACTAACAGCCTGTATATGTACTACGCACTAGATATGGCACTCCGAACATTCACTATGCACAACTGAACTGTACTGCAATCCGTACACCTGTTATTGTGACTTCGATATTCATGCAGTGCGGAGGGGCGCTAATAATATTTTACATTAAATTAGCACATATGCAAAATTAACGAAAATTAAAAAAAAATACTCAATTAATAGTACAATCTAAATAAACAATTATTTATTATGACAATTTTCGCGCGTTTATACATCAACTGCTCATGCGCGACACTACTGTCTCCCGCGCATGCGCGAATACAGACTAGTGCACATTTTTTGTTTGGTATAGCTTCTCTTGTACGTAGTACATATAGCTCAATGTATCTGAAGTTTTTCATATTTTGTTGAACTATATTCCAGCAACAAATTAGCTACAAATTTTAAGGATTTTAAGGTTTCTGCTGACTTGTCACTGCCAACTTTATAGGGCTCAAGTTATCCCATTGTAAGACAATCTATGTGGAGGCCTAAGTTCAGCAGGGGATTATTGATAGGCTATGATGAATTATTTTTTTATAGAAGAGAGGGTAAACTAGCATCGAGCATGCGGCTCACCGGCAACCGCAACAGCAGGGGAATTGCAGGGGCGTTGCCGGCCTTTAAGAAAGGAGTAAGCTCTTTTCTTGGAGGTCCCTAAGTCGTATCAGTCCGGCAAAATCACCGATGGTAAACGATTCCACAGAGAAGTTGTATGAGAAAGAAAACTCCTAGTGAAACGCCAAGGTGAATCGCCAAGCATCCAGATGGTGAAGATGGTATCGTGAATTAAAACGATATGATGTGCGTTCTTAACCGAATGGGCGGCTGAAATTAACCCGAACAATTCCTCAGGGCACTCCTCGTAGTAGATGCGATAGAAAATGCAAAGACATGCAACATCTCTTCACAGTGACAGTGTATCGAGCTGATCAGAAAGAACTCGGTCGTTGACGATTCGAGTTGCTCTACGCTGGATGCAGTTCAAGTCGAAGGAGCTGGCACTGGTATTCCCCGGCCCAGATATGAGAATAGTATTCCATGTGAGACCAAACTTGCGCTTTGTAAAGTTGCAAACGATGTGTCGGCAAATACTGTCTTGCTCTGTTGAGCACGCCAAGCTTTTTAGATGGCAATTTGGATTTCCCTTCCATATGACCACGAAACTGCACACTATTCGATATGCCGACGCCGAAGCAAGGGAAGTGCCTTGAAACTGAGGAGCTACGACAAAGAGGTTCTTTTTAGCGGTATATGTGCAAACTTGTGTCTTCTGTGGATTAAACTGCACTAGATTTAGTAGTTCCAAATCCGAGATTTTGTTCAGCAAAGACTCGACTTCAGACACAAGTTTGTCCCGGTACTCTGCGACATTTTCCCGAGAAATATTTGCCGGTTCCACCAAGAGGGGAGGGGGAATTGGAGCTTCGGCCACCTGCACTGACCAAGAGAAACGCAGAGATAAACTTCTACTTCACGATGGTATTCTGTGAGGTCGTGGTACTACCCTGGTTCGAGCCGGTTCGTCCGTGCGACAGCAAAAGCTGCCGCGTGGCTCTACCACTGTTTACGTAATGTATGTAATGAAAAATAAAATATTATTGAGTTTGATTTTGAAACTTACCCTCTTCACCAATAGTCGTTCTTTCCGGTTCGCGAAGTGTTAAAAATGTGAGCACAGCAATGATGATACCCACAATACCAGCTCCATAATAACAGACGCGCCAGCTCTGATGAAGCAATAAAAACATTATCATCAGGATTTGTTTAGGAGAGATTTGAAAAATTTAATTATTAAATAAATAAAATTACAAGGAACCTTTATTAAAAGTTATTTATTCTTTTACCACTGGCTCAGAAAAACTTCAGCCCTTTACAAGTCCACTGCTGAACATATGCCTCCCCCAAAAAATGGTCCTGAGCCACTTGTATCCATCGATTACCTGCATGTCGTACCGGGTTGTCACTCCATCTACTTCGCCTACCGGTACGAAGCTGCCACTCGAGAACCTTGCTTCCCCATCGGTTGTTGGTTCTTCTATAGAGCTATATGGCCGGCCCATTGCCAGTTAAGCATACTAATCCGTCGGGCTATGCCTGTCACTCTGGTTCTAATGCGAATATCCTAATTTCTAAGTTTATCACGCAGAGAAACCCCGATCATAGCCCTTTCGATAGCTCGCTGAGTGACCTTGAGCTTCCTCAAACGGCCAGCAGTGAAGGAGCACGTCTGAGATCATCATATAAGTCTAAGTATCATCATTTTATTTTTGGCATCATTGGCAACACGCACTGGTTGTACAATCTCGCTTTGAAGTTTTGAAGTATACCTGACGAGCAGTCAATTGACCTCTCGGTCGAAGTTGGACTTACCTAGTCGGACCATTTTTCCCAACAACTACCGGCATAGGTGAAAGGAAAACTGATACCTTCTAGGTGTAGAATCGATTGTAGATCAAAGGTGTATTTGTTTAGTTAATTTTTCTTGTACAAGATAGTATGCAGAAATAAGGATTTAATAATTTTAATGCATATGTGGCCGTAGAAGGAAAAGGGGAGATCTCCCGCCGGACAAGGTGTTATAGGTGTTGTACCCGGGGAACGGCCAACGCTCCGTGTGATATTTCGGAGCTGTCCTATATATACTGTTTATGATTCGGAACTTTGATTGCGCTATTTAGGCTTCGGTGTGTTTCACGTGTGGCGCGACGACAGAGCCGCCACACATAAAAATAAGGATTGCAATATATTTGAAGCAACTTTTCTCTGTCAATTATTAAGCTAAACAGAGATAAACATAGAAAACAGTATAACATAATATAAATTTAGTGATACATTTTGGTACTAAAAATACATAGAAACAATCAATAATTACTCACCAAACCCCAAGCATTCAATGGGGGAATGTATCTTCCCACGGGGAATGCAATGCCGTATCCACCGTATATCCCCCAGTTGAAGATCGACAGCACCAACGCTCTCTGGTGTTCCGGGAAGAGATCCGTCAGTATACCAGTGGCCAGGGGATTGCAGCCGGATTCACCAGCGGCCATAAGCATCCGGAGGAGCACTAAATGCCAATATTCGGTTACGGTGCCCATAAGAAGGATCGCGATAACGAAGACTAACGTACAAACTGAGAGAATGCGGGCCCTGTTGAATCTGAAAGGGGAGAAAATAATTTTACATTAGATAAATATTCTACAATAAGTGTAAATAAGTATGACAAACCAGCACACAGTCTACTTGATCATAAGCGGATCCTGGGGCCCATAGACATGCTAACATGCTAACATCTATCCTAAATAAAGAATGCGAAACACGACTTGGGTTATTTCTGTCATCAGTCGTTAATGGATGCCATAGACTTCTTGCACGCATCATTGTTACATGAGAAATAAAATTGTGGTCTTCAATCTATCTCTTATATTTCTCATCCTATAATCCGTATAATCAAAGGTTCTTGAATGGCAGCAAAAAATATTCTCTCTTGAATTGAACTTGTCGCTGCTTATGACCTTTGCTTCGATAAATTGCTATTTCTAGCTTCCACGTTAGACTTGAAGGGAAAATGTCACATGTTCCCAAATACATTAAAAATAAATAATCATATTATATATATTAACAACTTACTTGTCAGCCACCACTCCGATGATGACCCCCACGACGGTGAAGACCGCCATGTACGCTGGCCCCGCCAACACCTGATAGTCGATCCCCAGACCGTTGTGGCCCCATTCGCAGTACCGCGTACCGTTCAGCGTTAGGGACTCACATCTAATGCAAAGAATTCAAAGTTATATTTCAGAAATCAAAAAGCACTTTTTTCATATTAAAAAGAAATTAATATACAAAGTGTTTATTTATTACATTTTTTTCGTTTGTTATGTGGTAAAGATGTTATACAATCCGTATTACGTCCAAAAAACGCTCTGTAGTCGATGTTTAGTCACTGTAAAAAAAAACAAGTAAGGTGATCAACAAAAGCCTAAATGACTTCTTTTTCTATTTAACCAACCACCTAGACATTTTCTGTCTAGGAGTTCTACTGTGCATGTACCAAACTCTCACCTATCTCTACCGCAAAATAGCAGTGCTTCCGGCTGTGCTCCGATCACAGAATCCAGTATAACTACAGACTTTTACGTGGTAAAGCCATGCTGCGGTTATATTAGTAGTATAGTTGCAGCACGAATGGGTCGGCTCGACCGGGGAAGGACTACGCTATCACAGAATACCAGCGTAAAATAGTAGCTTATAATGCTGCTGTGTTTCGTATGGTGAGTGTAGAGAACCGGCGACCCTTTTTACTAGAAACGAGGCATTCCATCTTAGTCCTCACGGGTGACACATTTGCAATTTGATTCTTAATTGAGGATAGATGTTTATGTCTATGGGCCACAGTAGCAACTTACCATCAAGTGGACTGTGTGCTCGTTTGTCACCCTATCCTATAAACAAAAACAGACTGAGAGGCATTTCATCTTAATCCTCAGAGGTGATAATAACAAATATGTAGCCTTCTTTATTTCAAGTTGGGTGCGCTATACTTCAGTTTCATGTATAAAAAATATAATAACTTTTAGAAATATAATAATTTTTGAAAGCTCCGCGGCTCAGTGGCTTTTTTATAGAATGGGGGTGACAAACGAGTATACGATCCACCTGATGGTAAGTGGGTGCTGTTTCCCATAGTCTACATTTAACTTCGATTAAGAATCAAAATGCAGATACGTTGTCACCCCTGATTTTAATCTACAATGGAATGTCTCGTTTCCAGTAAAAAAGGGTCTCTGGATTTCTACAATAATCATACGAAACACAACAGCAGCAGTATTAAGCTGCTACTTTACGCTGTTATTCTTTGAGAGTATGGTCCTACCCCAGTAGAGGCAACCCATTCGTGCTACAACCGTAGCTGCGTGTGGCTCTACCAAACTTTTATTATGAAATTCAAGGGACCGAGTGTTTTCTTTCGTTTAAAGAGTTTTCGTTATTATATTAAGATTTGTAAAATACAAAAGACAACATAAAACACAAAAACGAGTTATTAGTAGTTACCTATATATTTATATTTTTATAGTAGGTGATAGAAATACTTTATTGCGTAGGAGACCATCTGGGTAGATGCGACATTTCTTACCAATTCCTGCCACCACTTGTCATCAGCACAGACGATCAGTCGCGGGACAGGAATGACTCAACTTTACTTTTTCACTTAAACGTATTTTGAATGGAATAATAAATTGCACGAGCTGTCACAATAAATACTTATTATACTGTTTATATTTGCGTTTCCGGGTTAAGAACTATGTACCTAGTCGTTTAGATTACGGAACGATTAGCTAAGCAGGTATTAAAATGAGGTGTTGTCTGTGTTTTAGTTAGAATTTTGTTATTTTTTTAATTTTGATATATTCAGTAGGGTTGGTAAGTTTATAGTATAAGCGCCTAGTTTGCTAATGTTAAATATGATAATTGCATAAGTATAAGCGTAAAGTTTGCTAATAAAAATAAATATTAATATGATGCAAAAAACTCAGGATCGTGCTTTGTGGTATACCTTGGGGGAGGCCTATTTTCAGCAGTAGACTTGTGAAGGGCTGTAACGATGATGATGATGATGAAACATTTTGTGGACAAACAAAATTTCTTTGCCCAATTCATTAATGCCTTCAATATAGGCTATTAAAATCCACTGCTGAACATAGCCAATTACACGTATGGCAAGTGGCTTGCTCACGGCAGTTGTTTAGGTTTTCATTTTTTTTCTTTTTTTATAGGACAAACGAGCACACAGTACACCTGATGGTAAGTGGTTCCTGCGGCCCATAGACATCTACATCTATCCTCGATTACAAATCAAAATGCAGATGCGTTATCAGCCTTGAGGACTAAGATGGAATGTCTTATTTCCAGTAAAAAGTGTATCCGGTTCTCGACACTCACCATACGAAATACAGCAGCATTAAGCTACTATTTTACGCTGGTATTCAAAGTTATTAATTAGTCTTTACTTCCAATCTCCTGGTGTGTATCATTCTGCCTTTTAAGACCCCCATGGCATAATGTGGTAGGACGGAGACACGTTTTCTCATTGAAGTAAGGTCTCTTGACCGATATATACAGCTTATTCTGTACCAACTTAAAATAGCAATATAATGCAGCTGTGTTTCGTATGGAACTATGAGGATAAATGTAAATGTCTATGGGCCATAACATCCACTTACGATCAGGTGTGCTCGCTTGTCGCCCTTATTCTACGTATATAAAAAAACCCGCTTGCAATGGAATTAAAATTGGACGTCCGGCTTTTGAGCTGCCACTTTGTATACGTAATTATATGTTAAGTTAACAATGTAATCACTTCTAAAATGACGCGTACGAGGTGATTTATTCACTCAATAGTTGGTAAGTTTGGCACGTGACGGACAAACCAAGGTCACACCAAAGTTAAAGCAGAACTAATTTCAAGGTCTTACAAAGTAGCAAATACAGAAAAGGATTGAAATAATTTGCCGGCGTCTACCTTTCCGTCGGAATTCAACCTGGACGTCTTCAAGCAAAGGTGAACAGGCTGTTGTTACGCTAAGATAGCGCGATTTACCATCTAAGGCTGCATCACCACTTACCACCTAGTGGAATAGTGGTCAAGCACTGGCTTATAAAAAGAATAAAAATCAGTAACTGCTCGCACTTCCTCATGTCGGATTATAATTAATATAACTGAACGATATAAATAGATGCGTTGTCACGCTGAATACTAATAATGGGAGTAAAGAAGATCATATGGCAAAAATCAAAATGAAGATGCGTTCTGAAGACTAAGATGAAATGCCTCGTTTCTAGTAAAAAGGTCTCCGGTTCTTTACACTCACCACACGAAACAGAGCAGCATTGCATTGATATTCTGTGAGAGAGTGGTACTTCCTACGTCGAGCCGAGTCATTCGCGCTTTAACCTTTATATAACTGCATGGCTCTACCTCGTAAGTAATAACAATGATAAAAACTACGGTTGCCAATTGCATGCCAAGTTTTTTCTTATGGATAAGGGTGACAAACGAGCGCACAGTCCACTTGATGGTAAGTGGTTGCTGTGGCCCGTAGACATCTACATCTATCCTCGATTACGAATCAAAATGCAGAAATGCGTTGTCATCCGCGAGGACTACGTTGGAATGCCTCGTTTCTAGTAAAAAGGGTCTCCGGTTCTCTACACTCACCATACGAAATACAGTAGCATTAAGCTACTATTTGACGCTGGTATAAAATGTATCCTTGTTGTGCTTTAGAGACCAAACACGAGGACCGATTTAGATGATTCTTACGTGAATTGGTTTGTATTAATCTTGTGAGCGTCACCAAAGACATGAAAGTAATCAAAATTCAATCATTTTTGACGGCAATCTGAATCAAAATGCAGATGCGTTGTCACCCGTGAGGACTAAGATGGAATGCCTCCTTTTCAGTAAGAAGGGTCTCCGGTTCTCTACACTCACCATACGAAATACAGTAGCATTAAGCTACTATTTGACGCTGGTATAAAATGTATCCTTGTTGTGCTTTAGAGACCAAACACGAGGACCGACTTAGATGATTCTTACGTGAATTGGTTTGTATTAATCTTGTGAGCGTCACCAAAGACATGAAAGTAATCAAAATTCAATCATTTTTGACGGGAATCTGAATCAAAATGCAGATGCGTTGTCACCCGTGAGGACTAAGATGGAATGCCTCGTTTCCAGTAAGAAGGGTCTCCGGTTCTCCACACTCACCATACGAAATACAGCAGCATTACGCTGCTATTTTACGCTGGTATTCTGTGAGAGCGTGGTCCCTCCCCGGTCGAGTCGACACATTCGTGCTAAAACTACGAGTATATTACTAATACTATACTATAACACACGTAGTGTGATAATTATGATGGTATTGGACTATGGATGTGGTTTTATTACTTCTAACTGACACACGCCCATAAAGCAGGGTCTTCAAAAATACTCTTATACCTCGGCTAATGCAGGAGTATATTACCTCACATACAATCGGCAAATAAAAATTATTTAAATTTGATAAAAAATTTTTTGGTCGGGTTTTCTGAAGTAAAGTAACGCCCATATGTTTGAATACTGATTGTGATAACGCATTTAACGGGAACTACATGATATTTGTAACAAGTGATTAATGATTATGTAAGTTATCGGTTCACTGTTAACTGACCCTGCTTAGAGAGTTACGAAGCAATTTGACCGTCACACTTCTCCGACACGTTTTAACGGACTTAACAACATGTCCTTGAATATTTTATTCTTCAGACGTGCTGGTTTCCTCACGACATTTTCCTTCCCGAGCACGTAGTAAATCGGCACTTAAAATTGAAATTAGCTAATTCATTGGTGCCGGTGTTGGACACGTATAGGTTGCTTGCGTGTGAAATTTAACCCAAGCGCATGGCCCCGGAGCAATTGCTACATATCAGTTACAAAATCTATAACCCGAAAATAGTTATTCATCATCACCATCATTAAAGCTCTTCACAAGTCCACTGCTGAACATAGGCCTACCCAAAGGAATGCCATGAAGCACGGTCCTGAGCCACCTGCATCCATCGACTTTCTGCATATCTTACCAGGTCGTCACTCCATCTAGTGGTGGGCACTATATATATACTATATATACACTTTGCTTACCGTTACGAGGCTGCCACTTGAGAAACTTTCTTCCCCATCGGTTGTCGGTTCTTCGATTTATATGGCAGGCCCATTGCCACTTCAGTTTACTAATCCGTTGGGCTATGTCAGTTACTCTGATTCTACTGCGGAATGTTTCATTTCTAAGTTTATAACGCAGGGGAACTCCAATTACAACCTCCTCCATAGCTCGCTGAGCGACCCTGAGCTACCTTATACGTCCAGCAGTGATGGACCACGTCTCAAACCCATATGTCATCATAAAATTGTTATTACGATTGGTTAAATCGATGACATTGTTGAAATCAACTTATTATTTATTACATAATCTGATGATAATCTCATAATTTTTGAATATTGCCTCAGAATACATAAAAATAACAGTATACATAGTATTTATTACCTTGACCTCATTTAATTTTTTTAACTCTATCACAGTCACGCTGTAAAGTCTCCATACACATTTAATTGATTTTCGAGGTCGATATAACAGGTTACATTTGTAAACAAGACTTATGTCACATGTTTGTACGACCTTCGAGTGTTTTCAAAAATTTGTGCATACGTAATATTAAGCGTAACAAACAGATTGGATGAAAAATAATAATAATTACAATCATCAAGCTCAGAAGGGTCACTATCTCCTCCTTCACCGTCAATTATTTATCCTCATCCCCTTCTCGTGCCGTGGGACATTAAAGCACTTACAGTCAACCAAATCTAAGAAATACCTTTTGATGTTTCACATTAATCATTCCGCAATAACTTTGCACAAGCGTACTCACACTGTTTAAAATATTCTTTTGCGTAAATCCGAAGTATTTTAAAGTTTTATTAAAACGGGTATAGTTTTTTATCACTAATTTAAATTCAGTTCTTTCAAACAAAGCAAAAAACTAAAAAATAACCAGTATTCAACTTTTTTATTTGACGTCGTTTCAATGATATGTCGCTATGTACCTTACCGTAGTGTTTGGATGGCAAAAATATTCAAACAATTATTTTTTTAATGTCAGTATTATTTCTTTAATTAAATTTTAATTATTAAAATTCATTAAATTACATGAATCATGAATAAAACAAGTTTATTTTTTTATTTTGTCAATTTAAATTTGTGTAGACAAAAAACTCATATACATGGCCGCGCTGAAAAAACCACTACGTAATTTCAATCTCCCGCCATTTCGGGAGCTTACTGTGCGTAATTTTGTGATTTTGTGTTTGTATACTTATTTTGTGACTCAGCTTTAACTTTTTGAACTGTTTCTTCTATGTTCGTTGAAGCATGTGCCCATGTCCCAAAGGATGATTGGACAAAAGTGGTAGAAAAAAAATTATCTTATTATTAATCTAGTTTCAATCTTAAATTTTTATAACTTTTCCCCTAGAAATAAGCAGTAACAACAAATACGAAGAAACTGATAAATCTTGTTTTAAACTATCCATTTCTAATTTATTCTGGAATTATTCAAACCAATAATACCAGAATAAATTAGAAACGGACGGAAGATTTTGTTAAGAATCGAATATTGTACGTTGCAATTTTTTGGTTGGCATGCTTGGTGCAATAAGTCTGACAGCTGTCAAAATGTATTTCATAGATTTGGTTGATCAAAGTGTAATATAATATATTTACAAGTGGTAAAATTAAAAAATTTGTACAACCGACTTCAATATAAATAAAATGAGGACATCATCAATGTAGTAGAAGTTAATTAAATATGCATTATTATACATAACTCAAAAACTATCATCAGTCTATGCATTCGTACTTTAAAATACACTTCAAATTGACCGAAATACACCGTATACTTCATAAAGTTTAAGGAGTATTTTTAGGTATTAAGGAGATATAATTAACTTAAAGTACAAGGTGTCATTATGAGAAAGTATGCCCTAGCCATGAAGCTGCCATATTAAGCAATAAAAAATAGACTACTCGACAAAAGTAGGCCACTCAATTATTCATAATTATTCTACATCCATTCTACTTCATAGTAAATTATTTACAATTATAAAAACGACCTACTAATTTTTCGCTTGTCATTGTTTGCACTAATGAACATTCCAGAATGATTCGTCGCTCAATTAAACGCTTTCTATTAAAACGAATGGGTTTTAAAACAACAACGTTGACAATGGATCTTAATCATCTTGATGTCGGCTGACACAGTCTGTATTGTGTCAGTCGGCTCTTGGTATGAAATTAAAAACTTTTTTTTAATCTCATAAGAGATAATTGACTTTTTTGTCAATCGGATGTCAATCACAATTCATCATCATCATCATCATTATCGTCATCATAACAGCCTACTCCATTGCTGAACATCACCCTACCCCATAGAACGCCTCATAGGGCACAAATTTTTTTTTAACTTTGGTAGTCACTCCTGAATATTGGCCTCTACCACGCCACTGCGACCTAAAATATCTATTGTGATTACTGCTATGGCTATAGTTCACTGCTAAGCCCTATGCCTTCAATGAATAGATGGAGTTGCTAAGCCGTGAGCAATTTGTTCTGGGCGGAGTAGATAGTTTCCCAGATGAGTGTTATGTTTGCGCATTAAGGGTCCGCAATCAGTTTCAACCAGTCTTTTCTTCCAGCTATGGCTCTTGCCATAAAGGATATAGCTTTATCAGGTGAACTGTAAGTTTTTTTTCATAGAAGAGGGGGCAAACGAGCATGCGGTTTACCTGATGTTAAGTGACTACCGAAGCCCACGAACAACCGCAACACCAGGGGAATTGCAGATGCGTTGCCGGCCATTTAGAAAGGAGTAAGCTCTTTTCTTGAAGGTCACTAAGTCGTATTGGTCCGGAAAAATCGCCGATGGTAAACTATTCCACAGAGAGGTCGTACGCGGAAGAAAACTTGTGAAACGTACAGAGGCGAAGCATCCAGATGGTGTGGATGGTATCGGAAGGTTTCAAGCTTTTAAGTTTGTTTGTCACTTCGGTTATATTAATAACGAAATACTTACAACTCTGTGGAGTTAACTTTTTCACACACGACGGGCAGTTGGGTTAGTTTCAGATGCGTCGCATTCAGCATGCACGAGTAGTCACCGTAGTTCAGATCGTCTGCCGTCACTTTCGATGTGGTACCTATAGAAGAACAAAGAAGTTGTTATTAAAAGAGAGTGACAATTTACAACGCTGTGTTAGTGCCTACTTTAACGTACGGTAGTGAAAGTTGGGTATGGCAGAAGAGTAGAATAAACGCAGTAGAAATGTGGTCGTTAAGGAGTATGTTAGGGCTGAATCTCAGTGACTGGGTGAGAAATTGTGTAATAAAAGAATAGTGTGGTATGCAAGATAATGTTGTGACCAGGATTAAGAAAGGAATGCTTCGGTGGTTTGGTCATGCAGAAAGAATGAATGAGGAAAGAGTGACAAAGCAAATTTATGTTGCTGAAGTGAACGGCAGAGTCGATAAGGCGTAAATTATTACTAGGCGAAAATTTGTCGACCAAATTGGCGACCTACTTAAAAGGGGCCAAATTAAGAGTACCCTTAACCGACGAGCATGTATGCGTAGGTACGAGTATATGAATATGGAAGAGGCGAGAGAGGTGTGTCAGGATTGTGCCAAATGGAAGGCTGTAGTCTCTGCCTACCCCTCTGGGTGACAGGCGTGAGTGTTGTTATTAAAAGAAAATATAACACTAGCTTGAATAATAGTGTGAAATAGCAACTTAATACTGCTGTGTTTCGTATGGTAGGTGTAGAGAACCGTATACCCTTTTACCTACTGGTAACGAGCTAATGAGGCCTATAATCAGCAGCATTTTATAGCGTATCCTTATGTTAATTCATGCATATCAAAAGTTACATATGTTTCATGTTGTTAAAAAATGAATGATTATAAAATTTAGAAAAAAAAACAAATATACAATTATTATGTTACAAAAAATCTGATAAATGGACATTTTAACACGTTAACTTTTATCAGCCTCGTGTTCATCTATCTATCTATTTATATGACGGAAGCTTTTATTGTAATTTTTGTCGACTTAACTTTGCCGAAGTAGACGACCGATTGACTTTTCTGAATTTGCACTTGAATTGAACATTTGCACTCATATCAAGGACTGACCGACGACAATACAATAATTTATTAATTTTATCCTGGCATCCCGATCAGGATCACCGGGATAAATTCAAATAATTATCAGGATCGTCACAGCTCATGATTAATGCGTGTTGTTTAGGTTTTTTTTATTGTTACTGCATACGGTTTTCCATCTTTGTTTCCTGAATGAATGCGTGCATTTCGATTCTTAATGGAGAATAAATATAGGTATTTATGGGTCACTGCATGTACATACCAACAGGTAGACTGTGAACTCTTTTGTTACTTTATTCTATAAAAAAAACTATTTATTTATAATAAGTTAGTAACAACTTATATAGGTCCCACTGTCATTTGCGAATCTAGGGATTTTTTCAAGGATGTGTCTAGGCATAGAAAAGCGTTAGATGGAGACGAAGTTTAATGTTGGATGGTTTAGAGTTTAGATTCTAAATTGGAACCGGTAGGTGATGCCGCTGTCGAGATTCAGAAATCACCCGTGTGAAGAATTTACTTTCGTTGTGCGTGTGTTCGTAATTTTTCTCCTCCGATCTCTCCATCCGGCATGACCAATTATGATGAAATTTTTATGGGGTACTTATGGGACCACCCGGATGGTTATTCACTATAGTGAGACCCGTTAGATGGTGCTGTTGTAAAGAATGAATTTCTCCTTTTAGTTTGGTTTTTATTATATAATTGTCTATTATCTTTATATAGATACCTATAATCGTTGGTGCGTCTGTTAGTAACCGTGTAACCTCTGATTGACTTGACCGATGGAGGTCATATTCACACGATATAAACTTTTTAAATAAAATATGTGTTATAAGCGAGTACACAGTCTACCTGGTGGTAAAAGGATGTTGTGGTCAATAGACATTCACATCTGTCCTCGATTAAGAAGCAAAATGGAGATATATTGTGACTCCTAAGGTTTAAGATTAAAAGCCTCGTTTGCAGTAAAAAGCTCCTGCGGTTGTCTACACTCGAAACAAGCATATCTAGACGATATCTAGATAAGCATATATTGACAGGCCTGTTGGTCTAGTGGTTGGTGACCCTGACTGCTACGCCGGAGGTCGTGGGTTCGACTCCCACCCAGGACAAATGTTTGTGTGATGAGCACGATCATTTGTTCTGTGTCTGGGTGTAATTTATCTATAATATTTATGTATTTAGAAATATATAAGTATGTTTATCAGTTGTCTAGTACCCATAACACAAGCTCTGCTTAGCTTGGGACTAGATGGCGTTGTGTGATGGTTGTGGAATATTATTATTATTATATCAGCATTAAGCTGCTATTATACGCTGATATTGCGGAGAGCGTGGTCCTTCCCCGGTCGAGCCAATCCATTCGTATTATAACCGTTACCTACAGCGTGGCTCTACCACGTATAAGAAAAGAAAAATGAAAGTCATGGGAACTTTCATTTTATTACTACAACCGCTCAAACGTTATCATTAGATATGTTATTTCAGTATTTTTGACTACCCAGGTTGCCATACTTTTTAGAGATCTATAGTTAAACAACAAGGAAACCCTATAGTTTTGTCATGTCTGTCCGTCCGTGGTTTTTCTCAGACTCTAAGTGTGACAAAGCAGAAATTTTGAATAGTTACAGATGTTAATGACACCTACCAAGTTGTGATATAAAATCTTAAAAAACATTTTTTATTTTGGGTTTTATGTCCCATACATATGATTTTTTACCCGTCTATTCTATCCTGTGGGGTATCATTGGAGAGATCTTAAAAACACATTTTCAACATTTTCAGGGGTCCATTTGCGAAACATTTAGCTTAAAAGTAGTATTTTTTACTAGAATTATGTGTCCCCCCCTCTCTAACAACTAAACCGCTGTTTTTGAAAATGTTAAAGGAATGCAGGATCGTAGTGCCTATATATAACGAAGAAGACTTAACAAGTTAACGAGTAATAGTCGCCTAATTCATAAATGCCCTAAAACTAGTTGCGTTGTAACTTCTTAAGTTTACTGTAAACTTTATGAAAACAACTTATGTATTACTTTGAAAGGTAGGTAATTAATAACAAAAAACTTGTTGGTACTTTGCTTTACGTTTTCCTTTGAAAGGTAGACAGTGAGGATCGATCGCCAAGAGATCGATCCTGACAACACCACTTTAGCTTATTTTTTAGTTAGTACTTATTGTAGATCTACACATTCGTACAGTTTCATTCGTAGTACATGAGTACCATGCGGTTTACGCAGGCGACCCCAGGATAGTTTTAATGCGGTTGGTTTGGGTAAAAAACATCAATATGCCGAAGAGATATATCGATATTTTCTTAAAAAATATCGATATATATCTTCGATATTTTTATTCGCGATATATCGATATATTTTAAAAGTTGTATTAATCAACAAAATATTAAGCAACAACAGCAGCTACAAAATAATTTATATGCTGTTGTCGTTTATTTTTTCTTCGTTCAAGCGTCATGCAATATATTATGACGATATATTGATATTTATCACGCGATATATATCGATATTGTTTCAAAATATCGATACGATATTACGGGAAGTTCATTACGGTCATGCTTATCTTAGGGTTGTACCGCCGATAACTAATAGATGGATAGGTAACTATCACCATTTTTATACGGATTTGGCATGTGAATATGTAGATTGCATTATTTTCAAAATAGAAAAGTTTTTAATTTTTTTTAAATACCATTCCCTATAGGTCTGCTTGGAAATAAGTCAACTCAACTCCCATGGTCGTATTTGAGCCTATTTCTAGTCGTGGTAGCAGTTAAACCGCGTACTCACTTAATATGCGCATAGTATCAAGAAGGTCCCTTCTAAGCTCACGTATAGTTACGGGCAACTACGCAAGCCCACATTATGCATGGCCGACACGCATTTGGTTGGTTTTTATGTCACACAGATGAAATCAGCATCTGAATGAAAACTATGAATTGTAATTAACGTTTTAGCAAGCCTCTATATTCTTGAATATTCTTAAAAATCCCATCCATGTTATAACCATATTATATCTGCAGTACTCCAATGGTTTGGGCACGTTGAACGAATGAGTGAAGACCGAATGGTGAAGAAAATATATAGAGCGAAAGTAAATATTAAAAGGTGTCGAGGTAGACCGAGACTAACTTTCGAAGACCATGTGAGCAAAATGCTCGAAGAGGGGAGGGTCAAAAGTACTCGGATACCTAGACGTGCATGTATGAAGAAGTTAATGAACCTGAAAGAAGCGAAAGAGGTATGTAAGGATCGTGACACTTGGCGATCTGTTCTCTCTGGCTACCCCGTTAGGGATTGTGCGTGACGATAAGTAAGTAAGTAAGTAAGTAAGTATATCTGCAGTACAAAAAAGCTCTATTTGTTTTACCGAGATGATGGTTCATAGTTACACTGGAATCCGATAGGTGGTGCTTGAGTCAATTTATCAACAAATTCTATACATATAAAATTCTCAGTCTCGATTTCGATCGAATAAGAAAAATGTGGTTAGTAGAAATTTTTAAAATTTCTACTAACCACAGTTCTGTGTCGGCATATAACGACTTATTGTAAGACTGACTCATTAATTCTTTTAGATTCTACATTTAAAAAAACGAATTAGTTTTTACGACGTTTAATAATGCAGAATTCGCATTAAAAGGAACATTTATACTAACAAAAACTGGTTCAAAAATTATGTCGTAAAGCTGAACGAATAATTTGTATACACCAAGGAACGTTCTAAAGACCAAATGTTGACCTTGTAGTGGCGGTGTTAGAATATGATAGAATAGAATAATTTTTTATTCAATATAGATTACATGTAATTCTTATTGAAAGTCATTTTTTACTTTAGCAGTAGCTCGGAAAAAAATCTCTGTCCTGGGAAGAAACCCAGCGGGCCCTTTTAAAAATAAATTTTACAGTGTGAATGGTTACAAAATATTTACAAAATTTATTTCGGAAATATTTTCGAAGCGACCACCTCATTCCCAGGGGTAATTATCAATCATGTATTCATTTTATAATAAGCCTTTTTATAGTGTTTGTTTAATAAAATATTTAAACTTGGTAATAGTATCTTGTATATTTCCAACATCCACAACCCCAAGTTATCGTCCCGTGTGTGTCATAAGTGGCGACAGCGAGGACCAAACAAACCAGGAGATGTCCAGTTGCGCCTCCCTAGTAAAAAACTAATTAATATATAACTGTGCTACCAAGTACTAAAACTAATAAATATATAGTGTACATACGTTAAGTTGGTTGCTAACCAACCAACTTAATATATGTACACTTTATTTATGTATTATTATATTCGCACCTGCCAACAATTGTCCTTGGCACCCAGGGTTGACTGGCAGAGAATGCCACATGGCATTAAGTCCGCCCTATGTACCCTTTAGCTTCAGGTGTTACATGTAAGTTTTTAAATAAATAAATAAAATAAATAACCCGCCAGCCAAGCGTGTCAAATACCTTACCTACACCTATACATTATGAGGCAATTTATAGGGAAGCTTATGTTTTGCAGTGGACTTTAATAGGCTGGAATGGATGGATGGATGTGTCTATGGGCTTAGAAAAATTCAGAAAAAAATTATAAGCCTATATATAAGGCGGCTTGATCTGAATCTTATTTTTACACACATAAGTAATTGTGGGAGGAGCCAATGACAGTTTCGTGGACTCATCAAACATCATTATATATTTATGGCTTTGTATTCATAGATTAAGGACTCTGGCGGGTATTGAATCTAATTTAAAATACGAAAAACAAGTATAAACTAGGTTAACAAGGAAGTAGATACGCAGCTACCAATTCCTCATTGTTGTCAAGTTTCAGTGAATAAATTTAAATTAAATTATGTAAATTACACATATTTTAATAAGCATCTTTATTAAAAGTGTAAATGGAAACAGCTTACAAAGAAGATATACGAGGTATACGAGTATATATATGTGTATATATATATATATATATATATATATAAGTAAAGTAAAGTTACAGCCTATATACGTCCCACTGCTGGGCTCAGGCCTCCCTCATTTCTGAGAGGGTTTAGGGCAAGGAAGTGTCCGCCGCGCTGCCCAAATGCGTGTTGACGAACTTCACATGTCTTTATACACTGTCGAAATATTTTTTTTTCTTATTCCTCATACATGCAGGTTTCCTCACGATGTTTTCCTTCACCGCCGAGCACGTGGTAAATCAGCACTTAAAATTGCAATTAACAATTTCATTGGTGCCGGCGGGGGTCGAACCCGGGTTACTCGCGTTCTGTAAATATATATATATATATATATATATATATATATATATATATATATATATATATATATATATATATATATATATATAGTGAGTAGCACGACAGGAACTTAATTACTGCAGGGCCTTAACAACTCTTGAAAAAATATTTTCAGGGAAGAACAGGACATACGAGACTTTAAAATATAGCTGAATTTCCTACCCTCGATTACTTTAATACATTTTTGATGGGGTAAGGGTGATAAACAAACACACATTTCACTTCATGGTAAGTGGTTGCTGTGGCCCATAGACATCTACATCTTTCATCGATTACGAATCAAAATCCAAATGCGTTGTCACCCGTGAGGGCTGATGAAATGCCACCTTTCTGGTAAAATAGAAGTCTTCGGTTCTCTACACGCACCATACGAAACACAGCAGCGTTAAAATGTTATTTTACGCTGGTATTCTGTCAGAGCGTAGTCCTTGCCCGGTCGAGCCTACCCATTCGAGCTACAACTTTACTACTAATATAGCTGCAGTATGGCTCTACCACGTCTCGTATAGACGATTTGATTCTATTGGGCGAGATTTGATGAATATTATGAAGAAGTATCGTAATAGCGATTATCGATTTAGTCTAATCTGTGTGTGATCGCCGCAAGCATAGTTTTGTGGTACGGGCTCGTAGCTGTTGTCAAACGCGCGGTCGGGCGAGAGAGCTGACGTCACGCGGCGGTTTTTTTATTATCTGTCAGCAAAAATCATTAGCGGGCCGCAATTTGTAGTAAGTTAAGGAACCCTACTTTTTTTAGTTCTCGTCGAACATACTTTTTACAGAGTTTTGAATATAACAATGGATTTTTCTCGATTTCAATTTTAATATTGTGAGATTTTATAATGTTGAGGCTTGTTAACGCGCATTATAATTTATGAAAAGATGTTGTCATTTTATTTCTGAAAACAAAAAAAGAAATAAATATTGGGGCATTTGTTTTTTTTAAATTACAATGTTTGTGCATCTGTGTGGCGAAAGATATATGGCAACGTGTGTGGCCATCTACTGAAATAATATGTCTAATAAAAACGTTCGTGGCGTTAGGTAGTTTAGCCTAATCTATTACTATTGGTCGTAGTGTCACGCTGCTATAGCTATATTATGATTGTAGCACGAATGGTTCGGCACAACCGGGAAAGGAATACCAGCGTGAAATGGATGCTTAATTCTGCTGTATTTTATATGGTGAGTGTAGAAAACCGGAGACCCTTTTTACTGAAAACGAGGCTTTCCATCTTAGGCCTTAGGGGTGGCAGTGTACATAAAGAAAGGAATGAAAATTATACGTGGTAGAGCCAAACTGCAACTATGTTGTGGTTATAACACGAATTGGTCGACTCGACCAGGGAAGGACCACGCTCTCACAGATTACCAGCGTCAAATAGCAAGTACTGCTGTGTTTCGTACGGTGAGTGTAGAGATCCGGAGACCCTTTTTTACCGGAAACGAGGCATTCCATCTTAGTCCTCAGGTGTGACAACGCATCTGCATTTCGATTCTTAATTGAGGATATATGTAGATGGCCACAGCATCCACTTAATAATACGTACTTATAAAATAATACGTACCTACCATATTAGCACTTAGTATTTATCGATAGATCAATTTCATAATATGTTAATGCAAAATTAAAACTAATTGTAAAATATCTATGCTGTAGGCTTCTATTCCGTTCACCTGTAACATTCCATTATATACAATATATATATATATATATATAATATACATTATCTTCTGTTTTAGTTTCCCCTTGTCACCTCTTACGATAACCCAAGGGATGATAAGGGGTAGTAGATATTATTACACCACCACTACACGATTAACGCGTTCTATACTACACGTGATCCATATCACATTAACATATTTCATTCGTAAACGTTTGTATGTCGTAGCCGAATTGACAACACTATTAAGTACATTTACATCTTATCGATTAAACAATAATACAGCTTAGATACTATCTCATTCATTTAAGCAAGTTAAATTAATAAGTCACACTTCAAGGTAATCTTTAAGCAAAAAGTACATTTAACTGCTACTGACGGCCATGACACTGACCTTCAACGTAACCTATTAATCTAAAATCAGTAAAAAGCAGCGCGAAACTTTTTATTAAACTTTATTGCAAGCAAAGCACATGGTTAAAAATATTAACAAGCCTTTTCAATCGATTCAAGCGTGTTTTTTTGCCTAATACAAAGTGAATTAACTACAGTGCAACATTTTTTTAATGTGCTATGACTTCGCCAATTTGAGCTAAACGGTCCGAATTGTTGTTTGAACGGTCTAAACTTCGCCAGACTCACCCGGCTGAAAATACAGATTTTACCTAATTTAGGGGAAAGGATTCACATCTTTTCGATAACGTAATTACAATTTCTATTCACACTATTCTGTGTAAAGATTTATTATTAATCAAATAAATAAATAAAAAAAAATATAAATTTCCAGTGATCGACATTCGACGTGATCAGGATGGAGATAGTGCAAGAACTCAGATTTTAAAAGCAAGAAACTAGTAAGAAACTTCTCTAAGTGAAAGAAATATTTAAAATATTTTATAATATGTATATTTACAGATCATTTACCTATTAGATAATGCCCTAGTTCTCCAAGTATGTAGCCAACGGAGACCAAACCCAGCACGTACCATTTGTAGTAGTCTTGCAGCTTCGTCCAAATGCCTCCTTGGAACATTTTTGTTTATTCTGGAACAAAATAAAAATATTTCAATAAATTGTAGTATATTAATCTTCGAATGTAGAGTTTTGACATTCTTAGAACTATCTATTTTAACTTAAATTTTCAATAAAAATTTGAGATCTATAATATTATGAATGTATGTGGTATATTTTTTGAATGTGCTATATATGTGGTATTAATGAATGAGGTATATTTTTTATAGAATAAGGGTGACAATCGAGTACACCAGAGGATGGAAGATCATCATGCTCTCTTTTTATTACTTCTCTTATTGGCATGCAAATAAGCTTGATAATACAGTTATTATTAGAGATAAACAATTAAATGTTGTATAATTCTGTTGATTACAGAGAGAACCTTTAATTTTATTTATATGTATGTATACATATCAATAAATTTGTTGTGGCATCATCAATTTAATAAACAAACTATAAACTGACAATAAATTAACAATTAATAGCTTAAAAGTCATGCAAATTGAATCAATTAGTTAACAGTGGGAAAAGGTTAACAGGAATTTATAGCTGTCGCTACCTTGTGTTTGTTACATTTATCAAGGACTCTATAAGGACCTATTACTTGGATGTAGGGCCTTGTAGGGAGCACTAACTTATGAAGCTTTATTTTGTAGGTGTTACGGTAGCTTTACTAATGATTTTTTTTTACTTTTAGGGGATAAAGCTACTATGTAACAGGTTGTGAGTGAGGATTAAAATCATAAGTAATATTTGTACAAAAATAAAAATTATTTGTATGATTGCGTTAGTTTTATGTTGGATGTCAGAAAAAGAAAAGAAAAAAAGGCCTGTGACCTTGGCCCCTCTAGCAACCCCTCTTCTTCCTACGCCACCGGTAGTTGTACATCAAACGTGTTTGATATTAGTATCAATGAATTTAGATTTATTACTTTTCAATTATAATTAAGTTCTTAATAACAGTTTATAGTTTTGTATCTCGATTGTACTCAACTTGCATCTTAAGTATGGACGGTCTGAAGTAAAAAGTCGTTTTAAATATACGATTATGTAACTACTCGTGTGTAGAAATCTGGCAAATGTATCAATCGCCAGCCGGATACGAACGAACATGCAAACGGTCTGCGAGTAAAAAAAAAACGAATTCCGAAGCATTATGAGCACAAGATTAGCATTCTAATGTGTCCGTTTACGTTCACCTAGACCTAGACACGGACGTGAGAACGTAAAGTGGTGACAGCGGTGTTGTAATTTTTAGAGTTCCCGAAATGACAATTCGACCTAAGGCCAACAAAAAATTAATGAAAATTATACGTAGTAGAGCCATATTGCAACTATATTATGGTTGTAGCATGCATAGGTCGGCTCGATCAGCGAGGGACCACGTTCTCACAGAATACCAGCTTAAAATAGCAGCTTCATACTGTGACTGCTGTGTTTCGTATGGTGAGTGTAGAGAACTGGAGATAGCTTTTTGCTGAAAACGAGGCATACATCTTAGTTATCAGGGGTGTCAACGCATCTGCATTTAGATTTTTAATCGAGAATAAATGTAGATGTCTATGGGTCGGAACATCCACTTACCATCAGGTAGGCTAGATGTTCATCAGAATGTCTTGTTTCCAGTAAAAAGGGTCTTAATTTTACGTCGAGCCGACACATTCGTACTACAACTATAAAATACCTGCAGTGTGGCTCTAGCACGTAAATCTTTATCCTCGATTAACCAAAATACATATGCGATGTCACACTTGATGACCAAATAGAATGTTTCGTTACCTGTAAAATAAGATGTCCGGTTCTTTGCACTAACTATACGAAACAAAACAGCATTATGCTATACTTGTTTATCGCCCTTGTTCTATAAAAAAGTGACAAGTCGATCTTAGATTAAAAAAAGATATCGATATTGCTTTTTGAGTAAAATTAAATATCAAGAAGATGATAATGTTGGATGCTATATCATTTATAAAGATTATATGACATGTAGTTCGCGTGGTATTTCCAAGTTATATTTCTGATAAATTTCTACTTCTAATAATAAAAACATTATTTTAATTTGTGTCGATAACAATTTGAAGAAACAGTACCATCACGCGAGACAATAATCAAGCACTGGTTAATAATAATAAAAAATAACAGTACCAAAAAGTTTAAATACAAGGGATGTTTTTCTTTGATACAATTAGAATGTCGAACGATCTTACAGGCCATCGGATGGTAAGCGGAGCCCATGGACACCCGCAAGTAATTTCAAATAGAGACGGTTACAGATGCTTTGTCACCTCTGAGGACTAAGATGGAATGCCGCACAACCATACACTGTATTATACTGGCCCTCTACCCTTCAAGCCGAAACACAGCGGTGCACGTACGTCCTATTTAGATGCAGAAGTAGAAGGTGGTACCTATTTGGGCAGAAAATTAATCCTATCATTTAAAATTTTTGAGGTATATACCTCTTTTCTCTTTAAGATAGTCTATTTTTACCAGACTGCACGAAGCCATGATGGGTAATGTGTTTATCAGCCTATGTATGTGTCTGTTTTGTTATAGAATAAGGGTGACAATCGAGCACACAGTCCACGTGATGTTAAGTGGATTCTGTGGCCCATAGACATCTACATTTATTCTCGATTAGGAATCAAAATGCAGATGCGTTGTCACCCCTTAGGACCAAGATGTAATGACTTGTTTCAAGTAAAAAGTGTCTCCGGTTCACTACAATCACTATACGAAACACAGCGGCATAGAGCTGCTATTTTACGCTGGTATTCCTCGCTCGAATCTACTCATTCTCGTGACAACCATAATATAGCAGCAGCATGGATCCACCACGTTTTTTTATTTTTTTATAGGATAGGATGACAAACGAGCCCACAGTCCACCTGATGGTAAGTGGTTGCTATGGCCCATAGACATCTACATCTATCCTCGATTACGAATCAAATTGCAGATGCGTTGTCATCCGTGAGGACTACGTTGGAATGCCTCGTTTCCAGTGAAAAGGGTCTCCGATTCTCTACGCTCACCATACGAAACACAGCAGCATTAAGCTACTATTTGACGCTGGTATAAAATGTATCCTTGTTGTGCCTTAGAGACCAAACACGAGGACCGACTTAGATGATTCTTACGTCAATTGGTTTGTATTAATCTTGTGAGCGTCACTAAAGACATGAAATTCAATCATTTTTGACGGCCCCGTGGCGCAGTGGCTTAGCAATGGGTAGCTGCGCCGGGGGCCGCGGGTTCGAATCCCGCGGGTTCGAATCCCGCAGGGAACAAGTATTTGTATGGCCTACAAATAATTGTTCCGAGTTTGGATGTTTGTCCTTGTGCAATTTATGTTTGTAAACTGCCTCCACAATACAGGAGAAATACCTAGTGTGGGGGTAACTATTTTAGAAAAAAAAATTATCTGCTGCCTTACAGATACCATATAGTAGATTTGCTTTTTTATGCAAATGTCTTATTCATCAGCTGCTTAGAGCATTGGGCTCTAAGCAACTGATGAATACGACATTTAAAAAAATATGGCAACAACCAGACGCCATATTGTGAAAAATAAAAAATGAAAATCGAGGAAATATGTCAAGTGGGGTATCATTGAATAGGTATTTGAAAATATCTTTCGGTTTTCTATTATTTTATTTTTATTTAAATGATAATTTAGGATCTATAACGATTTAAATTTGGTTAGCAACCATTCTCATTTAAATTTTCAAAACTTATATTAAAGCTGTGATAAAGTTCTTATATAATCGTATAATTAATGTGAAAAATAATTGTTCATTTTCAGTAAACTGTTTTACGCAGTCAGGTTTTTTAATTACTGTTTTAACCACTAAGCTTGTTCTATTAAAGAGATTATAAACAAATTATTGAAGTTTAAATTGAATAGTTAAGTATAGAGAATTTTAGCGGTTTTTGATATCCAGTTTTGCGGTAAATTCTTACATCCTCACAATAAACTTACATAGTCTCATATCCTAGAAGATGTGAGACCATGTAAGTTTTGGTACTTATTCTTTATTACTTTACTTTACTTATCTTCACGCACAATCCCTAACGGGGTAGCCAGAGAGAACAGATCGCCAAGTGTCACGATCCTTACATACCTCTTTCGCTTCTTTCAGGTTCATTAACTTCTTCATACATGCACGTCTAGGTATCCGAGTACTCTTGACTCTTCGAGCAATTTGCTCACATGGTCTTCGAAAGTTAGTCTCGGTCTACCTCGACACCTTTTAATATTAACTTTCGCTCTATATATTTTCTTCACCATTCGGTCTTCACTCATTCGTTCAACGTGCCCAAACCATTGGAGTATCAATTTTTGTTATTCTTTATAATTATAAATAATACCAATTGTTTATTTCTTTTCCAATTAATGCGTTTACTGTTATTCTAAAACACGAAAAAGCAATTTACAGACTATAAAAGTTGGTAAGGATTACTTCGCCCTTATCTGCTCAATAAAATGAAATGATGTGTCTTACCTAGTTTGAAGGGCACCTCCGGCCCCCCGCAGGCCTAAATTGAAGTACGCTTAAGGGAGGTGCTCTTCAAATTAGGTAAGACACATCATTTTATTTTATTAAGCAGATATGGGCGAAGTAATCCTTAGTTAGTTACAGCCTAGGATATACGTCCCACTGCTGGGCACAGGCCTCCTCTCATTTCTGAGAGGGTTTTAGGGCAAGGAAATGTCAGCCCCGCTGCCCCAATGCGTGTTGGCGAACTTCACATGTCTTCGATTTTTTTTTCTTATTTCTCAGACATGCAGGTTTCCTCACGATGTTTTCTTTCACCGCCGAGCAACGTGGTAAATCAGCACTTAAAATTGCAATTAACAATTTCATTGGTGCCGGCGGGGATCGAACTCTGTTAGCTCGCGTACTGTGAAATTTACAGTGAGCGCTAACTATCTGAGCTACCACGGTTACTTACCAACTCTATTTTTTCGCAAAGTGACGCCTGATTGTATTAATTAACTTACACACTGTTAGTGAAACCGAACTCATGTTGTAATTAATAGACAACAATACAATTTTGTAATAGATTTTAGTTCAATGTGGGCAGATGACGGTTATTGGTCTACCGTCGAGGTTAAAATAAGCCGGGAGATTATCAAGGTTAATATTGGCGTTATTACGCGCAATTTATTAAAAACGAGCTCCGTAGGCGGGAGGCGGATATTAAAGTTGATTTTAATAGAAAATCTACGGTTTATTAGTACCTACAAGCTGAACCACAAAAACAACATTAATAATGCCTAAATAATCTTACGCTCGCCAGATATCGCTAGTTGAATTCATCGTTGAAAAGTTGCGTTATAATTAAAAGTTTTCGGTTTCTAGCGTACATAATACGTACATACGCAAAACAATGCCTTCAGGTTGTATTCTTTCATTTTTAATTATTTTATACTTTTCTAATTCCTCTAGTTTTAGGAATGTCAGTAGTTTGTTTAAGTCATTTATAATCTAATAAGGTACGTGAGAGTAATATAGTCACCTATACCTCCCTATAAAACCAAAACTAGGAGCAGCACAGAGACAAAATACGTACATAGAAATTTATCGTGTACTATAACTAATTTATTAAGAATAAATAGGAAACAAACTTTGGCAATAATTAGGAAACTTCGAAAAATCTACTTGAAAAAACTAACTACAATACACCATACTAAAATCGACTAAAATATTTACTATATCAACTGTCATAATGGCGTCGATAAAGAAGGGCACTTTTGACCCTTTATTATTTGATTGACTAACGAAGAGCTATCGTATTACCTACAAAGTCATCAATGTAAACAAGGCTGTAATTTTTGAGTTACAAGAAAGTGACCATATTATTCGGACGACCATATTACCCTCACGTACTATAAGATATAACTAATACTTCAAAAAGAAACATTAATCTCTACACTTTTCTAACAAAATAACTTCGTCCGCTATAAAATCTTGTACTATGTTTCAACTCTTTCCTGAGTGGAGCCACCCTAGTGGTAGAAAAAGTCGTGAATACCCGCATATAAGAAATATAAATGACAATAGAAGGGAATAGGCGTATAGATAGTTAATACTTTGTTAAAGTAAGGGATAGTCAACATTTTAAGTTCGTTACAATATTTAAAATAAAGAGTTAGTATGATGGATGGTGATGCAAGTGTGATGGTGAAGTTAGGAAATTCACACACAGTTTGTTAATTTTCTAGTTATCATTAGGAAAACGCTGCTGTTTCTCTCCTATTTTGTTTTTCCTCTCCTCATCTCTTATTCTCCTCGTCATCTCTTACAACTCCCACGGAACAACATGAGACTTCAACACGCCCACGAATTGTTTTTTTTTTAATTTCACTGACATGCAGTTACCGTCAATATATTTTTATCACCGCCAAGGATGTAATTGAATTATCGATTTATTAGTGCTGGCTAAATTGAAGGTATACGTTTATCTACCCTTATCTCTTTTTATTTTTAATTTATTTACTTATTCAAAGATAGGTATTTACATTATTAATACAATTCTTTCGCCAAACTGTAATCAATTTATCGACGAATCTACCATTTGATCTCTCTCATATCTACCATCGCTCTTAATAATAAACTTAATAATTATTAACTTTATTTGTTCTGAAAGTAACTAATAAGATAGTTAGTCATTAGAATTTAGCACGGATTCAGTGATAATTTAAAAAGTGAAAAAATCTATGAGACCTATTAAAGAGTACTGAATCCTGCTTAGCAAAGACTTTAGACCTTTTACGTCAGTAAGTAACCACTATCTAATCTGCATAGCAAATTGTACGTTGTACGATGCAAATTTAAGTTTAAATTAAACTGTCACTCGCTGGTGCAGTGGTAGCCGCAACAACTGTTGGCACCCCGGTCATAGAGGGCATCTTGATAATATAGTCTTATACCTACATTTTTATATTCTAGGTGTCGCAGTCCCTGTAGCGCTGCGGGCACGGGCAAATATCGCTCAATAAGTTCCATAAAATTCATATTTTATCACATTCAATTAACTTACTTTTAACTTATTTTTAATTCCCGACGTTTCGGGTGTTTTACAGCACGTCACGGGGGTCACGGGGGAGACTGAGATGTTTGACGTCCCAACGTCATACAAAATTTGACATACATAAAGTTCAAAAACTTTATTAAACTAGGTTTGTATAAAAAAGATATTTATAGTATTAAGGAATTTATGGATGATAATAACCCCTGGGAAGGATGATCGCTACCAAGCTATTTCTAATTTGTTTTGTGTTGTTAATTGTAACATACATGATTGTAAGCTGAAAAAAAATAGTCCCGTTGGGTTTCTTGCTGGTTCTTCCCGGGACAGAGGTGTTTTTGCGACTAGTGGCAAATGAAAAAAGTGACTTTCAATAAGTATTGTTTACAATCTACATTGAATAAAAGTGTTTCTGTTTCTGTTTCATAGTTAGCCCGGTGAACTGAAGGTAGCCGGGTATAAGTGATTTTATTCAGAGAATTATACTTATGTTGTGCCATGATGCATGTTAATTTACCGGTTCAAGAGCGAAGACAATTATATTATTATTATATTTTCGGTAAAAAGACATCATGCAGATGTAATTTGTTTGTCCTATGCTATGATCGACGTACTTTATATTTAAAAAAAATATTTAAAAATAAAAAGCCTTCGCAGCGTTGTGTATTTAAAGCCAAGTAAACTTTTCCTTTCGAATAGGAACCTAAAAAATTTGAAGAATTAACCTAAATGAGGAACCGTAACGAAATTTGGAAGCAATTTTCGATCCCTTCCTACTTTCCATTTCAAATTTTTAAAATTGTATTAACGGCTGAAGGCCATGTAGCTAGTCATAATAAAATGTAAATAAGAACATTTTGTATTAGGATAAAATAAAAACGGGAATGGTCGTGTCGTGATACAAACACGGGAGGCATCGTGACTCTATCACTACATCTTAGGCTACTTTGAAACTTATCACTTATGAAAACTTATCGTTTTTGGGATTCTCCATTACCAGGGGTGCTGGAACCCTCATGAGGTAGTCTCTTATTTAATTCCGCAACCATGTTGATGGGAGGGGGGCTTGGCATACTGATGATGATGATACTGACTTCCGACCACGTGCACTTACCAGACAAAACACAGAAGCAGAACTTCTGCTTGACGCTGGCATGCAGTGTGGTCGTGGTACCGAATAGCCGAATGGCGGATTCGTATCCACTAAGTTTATATATATATATATATATATATATATATATATATATCTATATATATATATATATATATATATATATATATATATATAAACGTAATGATGATGATGAAGCTTCCGTTGCTATAAATTTAGCAGTTTTGCCTGCTGTTATTTTTTATTAGATTTATGATATTTGGATCCCTATTATATAGTTAGATACTATATTATATAGTACGTCTAGTAACCCTAGCGTACCTTGAATCTTATCAAAAGCTCTATATTGGTCAAGCGGTACGCGTACCTTTGACTGAATAACAAGCTCTGTAATGTAAATTTAAGGTTACACTTTATATACTACTTCCACAGTTAGGCACTACACATAGACCTTGCCTTATTTCTCTGATTTAAAGCAATTAGTCAGCTGCTCCAATGTGCGGTGGTAGACTTCACATGTCCTCGGTACGACAAAATTGATGACACTACAGTTTCTCTTACGCCGCTTCCCCGCGACATTATCCTTCACCGCTTGGCACTTACGACGTGCTTCATCATCATGATTATTACAGCCCATCACACGTCCACTGATGCCACAAAGCACAGCTCTGAAGACCTACATACATCGACTTCCTGGATGTCCTACCAGGTCGTCACTCGACCTACACTTTGGTTACCGGTACTAGGCTGTAACCTTAATTCCCATTATTCAACATTATTAGTTCCCATTATTTCCGATTTTATGAAATGGGTTTGGTTGTGTACAATGAAATTTAATAAGCCTTTAGGACTGGGTTGCCACATATTTGTTCTCTTCCTAGTACGAGTCAATTCAAAGCCATATCAATGTAATTCACAAGGTCAATTTCGCGCTCTTGTAAACGCGCGTCAATCACTGTTTAACACGTTTTAATTATCTTGACCTGTTTATACGTAAAGTACTATTAATTTTAGATTTATCTAAATGCCTTTCCAAAGTTACACGAAATACTAATTGACTTTGTAAAATCGTAAACTTAGGAAAGGTGTTTGGTTTCACAAAGCCTTTGGTTGCGTAATGAACGAACTTTTGTTACTAACATTCAATGCCCAAATATTAATTATTCAGCTTTAAGTTTATACAGTGTTTTATTTACAAAAAGTAACAATATCCAAAATTCAATTTCAGGGAACATTTTCGGTGTTATTTTAATGTAAAACAAGTGGTAAAATTACATATTTTGTGCAACCGACTTTAATATAAATAAAATGAGAACATCATCAATGTATTCGAAGTCGATTAAATACGCATTATTAAAGTTAACGTAAAAACTACTGGTCAGATCCTGATTAAATTTATATGGGACCACATGAGAAGCACCAGCTTTCAAATAAAAAAAGATCATCAGTTCAGCTAGAAAAAAGTTCTGAGGCAACACCACGCATAAAAAACATGCAGTCGAATTGAGTACCTGCTTTTTTTTGAAACCGGTAAATAATAGCGTATACAGCATGTAACGAAAACCCTGCGGCTCTTGTTTACCGCGTTATTAGAATAAGTATTCAAACGTATAGAAATGACTTTGCTTTAGAAATTTCGACCATAAACATTTTTATTTAATTTAAATATTTTTTTATTTCCAAATTTTTTGTGGTTTCATTACCTCTAACTGATACGCGCAACGGTAAAGTTCTTTGACAGTTCTTTGACAACACTTATTCCTTGGACAATGCAGTTTTTAAGTTTCGAATCAACTACGAACTATACGAGCCGTGGTAGCTCAGATGGTTAGCGCTCGCTGTAAATTTCACAGTACGTGAGCAACCCGGGTTCGGACCCCGCCGGCACCAATGAAATTGTTAATTTCAATTTTAAGTGCTAATTTAGCACGTGCTTGGCGGTGAAGGAAAACATCGTTAAGAAATCTGCGTGTCTGAGAAATTAAAAAAAAATATTTCGAAGGTATGTGAAGTTTGCCAACAAGTATTGGCGCGAACAAGTATTGGAAGCGTGGCAGACACTTTCTTGCCCTAAAACCCTCTCAGGAATGAGAGGAGGCCTGTGCCCAGCACTGGGACCGTCCACTGGGACGTATATAGGCTGTACCTTTAACTTTTTTATGAAATATACATCATGTAGCTAAATAAATCTGCTCAGTTTACCATAAATGTAAAATTGCGTTGATTTATTAGATACAGTGGTGACCCAAATCTCGACAAAAGACTCCGCTCGCGTGTAGCCGTTCTATTGTCTTGTCTCGCACGACACTGTTGGCGGTTAAGTGGATATTTTAATAAAATTTATCGGTCAACTCGCAAGGCGTTAAGTGAACTATTAACAGAACCATAGACATTTTGTCCTCAATTTTTTTTAGTGTAAGCGCAACAAATGTGCACATAATTCACTGTTAAGTGGATACTGTACCCTATAGCGCTGTCATCCCTGAGAACAGAGATGGAACGCTTTTTATAGTATAAGGGTGACAAATGGGCACATAGACTACCGAATGGTAAGTGGATGCTATGGCCTATAGACACCTACATCTATCCTTAACTAAGAAGCAAAATACAAAAGTATTTTCAACCTCCGGTCAGGGATGGAACGCTTTTTTTATAGAATAAGGATGACAAACGGTACCATAGTTCTCCAAATGGTAAGTGCATACTGTGATTCTCTACACTCATCAATCGTAACGCAGTAGTATTAAGCTGCTATTTTACACCGACCTGGGTAGGATCACGCTCGCATAGTATAGTATAATATAATACTAAAGTATTCTGTGAGAGCGTGTTCGTACCCCGGTCGAGCCGACCCATTTGTGCTACAATCAAATATAGCTGCAGCGCGGCTCTATTGCGTTACCAGTGACAAGGGTCCTCGTTACTCATCATACGAAATGCAGCAGTATTAGAATAGAATAGAATAATATAATATAATATAATATAATATAATATAATATAATATAATATAATATAATATAATATAATATAATATAATATAATATAATATAATATAATATAATATAATATAATATAATATAATATAATATAATATAATATAATATAATATAATATAATATAATATAACATAATATAATATAATATAATATAATATAATATAATATAATATAATATTTTGCAATAGTTAAAAGACACAATGAACTGTGGCGAACAAAACCCTTACATGGACAATTTCCTAAAAAAGTTTTAGATCAGGCCAATATAGACATAGAACTTTCATATCAATGGCTTAAAAGGCAACAGGTTTCTCCTAGTACAGAGTCATCAATATTTGCAATACAAGACCAGGCCATTAATACGCGGCAACATCAACGCGACATATTAAATGAACCAGTAGATGGAAAATGTCGTCTGTGTTCCTGTAAAGATGAAACCACACAACACGTAATATCCGGATGTGACAAACTAGTAGGGACATATTACGTAAAGCGACATGATTACCTTGTCCAGTACGTCTATTGGTGTCTGGCTAAAAAGAACAAAATAGAAGTTTCTAACCTCTGGTGGCAAGAAACCCTCATCCGACCACAAATTAAGGAAAATGAGTTTGCTAAAATCATGTGGGAAATGCCCGTCCAAACTGATATTACTGTAACACATAACAGACCTGATTTGATATATGTTGATAAAACAAGTAATAAAACATTCTTAATAGATATAACTGTACCATCAGACTACAATATAGGACCTAAGGAAATTGAAAAATTAAGCAAATACCACCTGCTAAAAACTGAAGTTAGCCGTTTGTGGAATACACAAGCAACTGTCATTCCCATAGTAATAGGAGCAACGGGAGTGGTAGCTAAAAGTATTAGGAAATACATAGATAAATTAGATAGCCATATTAACATTAGTATCCTTCAAAAACAAGCAGCTATTCACACATCAACTATACTCACTAAAGTGCTAGGGGATACCGTATTTGTACATAATCAACCGGACCATCTACATATACAGATCACCCAACAGTCATCAAACACGCAGCAGTCACCAAGAACAACGGATACAACAAACACCACAAACACATCAAAATACAACGTTCACTAAACATCCAAGAGCAACACATGCAAACCATGCAACAATCATTAGGCATAACAGGCATACAACAATCATTAAATGCACCGAACTCATCTAACACATATAATCCGAATGTACAACAGTCACTAAATTCGCGACAAAAACGGGGACGAGAGAGAAAAAGAATGAGAAAAGACGAACAACTTACAGAAGATACATCTTGAATGACTTAATTTGCGTAATAATTTTCATTAAATTACATCTCAATATTAAAAAAAGTACTATAAAAAACTACAACATTATATTAATTTAAAACACATTAATGGGGATATATAAATACCTTTTTTTCTGTGGGATGCAGAACGGGGTATTTATTAAAACCGACGTAAGTCGTGAATGTGTCATAATATAATATAATATAATATAATATAATATAATATAATATAATATAATATAATATAATATAATATAATATAATATAATATAATATAATATAATATAATATAATATAATATAATATAATATAATATAATATAATATAATATAATATAATATAATATAATATAATATAATATAATATAATATAATATAATATAATATAATATAATATAATATATTTAATGAAAACGAGTAATTTAATGAAAACGAGCATAGATTCTACAGAAGTTTAGGGTGTAGTAACAACAAAGACATCAAAATACCGAGTAAAGGAGAAGTGGAGGTATTTTGGAAATCAATTTTATCAAACCAAACGCAGTACAATTTGAATGCTAATTGGATAAAAGAAGTAGAAATGCTGTCAAGTGAAATACACAGAGAAGATACACAAGAGATAACTGAAGACCAAGTAAAATTTGCTATCAGAAAACTGTTAAATTGGAAATCACCTGGAATGGATAAAATACAAAATTATTATTTAAAATACCTAACCAGTGTTCATAAATACATAGCTTCATTATTCACTAAGATAGTTTCAGGTACAGAAATAATGGAAGAATGGTTCGTTACGGGACAAGTTATATTAATACCCAAAAATGAAAACACCGAAAACCCAAAGAACTGGAGACCAATAGCATGTTTACCTAGTATGTACAAATTACTTACTTCCATATTGGCCAACGTATTGTATAACCATTGCGATAAGAATAACATAATGGCGGTGGAGCAAAGGGGATGTCGCCGTGGTACGAGGGGATGTAAAGACCATCTAATGGTTAATAAGGCCATATTGGAGGATGCACATCAAGCTCAAAAAAACCTGAGTATGGCATGGATTGACTATCAAAAAGCCTTTGACAGTGTATCTCACGAATGGCTTCTTAAAGTGCTTGATGTCTATAAATGTCCATTAATAATTAAAAGATTCCTTCAGTTGGCTATGCCACTATGGAGGGTGATCATGACAGCCCGTGGATCACATGATTCGGTTACCACGGAACCGATTTATGTTAGGCGTGGAATTTTCCAGGGTGACTCCCTCTCACCATTGTTATTCTGCTTAGCAATTAACCCACTTTCCTGTATACTTAATAAATACAAACTGAAAGGATATAAACTCAAAGACAGTTCCTGGATCAATCACCTACTATACATGGATGACCTTAAAGTTTATGCAAACAATAAGAGTAATTTGAAAGTACTGTTGGATAGTGTGGAAGTATTTACAAGCGACATAGGGATGCGATTTGGACCAGACAAATGCAAAACAATACACCTGAGTTCTGGGTACAGAAGCAATGCAATAGGAGAAGGTCATATTCTTTTAAGCGGTGAAACTTTTGAGCAACTTGCAATAGGAGATAAATATAAATATTTAGGAATACATGAATCAGGAAAGATAGAACACAGCATCATAAGAGATCAAATAACTAAAGAATATTTTAAAAGAATCAAGAAACTACTGAACACCCAACTTAACTCACGATATTTGATAAAAGGTATTAATACATACGCAGTCCCGGTTTTACTTTACTCATTTGGCATAATAAATTATAAAAATAACGATCTTAAGAAAATAGATATAAAAACAAGGAAATTACTAGCAATTAAAAAGGTACATCAGCAAAAAGCAGAAATAGAAAGGCTATACTTACCTGTAACACAAGGAGGAAGAGGTCTGATAAATATAGAGTACATGTATAAAGCACAGATAGTAAAATATAAACAATATCTGAAAACAGAAAGCGATTATCTCATTAAAATAATAATGCAACACGACATACATAGAGATAAATATTCAATTATAAAAGAAGCACAAGAGATAGAAAGAGAATTACATTTACCACAAGAAAATACATATACAGATAAAGAAATTAAGATGGCAATAGTTAAAAGACACAATGAACTGTGGCGAACAAAACCCTTACATGGACAATTTCCTAAAAAAGTTTTAGATCAGGCCAATATAGACATAGAACTTTCATATCAATGGCTTAAAAGGCAACAGGTTTCTCCTAGTACAGAGTCATCAATATTTGCAATACAAGACCAGGCCATTAATACGCGGCAACATCAACGCGACATATTAAATGAACCAGTAGATGGAAAATGTCGTCTGTGTTCCTGTAAAGATGAAACCACACAACACGTAATATCCGGATGTGACAAACTAGTAGGGACATATTACGTAAAGCGACATGATTACCTTGTCCAGTACGTCTATTGGTGTCTGGCTAAAAAGAACAAAATAGAAGTTTCTAACCTCTGGTGGCAAGAAACCCTCATCCGACCACAAATTAAGGAAAATGAGTTTGCTAAAATCATGTGGGAAATGCCCGTCCAAACTGATATTACTGTAACACATAACAGACCTGATTTGATATATGTTGATAAAACAAGTAATAAAACATTCTTAATAGATATAACTGTACCATCAGACTACAATATAGGACCTAAGGAAATTGAAAAATTAAGGAAATACCACCTGCTAAAAACTGAAGTTAGTCGTTTGTGGAATACACAAGCAACTGTCATTCCCATAGTAATAGGAGCAACGGGAGTGGTAGCTAAAAGTATTAGGAAATACATAGATAAATTAGATAGCCATATTAACATTAGTATCCTTCAAAAACAAGCAGCTATTCACACATCAACTATACTCACTAAAGTGCTAGGGGATACCGTATTTGTACATAATCAACCGGACCATCTACATATACAGATCACCCAACAGTCATCAAACACGCAGCAGTCACCAAGAACAGCGGATACAACAAACACCACAAACACATCAAAATACAACGTTCACTAAACATCCAAGAGCAACACATGCAAACCATGCAACAATCATTAGGCATAACAGGCATACAACAATCATTAAATGCACCGAACTCATCTAACACATATAACCCGAATGTACAACAGTCACTAAATTCTCGACAAAAACGAGGACGAGAGAGAAAAAGAATGAGAAAAGACGAACAACTTACAGAAAGTACATCTTGAATGACTCTTTTAATTTGCGTAATAATTTTCATTAAATTACATCTCAATATTAAAAAAAGTACTATAAAAAACTACAACATTATATTAATTTAAAACACATTAATGGGGATATATAAATACCTTTTTTTCTGTGGGATGCAGAACGGGAAACTTATTAAAACCGACGTAAGTCGTGAAGGTATCATAATATAATATAATATAATATAATATAATATGATATGATATGATATGATATAATATAATATAATATAATATAATATAATATAATATAATATAATATAATATAATATAATATAATATAATATAATATAATATAATATAATATAATATAATATAATATAATATAATATAATATAATATAATATAATATAATATAATATAATATAATATAATATAATATAATATAATATAATATAATATAATTGGCCCTCGCAAATCTAACTCCACGTCCGCGCATGACCATCTATGCCACGTGAGGGCCGGACATTGGACTTTTAATTAACTTAACCAATGACCAACGGAGCTCTAGATACCTTCAATGATGGAGAGACAATTACGTAGTACTATTATAGGGCCGCTGCCCGAGGGTGAGCGTCGGGGCATGTCTGGAGCTGACGCTGGACGTGACAGCGTACGGGCCGTCAGCGGCTCTCTGCTGAGCAGGCGGGCGAGTGTCGGGGAACCCGAAAATATTACAGCCGATCAACGGGAAGGGATGGGTATGGGTGATGCTTTGCAGAGTACGGACTTACCTACAAGCTCTGCCGGCTCATCTTCAATGACCACAAATAATACAGAACATGATGATAGAAGAAGAAAGTGGTCAACAGAAGAACTTCAAGAATTAATGTTTTGTTACTTTAAAGCAAGATCAATTGGACCAGGATACATAGGCAGGTTACAGAAACTTTTTACAGAAAGAAACCCGAATAACCCTAAAATTCATAAGTTTAACGGAAACACTTTATCAAATCAAGCACGAAGGATTATTAAGCAAAATGTACTATCACAAGAATTACTAAACAGAATACGAAAAGAAGCAGAAGGTATCACACCTGTAGATAACTCAAATTCAAACGACATTGTAATACAAGATACACAACCTACATTCGCACACATTACGGAACAAAATTTACAACATACCATTGAACAAGCTGAAACAATAGATCAGATGACAAGTAATATAGTGGTAAATGATGATCAAGATCCATTAATCTTGCACTTCCTTCAAATATTAGCGGAAACTAATGAAACCAGACTTGAAGATCGAGTATTTCTACCTAAAGCTAAAATCAATAGGCGTTTCTTAGAAAATCTACACACATTAAATAATTATTTACCTAATTTTTTAATTACTAATAATAGTTTACGCGAGATAAATAATATAATATACGCCGCAGCTAAAACTCTTATATTAAACAACAATCAAAAACCTTATATCACTAATAATATTATAAAAACAAAATGTGATCCACCATGGAAAAAAGAATACAAACTAAAATAGATATGTTTAGGAAGGAACTAGGTCAATTAATAGAAATTGAAAAGGGAATCAAAACGCGCAGTATGATGAAAATAAAAGAAAAATTATATACCAAATACAGTATTCGGAATGATAATGATCGCAATAATATAACAGAAACTATTAGGCAAAAAGTTAAAGCTTTAGCAGGTAGAATAAAGAGATACGAAGACATTAACACTAGAAAAGCTCAGAATAGATTATTTAATGAAAACGAGCATAGATTCTACAGAAGTTTAGGATGTAGTAACAATAAAGACATCAAAATACCGAGTAAAGGAGAAGTGGAGGTATTTTGGAACTCAATTTTATCAAACCAAACGCAGTACAATTTGAATGCTAATTGGATAAAAGAAGTGGAAATGCTGTCAAGTGAAATACACAGAGAAGATACACAAGAGATAACAGAAGACCAAGTAAAATTTGCTATAAGAAAACTGTTAAATTGGAAATCACCTGGAATGGATAAAATACAAAATTATTATTTAAAATACCTAACCAGTGTTCATAAATACATAGCTTCATTATTCACTAAGATAGTTTCAGGTACAGAAATAATGGAAGAATGGTTCGTTACGGGACAAGTTATATTAATACCCAAAAATGAAAACACCGAAAACCCAAAGAACTGGAGACCAATAGCATGTTTACCTAGTATGTACAAATTACTTACTTCCATATTGGCCAACGTATTGTATAACCATTGCGATAAGAATAACATAATGGCGGTGGAGCAAAGGGGATGTCGCCGTGGTACCAGGGGATGTAAAGACCATCTAATGGTTAATAAGGCCATATTGGAGGATGCACATCAAGCTCAAAAAAACCTGAGTATGGCATGGATTGACTATCAAAAAGCCTTTGACAGTGTATCTCACGAATGGCTTCTTAATGTGCTTGATGTCTATAAATAATTGGCTATGCCACTATGGAGGGTGATCATGACAGCCCGTGGATCACATGATTCGGTTACCACGGAACCGATTTATGTTAGGCGTGGAATTTTCCAGGGTGACTCCCTCTCACCATTGTTATTCTGCTTAGCAATTAACCCACTTTCCTGTATACTTAATAAATACAAACTGAAAGGATATAAACTCAAAGACAGTTTCTGGATCAATCACCTACTATACATGGATGACCTTAAAGTTTATGCAAACAATAAGAGTAATTTGAAAGTACTGTTGGATAGTGTGGAAGTATTTACAAGCGACATAGGAATGCGATTTGGACTAGACAAATGCAAAACAATACACCTGAGTTCTGGGTATAGAAGCAATGCAATAGGAGAAATACATATTCTTTTAAGCGGTGAAACTTTTGAGCAACTTGCAATAGGAGATAAATATAAATATTTAGGAATACATGAATCAGGAAAGATAGAACACAGCATCATAAGAGATCAAATAACTAAAGAATATTTTAAAAGAATCAAGAAACTACTGAACACCCACCTTAACCCACGATATTTGATAAAAGGTATTAATACATACGCAGTCCCGGTTTTACTTTACTCATTTGGCATAATAAATTATAAAAATAACGATCTTAAGAAAATAGATATAAAAACAAGGAAATTACTAGCAATTAAAAAGGTACATCAGCAAAAAGCAGAAATAGAAAGGCTATACTTACCTGTAACACAAGGAGGAAGAGGTCTGATAAATATAGAGTACATGTATAAAGCACAGATAGTAAAATATAAACAATATCTGAAAACAGAAAGCGATTATCTCATTAAAATAATAATGCAACACGACATACATAGAGATAAATATTCAATTATAAAAGAAGCACAAGAGATAGAAAGAGAATTACACTTAACAAAAGAAAATACATATACAGATAAAGAGATTAAGATGGCAATAGTTAAAAGACACAATGAACTGTGGCGAACAAAGCCCTTATATGGACAATTTCCTAAAAAAGTTTTAGATCAGGCCAATATAGACATAGAACTTTCATATCAATAGCTTAAAAGGCAACAGGTTTCTCCTAGTACAGAGTCATCAATATTTGCAATACAAGACCAGGCCATTAATACGCGGCAACATCAACGCGACATATTAAATGAGCCAGTAGATGGAAAATGTCGTCTGTGTTCCTGTAAAGATGAAACCACACAACACATAATATCCGGATGTGACAAACTAGTAGGGACATATTACGTAAAGCGACATGATAACCTTGTTCAGTACGTCTATTGGTGTCTGGCTAAAAAGAACAAAATAGAAGTTTCTAACCTCTGGTGGCAAGGAAACCCTCATCCGACCACAAATTAAGGAAAATGAGTTTGCTAAAATCATGTGGGAAATGCCCGTCCAAACTGATATTACTGTAACACATAACAGACCTGATTTGATATATGTTGATAAAACAAGTAATAAAACATTCTTAATAGATATAACTGTACCATCAGACTACAATATAGGACCTAAGGAAATTGAAAAATTAAGCAAATACCACCTGCTAAAAACTGAAGTTAGTCGTTTGTGGAATACACAAGCAACTGTCATTCCCATAGTAATAGGAGCAACGGGAGTGGTAGCTAAAAGTATTAGGAAATACATAGATAAATTAGATAGCCATATTAACATTAGTATCCTTCAAAAACAAGCAGCTATTCACACATCAACTATACTCACTAAAGTGCTAGGGGATACCGTATTTATACATAATCAACCGGACCATCTACATATACAGATCACCCAACAGTCATCAAACACGCAGCAGTCACCAAGAACAGCGGATACAACAAACACCACAAACACATCAAAATACAACGTTCACTAAACATCCAAGAGCAACACATGCAAACCATGCAACAATCATTAGGCATAACAGGCATACAACAATCATTAAATGCACCGAACTCATCTAACACATATAATCCGAATGTACAACAGTCACTAAATTCTCGACAAAAACGGGGACGAGAGAGAAAAAGAATGAGAAAAGACGAACAACTTACAGAAAGTACATCTTGAATGACTCTTTTAATTTGCGTAATAATTTTCATTAAATTACATCTCAATATTAAAAATAAGTACTATAAAAAACTACAACATTATATTAATTTAAAACACATTAATGGGGATATGTAAATACCTTTTTTTCTGTGGGATGCAGAACGGGGTATTTATTAAAACCGACGTAAGTCGTGAAGGTGTCATAATATAATATAATATAATATAATATAATATAATATAATATAATATAATATAATATAATATAATATAATATAATATAATATAATATAATATAATATAATATAATATAATATGGCCCTCGCAAATCTAACTCCACGTCCGCGCATGACCATCTATGCCACGTGAGGGCCGGACATTGGACTTTTAATTAACTTAACCAATGACCAACGGAGCTCTAGATACCTTCAATGATGGAGAGACAATTACGTAGTACTATTATAGGGCCGCTGCCCGAGGGTGAGCGTCGGGGCACGTCTGGAGCTGACGCTGGACGTGACAGCGTACGGGCCGTCAGCGGCTCTCTGCTGAGCAGGCGGGCGAGAGTCGGGGAACCCGAAAATATTACAGCCGATCAAAGGGAAGGGATGGGTATGGGTGATGCTTTGCAGAGTACGGACTTACCTACAAGCTCTGCCGGCTCATCTTCAATGACCACAAATAATACAGAACATGATGATAGAAGAAGAAAGTGGTCAACAGAAGAACTTCAAGAATTAATGTTTTGTTACTTTAAAGCAAGATCAATTGGACCAGGATACATAGGCAGGTTACAGAAACTTTTCACAGAAAGAAACCCGAATAACCCTAAAATTCATAAGTTTAACGGAAACACTTTATCAAATCAAGCACGAAGGATTATTAAGCAAAATGTACTATCACAAGAATTACTAAACAGAATACGAAAAGAAGCAGAAGGTATCACACCCGTAGATAACTCAAATTCAAACGACATTGTAGTACAAGATACACAACCTACATTCGCACACATTACGGAACAAAATTTACAACATACCATTGAACAAGCTGAAACAATAGATCAGATGACAAGTAATATAGTGGTAAATGATGATCAAGATCCATTAATCTTGCACTTCCTTCAAATATTAGCGGAAACTAATGAAACCAGACTTGAAGATCGAGTATTTCTACCTAAAGCTAAAATCAATAGGCGTTTCTTAGAAAATCTACACACATTAAATAATTATTTACCTAATCTTTTAATTACTAATAATAGTTTACGCGAGATAAATAATATAATATACGCCGCAGCTAAAACTCTTATATTAAACAACAATCAAAAACCTTATATCACTAATAATATTATAAAAACAAAATGTGATCCACCATGGAAAAAAGAATACAAACTAAAATAGATATGTTTAGGAAGGAACTAGGTCAATTAATAGAAATTGAAAAGGGAATCAAAACGCGCAGTATGATGAAAATAAAAGAAAAATTATATACCAAATACAGTATTCGGAATGATAATGATCGCAATAATATAACAGAAACTATTAGGCAAAAAGTTAAAGCTTTAGCAGGTAGAATAAAGAGATACGAAGACATTAACACTAGAAAAGCTCAGAATAGATTATTTAATGAAAACGAGCATAGATTCTACAGAAGTTTAGGATGTAGTAACAATAAAGACATCAAAATACCGAGTAAAGGAGAAGTGGAGGTATTTTGGAACTCAATTTTATCAAACCAAACGCAGTACAATTTGAATGCTAATTGGATAAAAGAAGTGGAAATGCTGTCAAGTGAAATACACAGAGAAGATACACAAGAGATAACAGAAGACCAAGTAAAATTTGCTATAAGAAAACTGTTAAATTGGAAATCACCTGGAATGGATAAAATACAAAATTATTATTTAAAATACCTAACCAGTGTTCATAAATACATAGCTTCATTATTCACTAAGATAGTTTCAGGTACAGAAATAATGGAAGAATGGTTCGTTACGGGACAAGTTATATTAATACCCAAAAATGAAAACACCGAAAACCCAAAGAACTGGAGACCAATAGCATGTTTACCTAGTATGTACAAATTACTTACTTCCATATTGGCCAACGTATTGTATAACCATTGCGATAAGAATAACATAATGGCGGTGGAGCAAAGGGGATGTCGCCGTGGTACGAGGGGATGTAAAGACCATCTAATGGTTAATAAGGCCATATTGGAGGATGCACATCAAGCTCAAAAAAACCTGAGTATGGCATGGATTGACTATCAAAAAGCCTTTGACAGTGTATCTCACGAATGGCTTCTTAAAGTGCTTGATGTCTATAAATGTCCATTAATAATTAAAAGATTCCTTCAGTTGGCTATGCCACTATGGAGGGTGATCATGACAGCCCGTGGATCACATGATTCGGTTACCACGGAACCGATTTATGTTAGGCGTGGAATTTTCCAGGGTGACTCCCTCTCACCATTGTTATTCTGCTTAGCAATTAACCCACTTTCCTGTATACTTAATAAATACAAACTGAAAGGATATAAACTCAAAGACAGTTCCTGGATCAATCACCTACTATACATGGATGACCTTAAAGTTTATGCAAACAATAAGAGTAATTTGAAAGTACTGTTGGATAGTGTGGAAGTATTTACAAGCGACATAGGGATGCGATTTGGACCAGACAAATGCAAAACAATACACCTGAGTTCTGGGTACAGAAGCAATGCAATAGGAGAAGGTCATATTCTTTTAAGCGGTGAAACTTTTGAGCAACTTGCAATAGGAGATAAATATAAATATTTAGGAATACATGAATCAGGAAAGATAGAACACAGCATCATAAGAGATCAAATAACTAAAGAATATTTTAAAAGAATCAAGAAACTACTGAACACCCAACTTAACTCACGATATTTGATAAAAGGTATTAATACATACGCAGTCCCAGTACCACGACCTCACAGAATACCGGCGTGAAGTGGAAGTTCTGCTTCCGCGTTTCGTCGGTGAGTGCAGGTGGCCGGAGGCCCAAATCCCCCCCCCCCATCAACATGGTAGCGGAATTAAATAAAGATAGACTACCCCAGGAGGGTACCAGCACCCCTGGAGAATCCCTCGCTGAGCATCCACGACCATGTTTCTCCACTTCTGAGCGTGGGTGCTCAGGCTGCCCCGCGTATTCTGGGGGGGGCGAAATTCCGCTCAAGACTACAACTGCTCGGGGCAAACGGAGCAACAAGACCAAGGCGACCCCTGCCACGCTGTCCGTGAATTTCTGCAATATCAGGGGACTTCACTCTAACCTAAACGCCGTCCACTACCATCTCGAGACGGCGAGGCCGGCTCTGCTCTTTCTGACCGAGACGCAGGTGTCCTCTCCGGCTGATGTTTCGTATCTCTCCTACCCGGGGTACAAACTGGAACACTCCTTTGTGCCTCGGGCTGGAGTTTGCGTTTACGTCAGAGAGGACATCTGTTCTCGACGCCTCGGCAGACTTGAAGGTTCGGACCTGTCCATCCTTTGGCTACGCGTAGACAGCGACGACCATCCGCGCGTCTACGGGTGCCTCTATAGGTCCCACAGCGGTAATGCCGAAACAGACCGACTCTTCGACCACGTCCAAATGGCTGCAGATTCGTTGCTACAGCAGATCCCCTCTGCAGAGATCGTGATCCTCGGCGACTTTAACGCCCATCACGCCGAATGGCTCGGTTCACGTTTAACCGATCATGCGGGGAGATCTGTTCATGATTTTGCCTTGGCATATGGTCTGACACAACTGGTTACTTCGCCTACGCGGATTCCAGATGTGGAGGATCATGCACCTTCCCTGTTGGACCTTCTGCTGACCTCTCACCCGGACGGATATCAGATTTCCGTCGACGCCCCTTTAGGCTCCTCGGACCATTGTCTGGTCCGGAGTGTTGTGCCACTCACGCTGAAATCGCGGTTGCATTCTGCAGGCTGCCGCCGTGTTTGGCACTATAGGTCAGCCGATTGGGATGGGATGCGGTCTTTCTTTGCATCCTACCCTTGGGGGTGGGTTTGCTTCTCGCCGGATGATCCCAACGTTGTTGCGGATTCTGTTACTGATGTGGTACTTCAGGGTATGGAACTTTTTATTCCTTCCTCTGTGGTGCCCATTGGAGGCAAATCTCAGCCATGGTTTGGTCGCTCCTGTAAAATAGCATCATGCTATAAGCAGGAGTGCTACCAAGCCTGGGTTGATGCATCAGCGTCCCGGGATGTAAACACCAGCGCTCTAAAAAAGAAGTATAATTCCGCCTCTAGGTCCTTCAAAAGAGTCATTGCCAAGGCAAAGTCAGAGCACATAGGCAGAATTGGCGAGAGACTCGTTCGCCTTCCTTCTGGAACCCGTGCATTCTGGTCTCTCGCCAAGGCTGTCCAGGGGAATTTCTGTCAGCCATCTCTTCCATCTCTGCACAGGGAGGACGACTCACTGGCCCATACTGCAAAGGAGAAAGCCGATCTTCTAGGCTCCTTCTTTGCGTCTAACTCGACTCTCGATGACGGGGGGAGTACGCCGCCGACCATCCCGCGGTGTGAGTGCTCCATGCCGGAAGTGCAGTTCACACAGCGCTCGGTTCGCAAAGCACTCCTCTCCCTGGACATCCACAAGTCGAGTGGGCCTGACGGAATCCCCCCAATTGTGCTGAGGACGTGTGCTCCAGAGTTGGCACCGGTTTTAACGCGTCTTTTCCGGTACTCCTACTCCCTAGGCGTAGTCCCAAAATCATGGAAGACTGCTTTCGTCCACCCGATCCCTAAAAAAGGCGACCGCTCAGACCCGTCCAACTACCGGCCAATCGCCATCACCTCCTTGTTCTCCAAAACAATGGAGTCCATTGTAAACTGCCAGCTCATGAGGTACCTTGAGGATCACCAGCTGATTAGTGACCGCCAATACGGTTTTCGCCGTGGTCGGTCAGCTGGTGATCTTCTGGTCTACCTCACTCACAGATGGGCGGAGGCAGTAGAGTTCAAGGGGGAGGCATTGGCCGTTAGTTTGGACATTGCGAAGGCCTTCGATCGGGTTTGGCACAAAGCGCTTCTTTCGAAGCTCCCTTCCTATGGGCTTCCCGAGAAATTGTGCGATTGGATCACCAGCTTTCTTGCAGATCGGAGCATCAAGGTCGTTGTAGACGGTGCAAGCTCCGATTGCAAGCCTATTAATGCTGGTGTTCCACAGGGCTGCGTGCTATCGCCAACGCTGTTTCTTCTGCATATCAATGATATGTTGCATACCCGTAACATTCATTGCTATGCAGATGACAGCACTGGTGATGCTCTTTACACCGGCCGAGCCAATATTTCTCGGGAAAACGTCTCCGAGTGCCGGGACAAACTTGTGTCTGAAGTCGAGTCTTTGCTGAACAGAGTCTCGGATTGGGGACGACTAAATCTAGTCCAGTTTAACCCCCAGAAGACACAAGTTTGCGCGTTAACCGCTAAAAAGAACCCCTTTGTCGTATCCCCTCAGTTTCAAGGCACTCCCCTTGTTGCCTCAGCCAGTATCGGAATCCTCGGCGTCGACATATCGAGTGACGTGCAGTTTCGTGGTCACTTGGAAGGGAAGGCCAAATTGGCCTCTAAAAAGCTTGGCGTGCTCAGCAGAGCGGGGCAGTATTTCATGCCGGCACACCGCCTGCAACTTTACAAGGCGCAGGTTCGACCGCACATGGAATACTGTTCCCATCTCTGGGCTGGGGCTCCCCAGTACCAGCTCCTTCCACTTGACCGCATCCAGCGCAGAGCGGCTCGAATCGTCGACGACCGAGTGCTTTCCGATCGGCTCGATTCACTGGCGTTGCGAAGAGATGTTGCATCTCTTTGCGTATTTTATCGCATCTATCACGGGGAGTGCTCTGAGGAATTGTTCGGATTAATCCCAGCCGCCAAATTTCGTGAACGCACGACACGGCAAACGTCCCGATACCATCCACACCATCTGGATGCTTGGCGGTCCACCACTGTACGTTTCACAAGGAGCTTTCTTCCACGTACAACCTCTCTGTGGAATAGTTTATCACCGGCGATTTTTCCGGACCGATACGACCTGGGGACCTTCAAGAAAAGAGCTTACTCCTTTCTAAAGGGCCGGCAACGCACCCGCAATTCTCCTGGTGTTGCGGTTGATCATGGGCGGCGGTAGTCACTTAACATCAGGTGAGCCGCATGCTCGTTTGCCCCCTCTTCTATAAAAAAAAAAAAAAAAAAAAAAAAAAAAAAAGTCCCGGTTTTACTTTACTCATTTGGCATAATAAATTATAAAAATAACGATCTTAAGAAAATAGATATAAAAACAAGGAAATTACTAGCAATTAAAAAGGTACATCAGCAAAAAGCAGAAATAGAAAGGCTATACTTACCTGTAACACAAGGAGGAAGAGGTCTGATAAATATAGAGTACATGTATAAAGCACAGATAGTAAAATATAAACAATATCTGAAAACAGAAAGCGATTATCTCATTAAAATAATAATGCAACACGACATACATAGAGATAAATATTCAATTATAAAAGAAGCACAAGAGATAGAAAGAGAATTACATTTACCACAAGAAAATACATATACAGATAAAGAAATTAAGATGGCAATAGTTAAAAGACACAATGAACTGTGGCGAACAAAACCCTTACATGGACAATTTCCTAAAAAAGTTTTAGATCAGGCCAATATAGACATAGAACTTTCATATCAATGGCTTAAAAGGCAACAGGTTTCTCCTAGTACAGAGTCATCAATATTTGCAATACAAGACCAGTCCATTAATACGCGGCAACATCAACGCGACATATTAAATGAGCCAGTAGATGGAAAATGTCGTCTGTGTTCCTGTAAAGATGAAACCACACAACACGTAATATCCGGATGTGACAAACTAGTAGGGACATATTACGTAAAGCGACATGATTACCTTGTCCAGTACGTCTATTGGTGTCTGGCTAAAAAGAACAAAATAGAAGTTTCTAACCTCTGGTGGCAAGAAACCCTCATCCGACCACAAATTAAGGAAAATGAGTTTGCTAAAATCATGTGGGAAATGCCCGTCCAAACTGATATTACTGTAACACATAACAGACCTGATTTGATATATGTTGATAAAACAAGTAATAAAACATTCTTAATAGATATAACTGTACCATCAGACTACAATATAGGACCTAAGGAAATTGAAAAATTAAGCAAATACCACCTGCTAAAAACTGAAGTTAGCCGTTTGTGGAATACACAAGCAACTGTCATTCCCATAGTAATAGGAGCAACGGGAGTGGTAGCTAAAAGTATTAGGAAATACATAGATAAATTAGATAGCCATATTAACATTAGTATCCTTCAAAAACAAGCAGCTATTCACACATCAACTATACTCACTAAAGTGCTAGGGGATACCGTATTTATACATAATCAACCGGACCATCTACATATACAGATCACCCAACAGTCATCAAACACGCAGCAGTCACCAAGAACAACGGATACAACAAACACCACAAACACATCAAAATACAACGTTCACTAAACATCCAAGAGCAACACATGCAAACCATGCAACAATCATTAGGCATAACAGGCATACAACAATCATTAAATGCACCGAACTCATCTAACACATATAATCCGAATGTACAACAGTCACTAAATTCGTGACAAAAACGGGGACGAGAGAGAAAAAGAATGAGAAAAGACGAACAACTTACAGAAGGTACATCTTGAATGACTTAATTTGCGTAATAATTTTCATTAAATTACATCTCAATATTAAAAAAAGTACTATAAAAAACTACAACATTATATTAATTTAAAACACATTAATGGGGATATATAAATACCTTTTTTTCTGTGGGATGCAGAACGGGGTATTTATTAAAACCGACGTAAGTCGTGAATGTGTCATAATATAATATAATATAATATAATATAATATAATATAATATAATATAATATAATATAATATAATATAATATAATATAATATAATATAATATAATATAATATAATATAATATAATATAATATAATATAATATAATATAATATAATATAATATAATATAATATAATAGGATAGGATAGAGAGAGTAAGATAGAGTAGAATAAAATACTAATAGTACAACTTTTCCGATGCTATCCTGGTCAAGCCTAGCTAATCTTGCTGCCACACGTTTGTGGTAGCAAGCGTGGCTCTAACTTATATAACGTGTTACCTTAATTATTGAAAAGCAATAAAAATAAGAAAAATAAATGTAAGTGTGACTCTGCGATCACTTTTTCAATTTTTCTTTATTTTATTACAAGTAGCCAGTAGTTAATTAAAGGGAAATTCTCAATAGCAAAATTCTATTTTAACATTGTAGTAATTACCAGAGCGTTTATTGCTCCCGGGTGAAACGAACCGTGATTACCCCCCGAGTTATTAAGTATCCCCTTCTCGTAATATGATTTCATATTTCGCGAAAAATCCTAGTTAAATTCCCACCGGTGTAACCGACATTATTAAACGTACGTATAAGTGGAGTGTATGCTCGTATATTTTATTTCTCAATAAAGTCAACTCAAATACACATTGGAATACAGTTTCAAATTACGTTCTGTTCTGTGTACATTAAAACGCTGATTTTAAACTCTTAAAAAATGTCAATATCGTTTAATTCGCCGGTGTTCATCAATCATAAGTAACCTTCAGAAGATTATTTAACTAGTTTTTATTGTGTAATGTAAAACGTTTTAATTAAACGCTTCTTGGCTTTAACTTTTGTACTACTAGCGTGATAACAGTTTCAATTTGTTGTGTTAATAAAACTTACAACGAAATTAACTATTGTTGCATGTCTATAGTCATTTCAAACGTTTTGTTAAAATAATTGTGAGAAGTATTGCGAGGCGCCTGCTACCTAAAAGTACATATAGCGGACTTATGCCCAAATTCACCAACATCCCCAAAACAATCACATAGTTAGACGACCGTTAAGCTAAAAGGCCCCTTAAACCAATCCATAAAAAAAATTGTTTTCACGACCGCAACAGTCCCGTAGCTAGGGGACCCCTCCTTATGTGACAGATTTTTTACGACGATAGTGCTTGATACCCTTTTTTGTATTTGATTGTAGTAATCGGTTTTATCGGAAATTATTTATATTTATACAAAATATACGTTTTCATGTATTACATATTTTAATCATCATCATCATCATTACAGCCCTTCACAAGTCCACTGCTGAACATAGCCCTCCCCCAAGGTATGCCACAAAGCACGGCCCTGAGCCACCTGCATCTATCGACTTCCTGCATGTCTTACCAGGTCGTCACTCTATCTAGTGGGGGGTCACCCTACACTTCGCCTACCGGTACGAGGCTGCCACTCGAGAACATTTTTTCCTCAACGGTTGTCGGTTCTTCGAGCTATATGGCCGGCCCATTGCCACTTCAGCTTACTAATCCGTGGGGCTATGTCGGTCACTCTGGTTCTACTGCGGATATTCTCATTTCTAAGTTTATCACGCGGACAAACCCCAAGCATAGCCCTCTTCATAGCTTGATGAGCGACTTTGAGCGTCCTCATACGGCCAGCAGTAAAGGACCACGTCCCGGTTCCGTAGGTCATCACGAACGGCAATAATACAATAAATTTTGTGGGCATCTTTGACCTTGTCACTTCGCAGAGTCACAGGCTTAAGGGCAAAGGGCAAAGTAATTATTCCAAAATGTTTTTTTTCAAACGTTTAATTCAAAATTTTTGTTTTTATTTTATGTAAAATGTCAGTGCCCATGGCATGGCACTCCGTTCACATGTTATACCGTACTTTTTTCCAGATGGTAAAAAAGGTTATCCAGTATACATGTAATATCTACTTAAATACATTATAATAAATAAATGAATACGCATATGTACATCTTTACATATAATTGTTATCTATGTAAAAATAAATATGAAATATGGAACAGACAATATTCATAGCAATGCTCACACGCATATATTATAATAGCTCGACGAATCGACAACCCATCTTATGGGAAGACAGGTTCTGGTGATGTATCAGTAAACCAAGTGTAGTGATCTTACATTAAATGACCGGCAAGATGTGCAGAAAGTGTGGCTCAGGACCGTGCTTTGTAGCAATTTTTGGGGCAGGTGTATGTTCAGCGGTGGATTTGTGAACAGCTAAAGTCATGATGATGATGAACATTTTGAAATTTACAAAACCCCGGACTTATAAATAATATTCTAAAATATAATATTATATACTAATGATATTATGCAAAATAATATTATATAATAATACAAGTAATAAACCATGCAGTAGCGGTGTAAGAATATCCAGTACCCCATATCATCGCGAGGGCGTAGTAAGAGGCGAAAGAGGTGAACTGAAACAGGAGATGGGCACCGGTGTTTTCATAACTGTTAATTTAAAAAAAACTGCGGTATGAGGCAGTCTAAGGGAAGGCCTTTGTTCAGCATGGACTTTTTATAGGCTGTAACACTAGCGGTCATAAGTAAAGCTTTTGATTTGATTTTAAATTCTAATCGAATAATAAATTGGTCAAAGTTCTCTGACCTTATTATACATGGTATATTTACAGACACTTTTACTGTAAAATTGTTTATGGTAGAAATTTATTACTCAATACTTTTGTCACTAAGTGCGTAATAACCTTGCACCGCGATTAATACGTCATTTTTCACTCGCTGTTCCCACAGATTAAAAATCTTGTCAGCGAGCCGTGAACGTGAGCGTTTTTTTTTTTAAATAAATTGAATCAGATGTCGCGCATCGGCGAGTTAAAGCCTGCGAATTGCCGGTAATTATTTGTAATAAAAATAAAGTAGGTTTCCGTTGTCATTAATTAGTTTATCGTGATCGTTGTAGATCGTGACATGTCAAAATTAATATGGTTACTATTATATTTTTTTGTTAAGCAGACATTTTTAATAAATAAGGTCCTAAGTGAAATGAAAATATATTTTAAAAATCCGAAAAATCTATCGTTTTTGAAGTTTATCTTTTGATTTGGTTTTTAAAATAATTATTTAAATAATATATTAGTTATAATATTATAATACTTTACTACTTAATACTTAATTCTAATTTAAAGTAGTAATATAATTGTAATAAGGAAGAGCGGGGCCCTCTACTACAGGTATCTATTTACTTAAAAGAGGGTGCCCAACAATATTGTAACAACTTACTACTTGTTTTAAAGTAATAAATTATCATTATCATTATTATTACTTTAATAATAAGTATTTGTTTAAATTTTTTTTTTTTTTTTTTTTTTTTTTTTTATAGAATAGGCTGACAAACGAGCAAACAGTTCACCTGATGGTAAGTGGTTGCTGCGGCCCATAGACATCTACATCTATCTTCCATTACAAATCAAAATGCAGATGCGTTGTCACCCGTGAGGACTGAGATGGAATGCCTCATTTCCAGTAAAAAGGGTCTCCGGTTCTCTACACTCACCATACGAAATACAGCAGCATTAAGCTACTATTTCACGCTGGTATTCTGTGAGAGCGTGGTCCTTCCCCGGTCGAGCCGACCCATTCGTGCTACAACTATACTACTAATATAACTGCAGCATGGCTCTACCACGTAAATTACATACATAACGGTATAGTGTCATATACAACAATATTTAGGTACTGTACTGTATGTAATGATAATATATTTGAAATTAAGTTTATTTTCCTTGAGTATGACAAGACTTAGACTGTTTTAATGATTTAAAGTTTTCATTATTAAATGTAGGACATTCTTGAAGTATGATTAATAGATTCATAATACAGTTTCATGGCCATGGGTATTATTGTCACAATTTTTTATTTAGAAAATTATGTTTTAGTGCGTAAATGTCTTGTAAATTTTAAAAGAAGTTACAGTTTACATTTTTTTCTCTCATCTCTCTTATTTCAGATAGAGTTTTGGATTAGAGAAGAGGACGCTGCTCTGACCCAAATTGCACAGTCTTACCACTACTAACAGTTGGTCATCAAAGGCGTCTAGACGGGGCAATCGTGCGGTGAGGTGTAAGGCAAGACGCAGGCGGAGCGTTCCCGAACAGACTTTAATGAGCTCCTCGCTCGGGAGCTGTCCGCTAGGGTTGTCCTGTCACGCAAATAAATTAGAATGGTTCACACTACATGTGCGTTAAAAACTGTGTGTTCGTTCTCATTTAAAGATAAGTAATTAAAATGTTCAGTTTATTATATTATAATTAACAGTTTCCACATACACAGGAATTTGTTTAAACTTGAAATAAAATGTTTTGTATTTTATTTTTTATTATTTCCCGTTCTGATTCTATTCAGTTTTTTATTTTTTATCACTTCCCGTTCTGATAATCCTAGAAATTTATTGTTGTATTATGTCGGCTTTTCCGACAACCGACCGACTGTATGTTCTTAGGCTGAGCAAATTGGGTTTGCGAACTTTACATATCTAAACTCTCTAAATGAACTCGTGAAACTCTAATCTACCACTATTCAATGTTATTATTATGATGCATTTGGAAACTTTTACTAAAGTAAGGGTGCATTTAAACATTTTTCGGACGAGTTTTTTTTTTACAAATTTTTTGCAATATGGGCAAACATCCAAACACAAAGCTATATTTTATAGGCTGTCTATAGCCTATAAAATATAGCTTACTTCTTTATTTTTACTTTTTTTGGGCCACTGCGCTATTGAATCGTCACTGCAAGGTAACGACATTACAATAGGGTTTTTCTAAAAAAGTTATTTTCAGAATACAAACATTTCTTTATTTTTAAAACCTGTGTGAATGTTAAGTTAAAAATCATGTTTTGACCCACTTATTTAGTTCACTTAGTATGTACCTATGTTTACTGGGATCATTATAGTTGATGATCTATGCGTGGGTTTGAGTGTTTTTAAAACTCTAAAATTATGTTTTTACATCTGTTATAGTCTTTGCTAGATTATCTATTCTGAAAGAAGCTTGAAAGTATCTTTTTTTAAGGATGTTTTTAAGAGCTTGAGAACATTTAATAATAATACAAGACAGAAATATTGTTGGAATGAATTTTTTATTCTTATAATCTTGTAGATAATTTCATGGCATCTCGTTTTTTAAAATGATTTCCGGCATATTATGTCCAACCTAGGTGACTGTACGTCCGAATAAAATCCGTGGATTGCCGTTAGTTAAAAATTTCTGGCGTGTAGTTGATTATATTAATAAAACTATTTTAAGAGTTTCATCGCTTTTAATTTCGCCATTTTTAATTCCCGACGGGTGCTTTAAAAAAATAAAATTAAAATTCAAACCTAAAAACATAAAAAATAAAACCTGGGATAACTATGACAGAATGTCAAACATTTTAGCCCTCCCCGTGAAGGCGAAAATCACCCAAAACGTCGGGAATTAAAAATAAGTAAATTGAACGCAATAAATCAACATAATGTAGCAACCCTGATCAATGCAACGTGTTTTCATTATATATAATCGCTGAAGTAGCTAGAGAACTATTGAATGTAAATTAATTACTCACGACGTAATAATCATTATCTGTTTAGAACTCTTATTATTGTGTATAATGATTAATACAATGATTTTCAGGGTTCCGTAGTCAACTAGGAACCCTTATAGTTTCGCCATGTCTGTCTGTCCGTCTGTCAGTCCTCGCTTAATCTCTGTGACCGTTAGCACTAGAAAACTGAAATTTGGTACTAATATGTGTATCAATCACGCCGACAAAGTGGTAAAATAAAAATTGGAAAAAATGTTTTATTAGGGTAGCCCAGCCCCCCTATATGTAAAGTGGGAAGTGATTTTTTTTAATTTCAACCCTAACGTGTGATATACTGTTGGAAAGGTATTTAAAAATGAACAGGGGTTTACTAAAGTCATTTTTTGATAATGTCAATAATTTCGGAAATAATCGCTCCAAAAGTAAAAAACAATGTGTCCCCCCCTCTAACTTTTGAACCATAAGTTTAGAAAATATGAAAAAAATCTGGAAAGTAGAACTTTATAAGGACTTTCTAGGAAAATTATTTTGAACTTGGATGGAAACAACAGTTTTTGTACAAACTCATAAGTGGGAACACTTATTGTGACGGACGGGAAACTACGGAACCCTACACTGAGCGTGGCCCGACACGCTCATGGCCGCTTTTTTATTTTATGATGATATTAAAGTTCTGTAGTTTTAAAACTATAATTGCAATCTGATTTTATGACTTCAAAAAGAAAGAGGTTAAGCTTGGGCATTTTCAGGGTTTTCCTGCAGCGGTTACATATTCGATATTGACTTTTCATATCGTTATTGAAAACCGTTTTCAGATATCGATATAAGTGGTAATGGTTTGCTACTTAATATTGAAGAAGATTAGTTCACTGTGGACCTCAGTAGTTTTGTATATTGTACAATCGCCATTCTTCTTGATGTTGCAGGTGTGATGGAAATTCTTTTTTTAACATTTTTAGCATGCTTCAACAGAAATAATCAACTATTGTTAGGGTGTCAACTGGTTTTTACTTAAAACAGTAATTTTTTTTTCTATCAATGGGTTCTAACCACAGAATAAATAATAGTGATACGCTTTTACTACAAACGGTTATCTACCGCTAAAGTATAAATTGGTATTTACTTCAATCCATTCATTTAAAACAATAAGTACGCATTTTAGTTTTGATACTTAATGCGCAATCGACAACCGAAACATAACCGCAAACTGTAAAACCGCGCAAAATATTTATTTTACGAATTACTAATACAATTAAAGGTAGTTTATTTATTAATGATTATTTAAGTTGGCGATTATTCTTCATGCTTAACTAGGCTTAGGATTAGCAGAAAACTTTCTTGAGTGAGAACTTAGTTCCCAGTAGTCGATAGACAACGTTTATTGATAATATTTACAAACAGCAATGTACATGAAATTGACTTTTTTATCAAAGTGCGGCCATATTACACTAGCCGTAACGCGGCATTTTGAAAGTTTTTTTACAAAAATGATTTAGAGAGTCTAAATCAACTTAAACTACTTTATACTATATTATTGTCATTGTACATATAAATATATGAATTAAAACTAATGTACAAAATGCACAAAATATTGCAAGTAAAAGCACTAACGCAACGTCAGCAATTAACAGCACGCGCCACCAAGTGCGCATTTGTTGCATTTTGAAAAAAATCAAAACTTTCCATCCAAAATATAAACAAAATATAATATGGTCATACAAATCTAAGCCTTGTGTCTAATTACCTAAAGATCGTTTAAAATTTGATAACTCAAGAGCTATTCAATTCGACTGTATGTTTTTTTGTGTGTGTTTCCTCATAACTTTTCTATATGTGTCTGAAAGTTGGTGCTTCTCGTATGGTCCTATATAAAATTAATCAATTAAACCAGTAGTTTTTGAGTTATCTTTAATAATGCGTTATTAATTGACTTCGAATTCATTGATGATTCTTATTTCTATTATATTGAAGTCAGTAGTACAATTTTAATTTTACCACTTGTTGGATAATAACCAAGACCTAGTAGGAGTGTAATAACTTTTTCTATAACAAAATAACACACGTCGTAGACGTGGGACATTCAAAAGGGCATAGAGAAAAAGGGGACCGTTTTTATTTTAGTTTTATTGAAAGTAACATTCAGGCACTCAGTTTACAATACCGCTTGTTACAATACTGTTTTCGATCCTGCACGTTGCTCGCACAGTTTACCAGCGCAGCGTTAAATGGAAGAATAATGCTGCTGTGTTTCGTATGGTGTGTGACGAGAAATAAAGACATTTTTTGTGGTAAAGAGGCATTCCATCTAAGTTCTCAAAGAGGACAACATCTCCGATTTTTGATTCTTAATCGCGAGTAGATGTTGATGTCTTTAGGCCATAGCGTATATTTAAATTAAGGTTGATTGTTTCCTGTCAAATTACCGTATGTCGAATCAGCCATTATATTGCACATTTTGCCTAATGCACTGCGCTCAGTCTAGTAGTATCTTTAGAGAGGAATTCATCATTTATTTATTATAATAAAATACTGGCTGCTCCCAGCTCCCACGAGTTACTAGTCGTTCACTTCAAGAATGCCGTTACCACCCGCCGCGCCCCCTCATTCCGCGCCTCAAGCGTCGCCCTTTTAGTACCAATAGCAACGTCGAAGTGTACTTACGTCCGTTTTTTATGCTCCTGTACGTTCTTTAGTTTGTTACTGTTTTTGCTGTTGTTTTTGTTACTGTTGATTTTTTGTTTTTGTTTCTGTTGATATTCGTTAATTTGTTCTGTTACAATGAGTAAAAGAGGAAAGGTCTTGCGAAAATCTTTAATTTGATATATTTAAAATGTAAAATAAAACTATGAAAAAATATTTTATTTTATCGAACATGTTATTATTTCATCATCATAATCATTCAAAAAATATTTTATTTCATCGAACACGTTATTATTTAACTTTATTGAAAATATGAATACTAAAAAACATAAACATGATGACTTTTTTCGTCTACGGTACCGTCAGCTGTGACGTCGTAACGGTCTACGACGGCAAACTCGAAATGAACGCGTAGTATAATACCTCTTTTTGTCAAAAACCTCCGCAGGCGTGCATACATTAGCTCACCAAAGTTTTGGTCGTAATCGGATAAGCAGTATGGTAGCGCATAAAATACGAACAAACAAACAGACATTAACTTTTATATATTGCATTTTGCAAACATGGGTAATAGAGATATCGCCATATTTTATTAGAATTTAGTAATGTTATTATTGGAAAGATATTAGAACTATTACATAACTATTAACATTAATTATCAAATAAAAAAGCGGTCTGGGTGCGACCCGAAATGTCTACACCGTAACTTCCCAGTGGAAAGAATAAAAAAATATCATTTGTTTTATAATATTTTATACATTTTTTAGTTCGACACAAAAAACGACTTGACCGATTTTATTAAAAATTTAATGAGGTCTTAGTTACACAATTATGCGTTAAATTAAACTGGTCCCATGTCAATATCACTCTTTGTTCTTGAGATACACCAGGCGAAATTAGTATCCGAACATACCTACATACATACGTACATGAGCAAACGCTGACATCCTCTTAAAAATCATACTATCCGACTCTAAAGACCTTGAAACGTGGAGATATATTAAAATTTCCAATTTGCAAAATCGGACCCATTACAATAACTTTCCACTGGGAAGTTAATAAATGATCCATTCAAAACATTACTTACAATTGACAAATCAGTTAGTATGTTATAAGTACATATACATGGTTGGTGGTGTATGAATATCGCCTGCCAAGCATGGCAACTATGCAAATATTCCGTTTACAATTTAATCATTCAATATATGTCCAGCAGTGGACCTTAATAGAACTAATGAATGTATACCTAAGTATAGTGTATCGATTGGAAAATTAGTAAAATTTATTACATAATTATAAATTTAGAATTCCGTCTCATTATAAATTATGTTATTCCAAAAATCCACAACTGATGACAAAGATGTATGTATACTGAGTGATTTTTTTTGCCGTCTGTACAAAAATATGTTGCTACAGGAGAACGGAATAAAAGCCTATGACGCTAATATTTTAGGTTCTTTTTACATTAACATTTATAATGAAATTGATCTATCAATAAATAGTGCTAGTTGGGTGCGTATTATTTTAATTACAATGGCTTTTAATTGATTTATTTATTTTACCGTAAGTTTATTTCAAATTAATTGTATTTATTGATAGTTCAATTTCATAATATGTTAAAGCAAAAGACTGAAATTGTAAAATATCGGTGCCATAGGCTTCTTTTCCGTTCACCTGTTAAACTTTAGTTTTCTCCAGACCGTAAAAAAACATAGAATACTGTAATACAAACATAATAGAACGGGGGAGTAGGCGGAGACCGTGTAGCCACTAAAATGTCACTAACATGTCAATTCACACGTATAAATGTCAACACGAGATGTGTTTTGACGTAACAATCGTTTCCAAATTTCGCATGCAAATTATTTAGAAAATACCAAATTGCACACTATTTACATACAAATATGTATTAAAATTAAAAAAAAACTTTAATGATGATTTTGAACATTAATCAAAAGTCTAAGATGTGTAAATTTGCTCAGTCTGTCAAAACAGCGAATCGGGTTTGTAGTAGTGATAATACGACGTAATTGCTTGTTTGTGTGCTCCCGACGACTCCGAATCTCGTACAAAATAAAGACAGCCATTCTATTGTGTATTATAGTATTCTATGTAAAAAAAACAGTATATACCTAATTATAATTAAGTATACAAACTTTTATTCATAAATAACAAAATTGAAGGGAGACGTGGCTACGTAGCTTTCTATTTGAGATGGGCAGCCGGCAGCAGGAAGATGTGATGTGAGCTGATAACAGCTTGAAATTATAAAAAGCTACGTTTGCCAACCCTGCTTGCCAAGCGTGGCAACTATGGCAAAATTCCCCGATGAGACAATCTATGAGGGAGGCCTATATTGATCAGTGGAGTTTTATAGCCTGTAATGGACAGATGAAATGTATCAGTTGATTTGAAGTAGATTTCGTATAGTACGAAATTTTCTAGGAGCACAAATTAATATGTCAGCAAATTAGCAGCAGTATCTTTTACATACTGATCCCAGCCTTCTTTACTTAACCTTGACTTAAAGTAATTCAAGTATAAACCTGTGTAGCTTCTGTATTTGATACTTATTGTACTTGTCTTGTCAACCGTACGATACCGACCTCAACTTTTTTGCTGACGCATCTATTGTTGCAATAATAATTTCTACAGCAATTCTTATACAGCCTTCATACGATGCATGGTTAATTCTTTACTTTAGATAAAAACTATGTTATTGTAAACACGTCAATCATTGTAAGTTTATTCGTGCTACTTCATTTAAATCATTTTTTAAAGCACACAGTTCACCTGATGATAAGTGAATGCTGTAGCCATGGACATCTATCCTCAAATAGGAATAAAAAGAATAGATGCGTTGCCAGCCTTGAGGACTAAGGTTTAGAGTAATAGGAGTATCCGGTTCTCTACGCTCACCATACGAAACAGAGTAGTATAAAGCTACTATAAAGCTATAAAGCTACTTCTATACGTGGTAGAGCCATGCTGCAGTTATATTAGAAGTATAGTTGTAGCACGAATGGGTCGGCTCGACCGGGAAAGGACCAACCGCCCTTTCACAGAATAGCAGCGTAAAATAGTAGCTTAATGCTGATGTGTTTCGTATGGTGAGTGTAAAGAACCGGAGACCCTTTTTACTGGAAACGAGGCATTTCATCTTAGTCCTCACGGGTGACAACGCATTTGCATTTTGATTTGTAATCGAGGATAGATGTAGATGACTATGGGCCACAGCAATCCGTCCGTACGGTCCGGCTGAGCCAACATATTCGTGCTACAACCATAACATAGCTGCAACGTGGCACCACCACGTATAACGTCGTTTGTGGTTCTTTAATGTCCTGCGCAGTATTAATTTAATATTCTAACTGTCATTTAGTTCATTCTGAACACTAATAAATAATACACTAATAAATAAACTAATAAAACAACAGCTTGTGGGTTTTACGACAGTTAATTATTCCAACGAGAGTACCAAGTTTTCTTACGTCGTAATCACGTTGAGGTTGATGCGGAAAGATCAAATTACTATAACAAAAGATTCGGTTCATTAAACTATTTTTTACGGTGATAAATAGATAATTGTATTGTTTACGGTAGTTATTACCGTAATTATATGCAATGATAATCAACTGTAGTAATCAAACGATTGAACTTTAAGCTCGATATTTTGCGTCGTAATATCAGTTTAAATAAAGTTCTTAAGATGCAATTCCGTAATAATATTTATTTAATAAATATTTTAGTGAATAATAAGAAAATAATGATTTCTTATATTTACGCGAACACTACACATTGAAGAAATACTAGTTTTTTACGGAATTTATCGCGTATATTTAACTTTTTAAATACCCGACGTTTCGAGAGCTTTACAGCACCCATGGTCACAGGGGGACACGGGTCATGGTCCCCCCGTTTTGGCCATGGTTTAATGAGTGCATGTGATTTTTAGTGGTCTAATGGTTAGCGTGACGTGAACGTGAGTAACCCGGGTACGATCCCCGTCAGCACCAATGAAATTGTTAATTGCAATTTTAAGTGCTGATTTACCACGTGCTTGATGGTGAAGGAAAACATCATGAGGAAACCTACATGTCTGAGAAATAAAAAATGTGTCGAAGACATATAAAGTTCGCCAACATGCATTGGGGCAGCGCGGCGCACACTTCCTAGCCCTAAAACCCTCTCAGAAATGAGAGGAGGCCTCTGCTCAGCAGTGGGACGTATGTAGGATGTAACTTTAACTTTGACTTTTAACTAATCACATAATACACGAGCAAAAAAAGGATGAACCCTGCCGACGCTAATGAATTGAACGATGAAGATGTTGAGTTTTATGCTGATTTACCTCGCGCTTTGTGGTGAAGGTAACCGTTACCGTTATAGCCTATAAGTAGCAAGTTCACTTCTGAACATAGCCCCCTCCATAGATTGTATCCTATACTTTTCATAGTTCCACTTCAGCCAGGCGGGTTGCCAACCGCAGCTTACTTCGCTTCATTACCATTATTTGCTTTTAATGAAATATGTAATTTATTTCAAAAAGTAATTATTTTCTATACTTAACACTATTTTCTTCTATTTTTTCATATTTGATTCGCAGCGGATTAATTACCATATGGAATTATTTCCGGGCAAACCTGTTTATGTATAGAATTGTAACCAGTATATTAATTACTGCTAGGATTTTTATTGAAGGCGACGTTGCAGTCATTGCCAACATTTTTGAACCTCTGTAAAGTGCTGCGTGAAGACAGAAATTCGAATCATAATAATTGGTTTGAAACAAATCATAAAGATGACACTAAATCGTATGTCTGTACAGCGGAGTTGGCGGATTTACTTTCTATAATCGTAAGCGCTATAAAAACGTATGAAATCAACATAAAGTAACGTTACTTTACGTCGATCATCCGCTTAGTACAAGCCTCTTTTTTAATGATAGTTTGGGACAAGAAAGAGTCCACACTGCACTAGTCCAATGTCCAATAACATCACATAGCCTTGAAATATTTTTATCGCAGACTTGCAGGTTTCTCCCACGGTGTTAACCTTCACTGTAAGTCTGTAAGGTACAAGGTAAAACACACCTAAAATTTCGATTAACATCTACTTAGTGCTGGTGAGGCAAGAATTCTGTCTAATCGCATACTAATGACATTAAAAAAATCATTTACTATTTGCTACTTGAACTTCAACTCCGATTTAAAAGTTATGCTTCTAGAAACAAGCTCATCTTAGCTCTAGCATCCAACTCGAGCTTTACGTAATTTTGTAACAACACTGCAGATAACAGCACAGACATAACAGAATTTAAACGCAATGTCATTCTTTTCATTATTTTTATTGATTTTAGTGTTTTTTCTAATGAATTATAATTAAGTTTAATAATAATAAGTAAGAAAATACAACTTGTGACGAGAGTCGCAGTAAAAAAAGATTGGGTACCCCTGATATAATGTAAAATTTAAAGTTAAGCCATCGTTTTGAATAAAAATAACTCGTTTTATTAATAATTGCTACATAGTAGAAACATTGACTTTGTTTCTTTGTAACTTAACTTGAAATATAAAATATTTCCAGTTTGATGTTTTCCTTGAAGCTAATTTGGAGTAGGCGTGTGAATTTACTTGTACAAGATTTTTTGTTGAATACGTTTGTTTTTGTTACGATATTCTTTACCTATCGGCGTCCAACTAAAGCAGGCATTACCATCCATTTTTTATACAAGGGTGATATACGTGCACACACAGTTCACGAGATGGTGAGTGCTGTTATCTATAGACGTCTACGTCTGTCCTTGATTAAGCATCAAAATACTGATTGTTAATCTTCAGTACTAAGATAAAATGCCTCGTTACCAGTAAACAGTGCCCCGGTCCTCGCCCCTTACAACACGAAACACAAAGACGGTAGAGTGTGGTTCTAACACATTTCGATATAGACACTTAAATAAAAAATAAATAGAAATCAATAATGATCCCATCATGATTCTACAGAAACAGTTATGTGTAAGTACACAAATAACGTTTTTTTTATAGAATAAGGCTGGCAAACGAGTACATAGTTAACCTGATTGTAAGTGGATGCTGTGGTCCATAGACATCTATATTTATCTTCGATTAAGAATCAAATGCAGATGCGTTGTGACTCCTGAGGACTAATGTGGAATGCATCGTTTCCAGTAAAAAGGGTCTCCGGTTTTCTACACTCATCATACGAAACACAGCAGTTATAAGCCGCTATTTTACGCTGGTACTCTATGAGAGCGTGGTCCCACCCCAGTTAAGCCGACTAATTCATCTTACAACCATAATATAGCTACAGCATGGCTCTACCACGCAATAATTTGGCATTGGGTAGTCGTACTTTAACAACATCATAATATATTTAATAATATCGATAGATCGATAAAGCGTTTATTTGTTTTTCTAATCACACACGTAAATTCAGTGAATAAACTAGATACAAAGCAGAGTATTATGCAAAAAAATTAACATAAACTTTAGATCTAAATATAGGTACATATGTGTTGCAGTTTAACAAATGGGTCCTAGCTCAGCGACTAACATTGCTCAGAGGGCAAACACTTATTTTCAGCTATTACTCTCGAGATGGCGAGAAAATGAGCACAATACAATCAAAAAAGAAAGAAAAGAACATTTATTTGCACGTTAATATTATTGCAGTGTAAATATGTGTGAATGATGTGTCGTTTCTGCCCTAAGACTTACATCTTGGGTTCAATTTAGTAAAAAATACTGAAAGGATGTGTAATTGTAAGACTGCGTACCAGGTAAGGCTAGTACCTAAATGACTTAGCCAACCATTATAATACAATAATAAATCAAGCCGACGAACTGATGTTGTCCGATATACTTGCATTATTTCCTCGATTGAGAATAAAAATGTAAATTGCTTTAACCATACAACAAAGGACCAAGTAGAAAAAGCGAAAAAAATATATCAGTAAAACAATTCTTGTAATTACTAGAAGTAACTAGAAAAAAAATGATTAAGAACTAATAATATTAACAGATCAATAACTATTATATAGGAACCATTCGTTTTAATAAATTCAGCATGTTAGATATTTATTAGACACATTACGATCATGACGTAGTGTCGATTGCAATGTTACCGGCATTTCGATTGCTTATAAGTATCTTATAAAGTCGTTTTATCTCCTCAATTACTTAATCGATGCAAAACTCCATTTATCACGGCAACCACTATCATTATATATGTATAAATCTGTCTATCTATCTATCTATACATCGATAAACTAATATAACCCAATACATCATTCAAAGCTATCTTCTTTCTTCTAGAGTTCAATATCTTAAAGACAGATGCGATTGACTATGGCTGCAAACATATTTATTTTAACTATGGCATTTTCGAGCCAGTTAAACCTTAAAAATATATTAGATAACAAAACATTTAAAGTCACAATAATAATAATGCCCTTCGGACCGCAGTCTGATCACGGTGGTCAGACACACCACAACGAGGCTTAGCCATCTGCGCAGCGCAGTACAGGCCTATACTCGTAGTCGTAGCGCTCGAGTGTATGCGCAAACACAAAAAGCAGCTTAATGCTGCTGTGTTTCGTATGGTGAGTGAGAGAACCGGAACCATTTTTACTGGAAACGAGGTATACCATTTTAGTCCTCACGGGTGACAACACATCTGCATTTTGATTTTTAATCGATTATAGATGTATATGTCTATGGGCCGCAGCAACCACTTACCATCAGGTGGAATGTGTGCTAGATTGTCAACCTATCCTATAAAAAAAAACACATGTGCATTCTCTGTTCCCGCACTTTCATAGTCCGATGGGACGGTAATTAGACACGATCGAAGAGAGATCAGGCGCAGTACTATACTACAGTTTTATGCGTTTTCCAAATCATGTGGGTTATCGCCAACTTATTGAATTCGGGCAACTACTTAGAATTTCTTGACAAAAAAACAATAACTGATTTTGGCCCTGACCCTGGATTCGAATCCGGGACATCATGCTCAACAACCGCGTTCATGACCATTGACTAGTGGACCAACGAGACAGTTATATAAACATAGCCTCGTCGTAAAAGTATAAAATATATGTAAAATATGTCAACAGTTGGAGTGACGAGCTAGGAAGATTTGCAGGAAGTCTTTTTTTATAGAATAAGGGTGACAAACGAGCAAACAGTCCACCTGATGGTAAGTGGATGCTGTGGCCCATTGTCATCTACATTTATCCTCGATTAAGAATCAAAACTCAGATGCGTTGTCTCCCCTGAGGACTAAGATGGAATGCCTCGTTTCCAATAAAAAAAGGGTCTCCGGTTCTCTACACTCAGCTTACGAAACACAGCAGTATTAAGCTGCTATTTTACGCTGGTATTCTGTGAGAGCGTGGTCCTTCCCCGGTCGAGCCGACCTATTTATGCCTACGTACTCGTATAATAGTCGATGGATGCAGGTGGCTTAGGAACGTGTTATGTGGCATTCCGTGGGGGAGGTCGCTGTCCAGCCGTGGACCATTAGCCGTACTGATGATAGTGATGATGATATTTTAAATTACCACAGGTAATTAATAGTATATGTGTACTACTTTAACAGTATAGATTACTGTGAAGGTTCTAAACGTCTATGAGAAGGCTTCAAGAATCTTATGAATTAAAAATAATATAGAATCTTGCATATCAATTACGTTTAAAATTTGCATTTAAAATTAACTCTATCTTTGTGTTGATATTTTTCTGTGATTATTTATTTTCTCAATGAGGATGTTTTAAAAATAATCAAGTTGAATTTCAGAACAGTCAAGTGCATCTTTGAAAGGTCGCTAATGTGTTCTAGCCGGTTTTTAAAATTATTCTTTCGAGGGTGATTTTAAGAGTACATTATAAACTTGTAAACGGTAGCTGTAAGTATAACTCGTTTTAGTGTTTCTATTACTTGAACTAATGTACTCTACTAAAATACTAATATAATATAAGCCGGCAATAAGGTTTTAGATGAAAATATAATAAAATACCGAAACACTTTAGTGGGTATTCTGCTATTTGGCAAATTATATACGAGTGGGTAAAAAGTTGTCTCTCGTCAGACGAACTCGTAGATAAATAAAGATCGTTCATTAGATGGTTTATTAAATAGAGATGTAATACTAATTATCTTTCATGTCGTTTGTGGTGAGAAATAACTAAATTATTATTATTATTATTATTTAATTACATGCTATCTGCGTAAGCGCGACTGATCATGATCTGATGAAGTTCCCAATTATTTTTGTATGTTTTTATTTAAAAGAGTCCCATATAAATTTGAAAAAAAAAATCCATACCTAGGGCCAATAGGGGTTGAGTTTTTAGTGTCGCATTTACATTTTATACAAGTTATTTTTTTAAAATTTATACTTCTAATTTTTATACGGCTATTTAAAATGTGCTCGGCGATACCTCATGTAGCGATATCGGATACCATGAGATAACTCACGTGCCCAGGAATAGAATTTCAAAGACAAGCTAAGACATGTTCCAAATTCCAAAGCATTCTTAGAAATGACAAGAGGTGGTGTGCCCAACTGTGGGGTGACCTTTAATTATCTTTAAAACTTGTTTAAATTTTTTACTGTTTCTTTAATTATCGTCATGTTTTGCTCTCCCTCCCCTACACAACTAATTTGAATGAACGGAAGTCTGTGGCGACTGAGCGGGTTTCGTTACGCTTGTTTTTTTTTAAATAAAAGTGAAAGTAACCTTGAACACATTCAGCCGGTTTTTTGTTTTAACCTTGGCTTTGGCCTTATGGTGTTGCATTGGTCATTAAGTGTGCGTAATTTTCGATTAGGTAAAACTTACGTCATTCATTTGTGTGCGGATTTTATTTGCAACACCAAAACGAGAAAATTAATACTAGGTATAATATAAAAATGTGTGTTTTGTACGTACCGAGTAGTTGTGTAATAATAATGTACGTGTAGGTAAAATAGTCACCTTAAGCTTTGTCGCCGTATAAAACCAAAACTACGAGAAGGACAGAGACAAAAACACAAAGTCGTATAATATAACTAATATATTAAAAAAAATAGCAAACAAGCTTTGGCGATAATTAGGAACACTTCGAAAACACTACCTAAATAAACGAATTACACTACACCATACTAAAATCCTGGCGCCTTGACTACGCACGTGTGCAATATTATTATACCTTATTTCCCACTACGTAAAAAAAAGCGGCCAAGAGCGTGTCGGGCCACGCTCAGTGTAGGGTTCCGTAGTTTCCCGTCCATCACAGTAAGTGTTCCCACTTATGAGTTTGTACAAAAACTGTTGTTTCCATCCAAGTTCAAAATAATTTTCCTAGAAAGTCCTTATAAAGTTCTAGTTTCCAGATTTTTTTCATATTTTCTAAACTTATGGTTCAAAAGTTAGAGGGGGGGGGGACACATTGTTTTTTACTTTTGGAGCGATTATTCCCGAAATGATTGACATTATCAAAAAATGATTTTACTAAACCCCTATTCATTTTTAAATACCTTTCCAACCAAATATATCACACGTTAGGGTTGAAATTAAAAAAAAATCACTTCCCACTTTACATATAAGGGGGCTACCCTAATAAAACATTTTTTTCCAATTTTTATTTTACCACTTTGTCGGCGTGATTGATACACATATTGATACCAAATTTCAGCTTTCTAGTGCTAACGGTCATAGAGATTAAGCGAGGACGGACAGACGGACAGACAGACATGGCGAAACTATAAGGGTTCCTAGTTGACTACGGAACCCTAAAAACAATACAGAAAGAAGTCTTCTAAATATTATAGAGTGAGTTTTGTTCAACATAGTTAATATGTAATACTAATTGATGATGAATGTCATGATGAATGCTAACGTTTTTGTTATACTCTGCTTATACCTGGACATGGTGCAACTTGGTAATAAACACACGAGGTTCTAGAGACCGAAGAATGGCAGTACATTTATTTCTTCATCTTTCTTCCATTGTAGCAGGTTTTGCTATACACATTTGCCAGTCACATTTTTCGACACCCGTTGGACGAAATGGAATCATAGAATTTCCAACACTTCAACATGACGAAAAATAAAAACATTTCCCTCAGCATGAACTAGAAATGTTTGCTTACAGCCTTATATTATAAAAAGGTAGCAAAGAGGCCCGTCTATACATAGCTTTACGGCGTCGGAAGCTCGCTCCATTTACTACGACATGCATTGTCTGAACAAAACCAGTCTACTGTCGACCTATTTACTGTAAAACGATCCTACCGTAGCAGCCTTTGTGCACGAGCAGAAATAATTTAAACTTAAACAGTGCTCATGTTTTTGTTATACTCTGTTTATATTTAAATAAAAAACTATACAGAAAGAAGACGAGTCGAATAGATAAGTTTTGTTTAACATATATCCTATACCTTTAAACGAGCAATTCTTGTATATAAATATATATATAATCGGAATCTCGGAAACGGCTCCAACGATTTTCATAAAATTTTGTGTGCAGGGAGTTTCGGGGGCAATAAATCGATCTAGCTAGGATTTCTTTTTAGAAAATGTCTTTTTGCCCGTGTTTTTAGGCAATGAAAAACTGCTACAATGTCGTTAGAATAAGAACGTAAATTTTGACAGTTTGTTAATGATTACAAATAGCTTAATTGGTATATTGGGCGGTCACAAAATCGTAATACCATGGTTCGAGCCCAGACCGACCGACTTTTTTAAATTTTTTTTCAAGTTCCTTTCTTTTTTGAGAAAATCTAGTTTTTCGAGCCCTTTTTTTAGTATTTTTTAAAAACACGAATATTTAAATTAAACTAATTGCACTCATGATTTTTTATTCAAATAACCAGTTCAGTTTTTTCTATTATGTCGCTAAGATCAAAAAATATTATTCGTATTTCATTAGTATGTAATTTGTGTCTAAATATAATTTCCAAAACACACGAATTAAAAAAAAACCGAACGAAAAATACCGAGCAAAGCTCGGTCAACCGGGTACTTGTTAATAATACTTGTTGATGATGAAAGATATGATGAATGCTCACATTTTTGTTATACTCTGTTTATATTTAAAAAAAAAACTATACAGAAAGAAGTCTAACAACAACAACATTATAAAATAAATTTTGTTCAACATAGATTGTTAATAATACTAATTGAAAGTCATTTATTACTTTTCCCGCTGATTCAGATTAAGCCACTATTATGAGAAGAACCAGCAAGAAATCCAGCCGGATTTAACATACTATTAAAAATAAGCAGCAGCGCGTGCTCCGTATGTTCCGATCTTAGAGGCATAGTGAGCTTCGTTGAGACTGGCTGCCGTGACTGGAATTCGGCCTGAAGTTTTTTTTTATAGAATAGGGTGACAAACGAGCACACAGACCACCCGATAGTAAGTGATTGCTGCGGCCCATAGTCATCTACATCTATCTTCGATTACGAATCAAAATGCAGATGCGTTGTCACCTGTGTGATCCAAGATCGAATGCCTAGTTTCCCGTTTTCCAGCTTAATGCCGCTGTGTTTCGAGTTGTGAGTATAGAGATCCGGAGACCCTTTTTTACTGGAAACGAGACATTCCATCTTAGTCCTCAGGGGTGACAACGCATTTGCGTTTTGATTCTTAATCGATGATAAATGTTGTCTATGGGCCACGGCATCCACTTACCAATTTTGGACAGTGTGGTCGTTTGTCACCCTTATTCTATAAAAAACGGTATTTATATAAAGTAAACTTATATGCTTCGGTACGTGTCACTATGTATGTCACTAAGCTCCTCCAATACGGTTGGACCGAATACTTTTTCGTGTGTTTAAATTTGTTTGTTACTCTGGATGGTTTAGATTGACAATTGGACCCGGTAGATGGCGCTGAGTCGGGGTTCAGAAATCACCCATGCGAAGCCGCGGCGGAGAGCTAGTTTTATTATTTTATTAAAAGTTAAAGTTTAGACAGAATAATCACATAGAAAGAGCAAAGAGGTTATCAAGAATTTACATTTAAGGTTATGATTACGTCATAAGGTCGTTTGTGGCACGCAGTCTATTAATCCGGATGTAAAAAGACAAATTGGGATTAGTTATATTTGGTTACGGCAAATTAAACCTTATCAATTTGTCTAGCTGTTTATGGTGTTGTAAATAACAGCTGTGGCCTTTAAATCAAGTTTAATTTTTGTGTTGTGAAATTGTAAATGCAGGTATCTTAATTAATTGAACATGCATGGTGACCATACTTGTATTATCTCGAAAAACTAAGGCACGTAAGTGTAATATGGTCACCTTAATATAACCCACCACAATATAACCACCCTATAAAACCATAACTGGGAGAAGTACAGGACAAAAACACAAAGTCGTATGCTATAACTATTATATTAAGAAACAATAGCAAAAAAGCTTTGGCTATAATTAGAAACACTTCGAAAAATCTACTCAAAACAACTCCCTACACTACACCATACTAAAATCGACTAAAATATTTACTAATAATGTCAACTGTCAAAACGGTGTCGATAAAGCATCGTCCTTTTGACCCTTTATTATTTGATTAAAAGATGAGCTGTTGTATCACAAAGCCATCTATGCAATGAAGGCTTTATTCAAGGCTGTTTTTGAGTTACAAGAAAGTGACCACATTAACCGGAAGATCCAATTACCCTTACGTACCATATTATAGATAATGTACTAAGACCATGGCGTTCATCTTTTGCAGAATATATCTATTCACATACTGTCATACTACACACAAGGAGGCTTACCTCACTCTACGACTCTAAATTACTAATTAACTAGTGATCTGTCTTGTATACAGTAAAATGTATAACCTTTAGGGGAAGAGCGCTGCTGTGTGAAACACAAATACGAGGGCGGCACTGAAAATTTCGGGAATCAAGAAAGTGACACAACATTACTATTTAAAAATGTATTTATTGCTTTTCGAAGTATTCTCCGCGAAATTTGACACATTTTTTCGTACGATAGAACCAATCATTGAAGCAACCACTCCATTCGGAAGTTGGGGTCTCCAAAATGGACGTTTTGTAGGCGTCAGCAGCTTCTTCAGGTGATGAAAATCTCTGTCCACGCAATTTATTCTTTATTTTAGGGAAAGTATAGAAATCATGAGGGCTTAGGTCGGGGCTGTACGGCGTATGGTCTAATAATTTTATGTTTTCTTGCTCTAAAAACTCTTTTGTTCTGTGTGCGCTGTGAGAACTCGCATTGTCGTGATGGAGGATGATGCGGCGGTTGCAGTCCTCTTTACGGAGTTCAGAAACGACCTGTGGCAAACAAATGCTAGTTTACCATTCTGCATTAACCGTTCTTTATCCCTCAAGAGGAATAGTCTTAACATGGCCAGTTTTGGAGACAAACTTGGCCACCATTTTTTTACAACGCTCCGTGAACGAACAATTTTTGTTGGCTTTAACTCATTTTCGAACACCCAAACTCGTGACTGGTTTTTTGTTTCGGGTTCGTACGCATATATCCAGGATTCGTCACATGATACGGTGTTGTATACAGCATTTGAGGATCCTGCGTGGAATCTTTCGAGAGTTCTGACGCACTATTTTGCTCTTCACAGAGCGAATGCGGTATCCATCGGGAAAACAACTTTTTTACACCTAATTGTTCATACAAGATTATTTGTATTTGACTCATGCCAATGTCTAAAGTTGCCTGAATTTCGCGGTATGTCACATGTCGATCTTCCTCAATCAGCTTACGCACAGCATCAACGTTTTCTTGGGTAACTGCAGTTTTTGGACGACCTTGACGGGGATCATCACTGAGCCTGACTGACACGTCCACGTTGAAAGTCAGCAAACCAGCGATAAATTGTGGTTTTGGATGGGAATTCATCACCAAATGCAGAAATCATCCAGTCAACACACTGTTTTTGTGTTAAACTACTTCGAAAGTCGTAATAAATCATCGCTCTTGAATTTTCTCGAGTCAATTCCATTTTCTCAACGACTAAACAAGTTTGACAAAACCTTGTGACAAGACCGAGAATCTTTTTTTTAAATAAATAAATGGTATTCGATTTTTAAAACCAAGGAGTTTTCAATTAAAAAGATTTTAATATGACAGGAACAGTGGAAATATTCCATTCCCGATACTTTTAGTGCAGCCTAGGTATTAAGATATCTAGTTAAGACACAGATGTTCACTGAATTGTATTTATTGTTAAGCAAGGTTTAGACGAAGCTAGTGCTGGGTACCAGTGAAACTGGCCGCCAGCGCTGGCTTGCTATTGGCCTCGTATAAACAGTTTTTCAAGACAAGCCAGCGCTGGCACCGGGAATAGAGCGCCTGCCTATTTTTCAAGCCAGTGACCTCCGCCCGCGTGCCCCGCAAACCACGTGCCAGAATAAATAATTTGTAATACAAACATTTTACTAGTGATATTGTACCAATTCCTATATTTGATGTATGTAGGTATACGATAAACATTATTTTTTTATTTTCATTATATCATTAATTTAATACAACGATTTACAAGAATAATCTATTGATGACATGAATCCATTTGGCCTCATCTAAACAACACGGGCCAGGCCAGCGCTGGCTGGTCTGAGGACTGGCGCTAGCGTTACTGGCTTCGTCTAAACCTTGCTTTAAGCTGTATTTCAAAGTGTTTGTACCCTAGAAATTAAGATATTATTTGCTTAGTATTATTTGGTAGATATTATTAGGTCACTTTCTTATTACTTAAAAAATACAGCCTTGTATAGATGACTTTGAGATACGATAGCTCTTCATCATTCAATCAAATAATAAAGGATCAAAAAGGTGATGCTTTATGGATGCTATTTTGGTGGTTAACATTATAGTAAATATTTCAGTCGATTTTAGTATGGTATAGAGAGAGTAGTTAGTATTTTTTTTAAAGTTGATTTTTCGAAGTGTTCATGGTTATTGCCAAAGTTTGTTTCGTTTTATTTCTTAGTATATTAATTACAGTATACGACTTTGTGTTTTGTCTCTGTCCTCCTCCTAGTTTTGGTTTTGTAAAGCGGTAAAGCTTAAAGTTACCATATTACCCTCACGTACCTTAGTATAAAACAAAGTCGATTTCCGCCGTCTGTACGATTAAATCTTTTAAACTACGGATTTTCTTTCTACGGATTGACTTTCGGATTTTGATGTAATTTTTATCAATAGACAGAATGATTTAAGGTGAACGTGTATATATATATATATATATATATATATATATATATATATATATATATATATATATATATATATATATATAATACTTGTATATTGTAACATTGCACCCGTGCGATAAGTAGTAAGTAGCTGTTACAGTTCATGGATAGGTATATACAGTCAACATCTAATAAAGAAGGTTATAGATGATAGATGCATAGATAACTCTGAGGATTAAGATGGAATTTTACACGCGTTTACGATTTTATACATGGTAGAGCCACCCTGCAACTATATCATGGTTGTAGCATGAATGGGATGGATCGACCTGGGTAGGACCACGCCCTAACAGAGTACCAGCGTAAAATAGCAGCTTAATACTGCTGTGTTTCGTATGGTGAGTGTAGAGATCCGGAGACTTTTTTTACTGGAAAGGAGACATTCCATCTTAGTCCTCAGGGGTAACAAACGCCTTTTGAATCCTAATCGAGAATAAATATAAATGATTAAGGTCCACAGCATACACTTACCAGGCATATACCTATCAGGTGGACTGTGTGCTCTTTTGTCGCCCATACTCTATTAAAAATACAAATACATACACGTATAAATATAAAGATAAATATATCCCTATTTAGTAACTAAATCGAAATAAATGTTTTAATTATAGGTTAGTTTAGTTTTAAATATGTAAATGTATACAAGGTACATAATTCATTCATATTACACGTCAATTTGTTATAACTACAAAAGACAAAATAGGAGATTTAATTTTTGTCTTAAAATAGCGTTTAACTACCGTGCAGTGGCGGTGTAAGAGTATCCACCAGCCCATACCATCTCGTGGATGCCGTAAGAGGTCACATAGGGAAACAAATCACAAGATGTGCTGCAACGTCTTCGTAATAACAACTAAAACTAAAAAATGCGCTGGCCAAAATTAAGATAGAACGTCTCTGTACCAGTAAAAAGGGTCTTCATTTCTCTACACTCACCACAAGAAACAACACTATGACACATTATGATATTACATACATTATGTATAGTATATACAGTATTATGATATTTTATTATGGTTTTCCGTGATTTATTTATCTATACTACTTCACATTAATGACTCACTTAACTTTATTACTTTGCTCGATTTAATTTTTTGTTCATTCAGGGCTTCCCCAGATACTTATTTAGGTAAATAAAATGATGTTATTTGTTTCTTTCGCTCTAAGCGTTTCAACCTACTTTTGTCCTTTTCCATCGCACTTCAATAAATGAATAATTATGGGACACAATTTCCGGGTGTTTCTTAATAATCTATTATAATATTGTCCCAGTACATTTCCTGTAGTTTACAACACACTGACGTTTTCGTTTCAATTAGTCATCTGGCTGCGGTTTAAACTTTTGAAGTCTGTCTATGTAGCTGTGATATTTATTGGTAAATAGAAGTGCGGGATATCGGATTGAATTGACCGTGTAGTTGGTGTAAGATTATCCACTAGCCCATATCGTCCCGTGGGTGTCGTGAGAGGCAACAGAGGGATACTGAACCAGCTAGGGTTGCCAACCGAACTATAATATATGATAATGAAATGAAATGAAATGAAGCGAAGATTTATGTGCTTTGAAAAAGGGTACATGCTATTCATAAATGGCTATTTCAGCTATTTATGAATGGCATGAAAATACATTTTTATAATTAAGTTTACTATATTAAAATATCGAATTAAATTGAAAATATTTGCATATTAGCAATACTAATACCAATACATACAAATTTAAATACCACTAAAGATAAAATGCAATTAAAATATAGAACTACTATCGTGTCACATCATGTCAAATCTAGGTAGTCATTCACATTATAATCTGATGATATCGTACTATATTTCAGTCAATTGTTCTATGTATTATAGAAAAATAATATGGTAAATAAAATACTATATTTTTATCCTTAATTTAACTCTCGCGCTTTTTTATATTAACTGTGATTAAAAGTCTGAAACAAGTAGATATTATGGAATATTTTTCCATCATGAATGTAAAATTAGAAGAAGAAAGAAAAGGAGCATGTATTAATTTAATTTAAAGTTAATTGTTAATTTATTTTAATATGAATCTAAATTGCTTAGACCTATAATTATTTTAAAGGTAAGGTGGTTAGATCATCGATGACCAAAGCAAAGAGCAATAACAAATATATATTGAAAAATATATGAAAAATATAAATAAATGTGTACTTTTTTTCTTGAATTTCTCAAAAGTAGGTACTATATCTTTTTCGGGAAAAATACTATATTTGTTCAAAAAAAGGTGGCAACCCTATCAGCTACGTCAACTATGCTAAGTATTCGTCTATAAAGCAATATGTTTACCTGTGGACTCTTGATAGGCTGTAACTAAAACAGAGCAGGAAAGTAGAAAAAAGATATTAAAAAATATATATAATATTTTTTGTAACAACCTGTATATGAACCACTTAAAGGCTCAGGGCTTCTCTAATTTTTGAAAAGGCTATGGAGCAATTAGTCTACTGCATTACTTAAGTACGTGTTGGCATTCCCTAGTCATGCAAGTTTTCCCACGATATTTTCTTTCGCCACCGAGCACGTGGTAAATCAGTACTTAAAATATCAATTAACAATTTCATTGGTGATTTTTGAAATCAAACTTGGGTAGACCCGGGTGAAAACTAAGATAGAATACTTCGTTATCAGTAAAAAGGGTCACAACAGCATTAAGCTGCTATTTTGCGCTGGTATTCCGAGAGAAAGTGGTCTTTCCCCGGTCGAGCCGACTCATTCGTGCTACAATAACGTAGCTACAGCGTGGTCCTACTACGTTAAAGTTGTAGTAAAGCGTTATTAATATCCTTTTAACCTGACAAAAATAGACAAATAAATTTTAATCTTTATTTTCTTTATATGCTGATGACCTTTTTACCGTCGGAAAAAAATAGGGTGTAACATGTGAACGGAGTGAATTAAATATTTTCGAAATTAAAATCACATCCATCTTGATACTTTAATCATACTTTACCATACTTTACGAACGGCAATAAAACAATAAATTTAGTAGGTATCTTTGACCTTGCCACTTCGCAGGGTCGCAGGCTCAAGAGCAAAGAGCAAAGCAATGGTTCAAAAACATTTTTCAAACTTTTAATTCAAAATTTTTGTTTTTATTTTTTTTTGTTAAATATCAGTGCAGGCTTTTACTCCGTTCACATGTTACACCCGATTTTTTCCAGACGGTAAAAAAGTCGTCCAGTATAGAAATCTGGTTTGCATGTGCGCATTTTTTCTCCTCCTAATTTGACCGATTTTAAAAAGTTCATAAAAATCGAAAAAGTTAAGAACCATCCGTGGTTCTTAGCTATAGTTGGACCCGGTAAATGGCGCTGTTGTCGAAATCACACGTGCGAAGCCGGTGCGGATCGATAGTATCAGTATAGATTACGCATTTGTTAACTGACACATGAGACATGAGTATAAACGCGCTAATTTCTCGCTCCATTGGCTAATTGGGTTATTAGGCGTTACAGGAATGTACCACTACTGGAATAACAAACAAATAGCTAAAGAGATTATATTTCTTATAGAGATAGCGGTTGGTGTTGACGTTGCTCTGCTCTTTCCGGTAGGTGGCGCAATGAGTTAACTCTGAATTTAATGACTTTTTACAGAGTAAATAAAAAATATTAATTACTAGACCAAAATGCCAGCTATCGTTAACAGGTTTTTTAATTTGAAGTAATAAACAAACGAGGACGTTGGGTAACCAAAGTGTACGTCCTAGATGACTAGAGGAGTGAAGACGATATGAAATGCTGGAAGTCAATAGATGTAGGTGACTCAGGACTGTGCTTTATGGCAAAGAATGCCACTGAAGAATGGCAATGGGTGAGACCTATAATCAGATGTTGATTTCTGGGCTATAATATTAATATTATATATAATATTTTTATACGTGGAAGAGCCATGCTGCAGTTATATTAGTGGTATAGTTGTAGCACGAATGGGTCGGCTCGACTAGGGAAAGAACAAGCTCTCACAGAATATCAGCGTGAAATAATAGTTTAATGCTGCTGTGTTTCGTATGGTGAGTGTAGAGAATCGGAGACCCTTTTTACTGGAAACGAGGCATTCCATCTTAGTCCTCACGGGTGACAACGCATCTGCATTTTGATTAGTAATCAAGGATATATGTAGATGTCTATGGACGACAGCAACTACTTACCATCGGGTAGAATGTGTGCTCGTTTGTCACCCTATCCTATAAAAAAATATAATAATGATGATGATATAATTTAAGGCCTACACGCAGATATCTTTTTTAGTATTTGAATTTTTACTTATCAGAAAAAATAAATCATTAATAGCCACCCAGGACCTAGCACAATACGTTTCCAACCGAGTCAATAGGTCGATTTAACTAGCAATAAGTGTGCCAAGGTCTGCTGGTAATGACCACGGGAACTGTCAACTGTGCCTCTACTGCTTTATAATTATAGTAATTCAGCCGCCAATTGATATGTGTTGCTTATTAATTTTCTGAGACGTATAATTTGTCGCGATGTAATGATTTTAGAAAATCTCCGTAGGTTCTGTTAAATTTTGTAAATATATAAGAGCGTCGCGAACTTTTTAATAGTTACCTACTTTTAAAAAACGTTACTTACAAACTAGAATTACCTACTGTAACGTGGGGGCAGTTTATATACATAATACACATAAACACTCACGCCTGTAACCCAGAGGGGCAGGCAGAGACCACGGACTTCCATTTGGCACGATCCTGACATACCTCTTTCGCCTGCTTTACATCCATATATCTACGCATACATGCTCGTCGGTTAAGGGTACTTCTAACGTGGCCCATTTTCAAAATATCGCCAATTTGGTCGATAAACTTTTTTCTAGGGCGTCCCTTCCCGACTCGGCCGTTCACATCTGCCATATAAATTTGCTTTGTCACTCTTTCCTCATTCATTCTTTCTACATGACCAAACCACCGAAGCATTCCTTTCTTAATCCTGGTCACAACATCATCTTGCATACCACATTTATCTCTTATCACGAAATTTCTCACCCTGTTATTCAGATTCAACCCTAGCATATTCCTTAAAGACCGCATTTCTACAGCATTTATCTACTTTCGTGCTTCTTCTGCCACACCCAGCTTTCACTACCATACATTAAAGTAGGGACTAACACAGCATTATGAATTACCATACGTGCCTTTTTTGACACATTCTGGTTCTTCATAATAGAGTGTAGTGCCCCATTCACTCTATTCCCTGCATTTACTCGTCGTTCTATATCCTTGTCATATCCACCATCCCTGCTAAATACACATCCCAAATACACAAACTCATCCACTTGCTCAATTAACTCTCCTTCTATTCTTATTTCACATACCGTTTTGCTTTCTTCTCTTTCAAAAACCATCACTTTCGTCTTACTTGCGTTCACTTTCATTCCCTTTTCTTTTAATTCCCAGTTCACTAATGTAACCATCATTTGCAACTCAGCCGCCGATGACGCAAATATGACTTGATCATTGGCATACAAAAGGCATTTGACGGTTAACTCGCCCATTCTTAACCCACATTATTCATCTTTCAAAGTTTACAAACACCTGTCCATAAATAGGTTGAATAGCCAAGGGGAAGCTACACAGCCCTGTCGGACACCTTTTTGGATGCCAAACCAGTCCGAGTAGAACCCATTGATCCTGACACAAGCACTAGAGTCCCTATAAAGAGACCTTAATGCCTGTATCAAACCAGCGCTCAACCCATATGAGTTCAGTGTTTGCCATAACACATTCCTGTCCACTCTGTCATAAGCCTTTTCCAAGTCCATGAACGCACAAAAAACTTTCTGCTTTTTGGCCAATAACTTCTCCGCAATCATGCGCATGGAAAAGACTTGATCTGTACACCCCATTCCCTTTCTAAAACCCGTTTGTACATCCCAAATTATTCCATCAGTTTCTTTCATAACTCTTTCAATTAACACCTTAGCATACAGTTTACCCACAAATACTAAGCAAGCTGATTATGAAGCTGATGATTATATTTATGTACATAATAAATTTCATAAAACATCTAGAGCCGGAACAATTATTTGTAGGTCATACAAATACCTCCTCCGTGCTAGATTCGAACCTGCGGCCCCCTGCGCAGCCACTCATAGCTAAGTACCCAATTACTTATAAAGTCTATGTTAGGATACTATAGTTTATAAAAAAGTAATGCCCTGACTTCAAGAAAATATTTTATACTTTACAATTAATTTACAATTTTACATTTTTTAAAGTTTCCTTTTCACTGGTCAAAGGAATATGATAAGTTCACCATAACACCTAGAACGTTGTTTTAATACTAATTATCACAACCTAAGGGGTGAAGTTTTTCTTCAAATTCATATGAGTGACATTCGAAGTAAGCTATTTAATTTAAAAAGAAAACAATAAAATAGGTTCATAAACTAGGAAGTTATTTTTAATAATAATCTTTACTAAAACTTATATAAGTTACGACCGAATTGTTGCACTGATTCATAAACTAAGATTAATATTGTATTTTAAGATATCCGTATCCCACACAATTGTACATTATCAAAATTTAAAGCAGATTTTTTATAATAATATGTATATTGAAAAATCTGCTTTAAAATTATATTTTATAATTATATATATGTTCTTTTTTAGTATAGATATGTTCGAGCACACCCAGTAATATAATATGCAGAATAATTAATTTGCTCCTATTTATGTAAGTTATTTAAAAAAGAAACTATGGTACAAAGCTTCCATCTGATCATTATTACAATACATTCATAACAAGATAATATGCAAATACTCCGTACAAGGTTTACTTATTATTTTATTAAAATACGGAAGTATTGTTATTAATGATAAAATACACACAAGACATCCTTGATTTCAATATTGCAAACCGTAAATGTAATATTCTATTACATCAAGCAACTAATTGACAATTGACATTAACAATTCATTTCAAAATGTAATGAAGCTATAACCCTGTTTAATAATTAAATCAATACCTAAAATACATTGTGTATCTTCTATGATATCATGACAACGCCCGTCGCGAGAGGTAATTTAACATTAACATGTTTATTGATATTTATTGGATCTCACATTTTATACTTGATTATTATTAATTATCCTTAACTAAAATTAAAAATTGTAAAAATCACCGAACCAAAAATAGCTGATGGTCTTAGCTGAATCATAGCTAAGAACATTATCATCTAAGTTACCATAAATATAAAAACAAACAAAGAGCAAATTGATTTATCCGTTTGGGAGAATCGATGCCACAGACAGACATACAGATCCTCACGTTAAAGGAATATGCGACGGGATAATAGATTTTTTTATAAAAGTTATGATGACAAGTAACGTCCACCTTTTGGTAAGTGGATACTGTGGCTCATAGAAAAACGTAGTAGAGCCGCCACATTGCAGCTATATTATAGTTGTAGCACGAATAGGTCAACTCGACCGGGGAAGGACCACGCTCTCACAAAATACTATAATAATAATAATAATAATAATTCTTTATTATCAACAAAAATATATCACAAAAGTTTTTTGAAGTCTCTGACTCCCAAACTAGACGAGTCTGTATCTTAGAAATCAGCGGCCTCTCCCGGAGTTGTAATACAGGTAACACTAATAGAACTATGCATGTTTTAATTATTACAGTACAAACAAAAGAAAAGTAAACAATTTAAAATTAAAAAATTAAATAAAAAAATTATAATGTAATAAATTTTTCTATATGTGTTTTATTTAATACCAAACATCAGCTATACTATACGTATGTGTATTATATATATATATATATATATATATATATATATATATATATATATATATATATATATATATATATATATATATCCGTAGTATTACGCTGCTATTTTACGCTACTATACCCACATATATATATATATATATATATATATATATATATATATATATATATATATATGTGGGTATAGTAGCGTAAAATAGCAGCGTAATACTACTGTGTTTCGTATGATGAGTGTAGAGAACCGGAGCCCTTTTTACTGGAAACGAGGCATTCCATCTCAGTCCTCAGGGATGACAACGCGTCTGCATTTTATTTCTTGATTTAGGATAAATGTAGACGTCTATGGGCCACAGCATCCACTTACCATCAAGTGGACTGTGAGCTCGTTTCACTCCTATTCTATTAAAAATAAGACACCTACATCTATCATTGAAAAATAATCAAAACGTAGATGCATTGTTACTTCCGAGGACAAAAATTGAATACTTTATCATTTTATCATCATCATCATTATCATCACAATAAAAGCCCTTCACAAGTCCGCTGCTGAACATAGGTCTTTCACGCAATGAAACAAAACACTGTCCTGAGCTACGTGCGACCCTTGACGCATCTGCATGTCATACCAAGTTTTCACTCTATCTACCGGTACGAAGCTTTCACTTGATAATGTTCGTTCCCCATCGGTTATCCAATCTTCGAGCTGCGTGGTCGGCTCATTGTCACTTCAGCTTAGATAATGCCTCATTACCAGTAAAAATGGTTGTCACGTACTATACGAAACACGGCAACATTATGCTGCTATTTTCCGCTGGTATTCGGTGCGAATGTTGTCCTTCTCCGGTAGGAGTCTTCACAATACAGGACAATACACTACAGTAGTTTCTTTTTAAAGAACAAGTCGTAAAATTAAAAATTTATACAACTAATTTCAAAATAATTAAAATGAGAACAGTCAAATAAATACGCATTATTAAGGATATCTCAAAACTACTGGTCAGATCTTGATTAAATTTATATGGGACCACACGAGCAGTACCAGTTTTCTTACAAAAAAAGTGTAATCAAAATTCGTTCACCTAGAAAAAGTTCTGAGGTAACACACATAAAGAAACATACAGTCAAATTGAATACCTCCTCCTCTTTAAGTCGTTAAAAAAAGAAGAAAATCAAAACTGTTTGAAATTCATTGATACTCCTACATCGTCACGGTATGGATATTAATATAATTTACAATAACATGTTAAAAACAATTTCCGCTACAAACATGCTAATGTCATCCTTAGCTATGGTGCATTTCATATAATAAAGTCAGTTAGACAGGAATCATGTCACGATCTACTATGCGTTGTGATATTAAAATAACTCACAGTTTATTGTGGACAAAAATATATTGCCACAAAGTACGCTCATCAATACTGCTGCTAATACTAGAGATACTACTCAAGTATATTGTTAAACAGGATATTTTTGTGTTTTAACATCATCAACATAAAACGATCAAATCCTCACCTAAGACCTCTGCTGAAGCTGAATTTCGAACGTCACTCCATCTAGTAGGGATGTATGTGCTGCAGACAGTTAATATAAACTTAATTTTTATAAATACATTATCTGTACTAGACTAGGCTAGGCGAGGTAGGGCTAGGACGCCCCTCTCGTTGAAGTTTACCAACACACATCTGAAGTTGGCTCGCCATGCCCACTCGAAGTGGCCGCCATAGGCCGGCCCTTCTAATTTTCAAATTATACATACCGTAATATAGGGTAAGTTTATATCAAGCGTGTAATAATAATAATAATAAGGACAATAATAACGTATGTTTATATTATAACCTTTCATAAATTTAAAGTATACCAAGGTGAACCATCCCATAAGTCTCACGTGTGTGTCCTTTTATACACTTTAATATAAGGTTTGTAGACCGTTTTGCTTTGTCTTATGTATACCAAGGGAGTGCAATTTACCAGCGTCTATCTTTCCGAACGATTAAATCGCTATCTTCAAGGCGTTAGTGCTTTTGTTGAGCTAAGACAGTGCGATTCACAATCTAGGCTCTAAGGCTTCTATGGCACTTATATCCACGATGAATGATTAAACAAAACAAAATGGTAGACCGATAAGCGCTAATGAAATAATAGACGAAATGAGAAAAAGTTTTTCACACAATGGTTTCCTACATAGAACCAGAGACTAGTTTTACTGGATACGACGCATTTTATTTTAGTCCTCAAGGATGATATCATCATCATCATCATTACAGCCCTTCACAAGTCCACTGCTGAACATAGGCCTCCCCCAAGTAATGCCACAAAGCACGGTCCTGAGCCACCTGCATCCATCGACTTCCTGCATATCTTGCCAGGTCGTCACTCCATCTAGTGGGGGGTTGCCCTACACTACGCCTACCGGTACGAGGCTGCCACTCAAGAACCTTTCTTCCCCATCGGATATCGGTTCTTCGAGCTATATGGCCGGCCCATTGCCACTTCAGCTTACTAATCCGTTGGGCTATGTCGGTCACTCTGGTTTTACTGCGGATATCCTCATTTCTGAGTCTATCACGCAGAGAAACTCCGAGCATAGCCCTCTCCATAGCTCGCTGAGCGACCTTGAGCGTCCTCATACGGCCAGCAGTGAAGGACCACGTCTCAGATCCGTAAGTCATCACTGGCAACACGCACTGGTTGTACAATCTAGTTTTTAGAGATTGAGGTATACCTGACGAGAAGATATGTCGTAATTTCCCGAACGCTGCCCAGCCGAGTTGAATCCGTCGATTGACCTCTCGGTCGAAGTTGGACTTACCTAGTCGGACTATTTGTCCCAGGTAAACGTACTCGTCAACAACTTCGAGCATAGTGCTCCCAACAACTACCGGCATAGGTGTGACATGGACATTGAACATGATCTTTGTTTTGTCCATGTTCATCTTAAGACCTATCCGTTGGGAGGCACTATTGACGTCATTGAGCATAGTGCTTAAGTCCTCCAGCGATTCTGCCATAAGGACTATATCGTCGGCAAATCGAAGGTGAGTGATGTACTCGCCATTGATGTCAATACCGTATCCTTTCCAGTCCAGTAGCTTGAAAACGTCTTCCAATGCAGCGGTGAAGAGTTTCGGGGATATAACGTCACCCTGTCTTACACCTCTCTGCAGTTGCATAGGTTTCGAGCTCTGGTTCTGTACTCGGATAGCCATCGTAGCCCTACTGTACAAACACTTCAGCACTTCGATATACCGACAGTCAACTTGGCACCGCTGGAGGGACTGTAGCACCGCCCAAATTTCGACGGAATCAAAGGCTTTCTCATAGTCCACATACGCCAGGCAAAGTGGCAGATTGTACTCTTCAGTTTTCTGTACAATCTGCCGCAGGGTATGTATGTGGTCTATGGTACTGAAGCCTTTTCGGAAACCGGCTTGTTCGGGAGGCTGGAAGTCGTCGAGTCTGCGTGCGAGACGATTCGTAATGACTCTCGAAAACAGCATATAGACGCGGCTCAGAAGGTAAATCGGTCTGTAGTTCTTTAAGAGAGCGTTGTCGCCTTTCTTAAAGAACAAGACCACCGCACTTCTGCTCCACGCCTCTGGAGTAGTGCCGCCATGGAGGGCGGAATTGAAAAGCTTCTAAAGGACTTCAAGTACCGGTGTTCCACCCGCTTTCAGAAGCTCCGCTGTAATTCCATCCTCGCCTGGGGCCCTGCCATTTTTATGGTGCTGGAGAGCCATTCTAATCTCGCTTAGACTGACGTCCGGGATATCATCGGAATAGTGTCGGATAAGACTTGCTCTTGGATCGTTACTCACACTTGCGTGTGGCTCCAATGATGATGTGTACAGCTGCCCATAGAACCTCTCAATCTCACTCAAAATCTCAGGTGTCCTGGAAACGATGCTGCCACACTCAGTCTTCAGCTTTGACAGGATGATAACGCAGCTGTATTTTGTTTCTTAATCGTGGATAAATGTAAATATCTATAGGTCACAGTATCCACTTATCATGTGCGCTCGTTTTTCACACATAATCTATTAAATTAAAACCTCCAAGCATAGTATGGTAAATTATTACTTAGAACTGTTATCCTGGGACACATTGTAAACAGGGCGTCACACCCTGTGCTGAAACCACAGATAATACATATAAATAAATTCCGCAGGCTTAGACCAGACTGGTAGGAACTGAGTGGTGAGGACTGGATGGCTGCAAAGATAATAAGGCCAAACCTAGTGCAATTGGCTGTTGACACCTTTAAACCATATAAGATAAGCGGAGATGATGGAATAATTCCCATCTAACTACAGAGTGAAAATCTTCAGAGCAAGATTTGCACGGAGATATATTCTAGAACGATGAACAATTGTCAAAGTTCTATTTATAGCTAAGGTTGGTAGAAGGGACTACGCTTTACCAAAGTCGTATAGATAACACATAATTATATTAGAGCGACAGTAGCCTAAGGGCAGGGCGCGGACCGCGAACTCTAAAAGGTCGTGAGTTCGAATCCGCCATTCGACTACTGACGTGAACCACTCGTAACACAAGCAATTTGAGCTTACCACGAGTGGTTAAGGGGAATATTAGTAATGTTTATAGCATTGTTAATATTCTTTTTTTTTAAATCAATAAAAATCAGCAGGCTTTTAGACCTTTGAGAACAGGGAATTGCAGTATTTTTATGATAATTTACCATATACTCGGTTAGGTAGGAAAACTCAGACTCAAATTCAATATCGAATTGAAATTGACAAAAAAAAAACAAAAAAAAATCTGTTCCTGAGTTTTTCGGTTAAGAAATTCTCAGCAGCTGCCTTGTGCCTCGGAAAACACGTAAAACCTTTGGTCCTGCGCCTGATCTTCTCTTCGGTCGTGTCGGTTTATCGTCCCATTGGATTATGAGAGTGAAGGAATAGAGAGTGCAGCTGTGCTTGCGCATACACTTGGGCACTATAATGCTGTCCTGCGCCGATGGCTAGCCGCCGTTGAGGCTGGCTGCCAGGTTGTTCGGTCTGGAGGACATTATGTCGCCTCTTACGACAACTTTGATACTATGTGTGGAGTTTGGGTATTATTGGATTCCCTAACCCCCGCTACTATACGTTAACAATATTGAATTATTATTTCTACGTAAACTGTAACTTACAATGAATATAAGGGGATTAGCATCAATACAATGCTAGGAGTGTCACGATTTATGGAAAAAATAATTATTTACTACAGGGATGGAATTAATTTTTATATTATACTGGCAACCCATTCGGGTTTCGTCTGTATGGTACAATTATCAAAGACCATCTAATTTATTTTATCATACATCCTGCTAGTGCTTTCTTTCTATTCATGGAGTGTCATCGCAAGCGATTCGGCCATTTTGAAGATTATAGCCCGTTCGGACAGACATACAAAAAAAATTGTTATTGATGTTATTATATTATAAATGTTAATGGTGATGATAATTAGCCTGCAAATAAGCCATTATACTTAAAAGAAGTCAGTTATTTTTTTACTGACAGACTTTAATATTATGTATTTTTTATTTCATGACACTATTTCACTTATTAATGATGCGATCGTAGGCTGTGTGTGTATTATATGTTAAACTGCCGATTAATCATTGGGTGAGTAATTCAAACTGAAGGTAACAGGATCTCGATTCATTACGAAACACACGAAACGTTTTCAATACTGTAAAATAGTAAAGTAGACTTAATTCTTCTTCTGTAGGATAAGGAAGAGTTCCATTCCTAAAGATGAGCCTCTCCCGTCAGTAGGGATGATTTACCTCAAACGTCACGCTTGCAGAACCAGACGTCTTCCAGCTTTGGCCCTGCTGCCTGTCGTCGATATGATTATTTTGTATGGCATAAACCAGATTAGCAGTGTAGTGGCAGTGTAAAAATATCCATTACCCCATGTCGTCCCATGGTCATTGTAAGAGATGATGAAGGGAAACAGTTCAGGAAATCGGCAGCAGCGTGTTCCCGACAAAAACTCGAAATAAAAAAAAACTGCGGTTGGCAACGTACCTGCCAAATTTGGCAACTTTGGCAAATGTTTCCTTTATGAGGCAATCTATGGGGAGGTCGTGGTGGTAGTGGTGGTAAACGAGATAGTTATATTGAAATAATACTAGTTTTTACGGAATTTATCGCGTATATTTAACTTTTTAATACCCGACGTTTCGAGAGCTTTACAGCACCCATGGTCACGGGAAGGACTGAGATGATTAAAAGATTAAAATTTAACTTTTGTTCTTTTTTTGTTCGTTAATCTATGGTAACCGCGGTTAACTATGACATCTGGACGTTAAACATCTCAGTCCTTCCCGTGACCATGGGTGCTGTAAAGCTCTCGAAACGTCGGGTGTTAAAAAGTTAAATATACGCGATAAATTCCGTAAAAACTAGTATTATTTCAATGTGTAGTGTTCGCGTAAATATAAGAGATAGTTATAGTTGGTAATAGATACTTTTACACCGCCACTGCATTTAAATATCCAGCCTCAATACGTTTACTTAATAATTTTCTTGGTCGCTAAGTATGTGGTACATAAATTGTGATTAACAATTATTTTAGTGTTGCCAGCGGCAATAAGACTCAGGTGACTCGCGTACATTGAAGTTTACGGAGGGCGTCTAGTCCTTGAGTTATTATCTCGAACAAACTAAACTACTATGGATGCTTTTTTTCATAAGTAAGTAATTTGAAAAGTAAATTCGCTTTATAAAATGAATAATAATGTATACAAAGCTTATATTAAGTACAACACTTCCAAAAGTACAAAAATATTCACGCACGGTGTAGTTTCTCAAGGAAGTGAATCTGCGACTATAATACATATTATAAATATATACAGTCTGGACTAGTATATAATATAGTCTTTTCTCACTAAACAACTGCGTATCACCATTCAGCGAGAAAACGCAGCCAGCGTTCTTTGCACTATACTGTGGGTAGTAGGACTGTATGATAATATTAATTTTTAGTTTTTTCTTCTAAAAAAAATAAAAAGTAAACATTGTAATTTTTAAATATATGCTACATTCAAATAATCTTATGAAAGTGCATTTAATAACAATACCGGAACTTATCTTAGATGTTTAGTCATATACTCGTAAATGTGTTTGAATATTTGTTTAAACTATTTAAAAATAATCAAACACCTTATACGATTAAGTACAAACTATTAATAAACTATAAAAGGCCAAAAGACATTTTGTTTCAACTACGCTTAAATGCAAAATAAAAAAATGATACCGATTCGCGTCACACTCTATATCCGCGTCGCAATGAAGCGAGGTCAACAGTCGATCTTGACCAATAGGATAAGAATCTGCGAAAATATTGAGCATGTGCGAAGGTTTTTATGCTTGAACTAGACATTGAATCTGTTGTTATTGCGTATTTGATAAAATGGGTAGCGCACCGTGGCTTTTAAGACAAAATTATTGACTAAACAGATTCATATTTTTTATAGAAAAAAATCTAGTTTCTGCCTAAGAGTCCGTCTGGTCACGAACCACCCGCTTACCTAATATTACCGCCAAAGTCTAAAGTGTAAAGGAAGTCAGTAAAATTATAGGCTGTAAGGCATTAAACCTTTTCCTCAAAAGTTATAACGTATGGACTGCAGTTGACGCTTGCCATTGGATGGACTGAAACTGAAAGATCGTTTGTGACTCTACTACCCATAAAAAGGCCAAATACTGAGTTACGGGTACTGAATACATGTTTTACATGGTAGAGCCACGCTGCCGCTATATTATAGTTGCATGAATAGGTCGGCTACTGCTGGTTTTGTATGGTGAGTGTAGAGATCCGGAGACCCTTTTTTACTGGAAACGAGGCATTACATCTTAGTCCACAGGGGTGACAACGCATCTGTATTTTGATTCTTAATCCAGGATAGATATAGATGTCTATGTGCCACAGCTTCCACTTACCGTTAGGTGGATTGTGTTCTCGTTTGTCACCCCCATTCTATAAAAAAACTTATGAATTTTGTATAATAATACTCAGCAGTAAACAATATAATATCGTTCTACTGCTGGGAACAGGTCTTCTCTTATTTCTGAGCCAAGCCAAGGACGAATCTGCTGCGCTACCCTAAATACGAGTTGTCAATCATGCTCACACGCTTTCCTACGTTATTGTCTAGTGGTTAAGACTTTTGATCCTACATTACGGTCTCAAATTTCTAGGTAATGTGACGTGGGCTTAGCTTAATAAGCGGCCTTTCTCATAACGACGTCAACTTAAGAAATGCTTAAAGTTGCTTTCTCTCTTTCTACTAAATGATAATAGAAAGAGACAGGTAGAAATATTTAAGTAAGCGTTAGTCAACGTGTAGCGGCGGTGTAGAAATATCCACTAAACAAACAGGAGGACACTAAGGAAACAGGAATCAGGCGATGGGCAGGAGCGTCTTTCTAATAACAACTAAAAAAATACGCTTGCTTAGCGTGGTAACTGTGGCAAATATCCCCTCTACGAGGCAATCCATGGAGGAGCCCCATGTTTAGCTGTGGACTTTAATAGGCTGTAATATAAAAGGTAATGTAAGGCCGACAGAACCTTTAAAGTAAACTAATATTGTACTTTGAATAATGATAATCAAATTGTGCTTTAAATGAATAATTTTCCTCTTTATGAACGTACATTAGCAGTTACAAAGCTTACGACAGCATAAAGGTACGAATATACGGAATACTTACGGAATCTAATGCGTATAAGTGGACCTAATATTTAATGTTTTGTGTTTTTGGTTAATTATAATGTTGAAACTTGTACCTGTTATTTTAAACTGCTATTAATTATAAATGTAAATGAAGCAACAGACTATAATTACGATGCAAATTGAGCAGGTTAAAAACAGTTTTATGTTTCGTTTATTATAATCTGTGTTGTACTATATAATATGTATTTAAGCTATACGAGTATACATAAAAACGGTGATTGATATATCTGTTTGTTAATCGTAGACTTCAACAAAGTTTGATTAATCATGAAAAATAGAATGGCACGTGAACATTTAAACATGGTACAGTCATGCTGCAGCTATCATATGGTTGCAACACGAATGGGTCGGATCAACCGGTAAAGGACCACGCTCTCACAGACCAGCATAAACTAGCAGCTTAATACTGCTGTGTGCCGTATGATTGGTGTAGATATCCGGAGATCCTTTTTTACTGGAAACGAGGCATTCCATATTAGTCCTAAAGGGTGATAACTGATAACAAAACTGCATTTTTATTCTTAACATTACCATTAGACCATTAGGTAGTCGTTTGTCACCATTTTTCAAAAAACATTCATGTATTTTCCATGGATGATGGTGCTGCAGGACATCAACCACTATACCATTTTACCATGTCAAGGTCTACGGTCCACGTAGTGGTGGTGTTAGAATGTCCATTACTCCATATCATCATGTCGTGTCGTAAGTGGCGACAGGTGGAACAAACCAAGAGATGGGCAGCCGCGTTTCTTCTTTATTATTTTCTGGTTTACCACCTGGTGGCGATGAGAGGAATCTTCGTGCAGAAATATGTCGCTTATTTACTGTAATGTCATGTGTAATGTATTTAAATATATATGGTAAAGTTCTGTGCATGAAGGAAATTTGGTCCGACCATTCACTACGTGTTTCACTAAGTGACGGTGGCGAAAGTTAATAATTTGAAAGGTAATGAAACTTAGAGTTTGGTCAAACACAAAATCTATTAACCTTCATAATGGCTGGTTTAAGGACGATTGTCGTAACTATGCGATACAAACCTGCATTTGCTATATAATTGTTTTCACCTCTCTAGTGCATACACAGCCTAAATCCTGAATAAACCGGTCACGTAATTCGCGTACAATTACTTATAATGTATGTATTTAGTCAAGCAATATCAGCAATCGGTATTAATACAGATAAATCGAACCGGATTGGTCCCTTGCTTCCGTGTACTTGATACAGATCTGTCGATCTACGCATATTTAGAAATATAATAGTCCGCACTTTGAAGGGAGGTTGCTCAATTAACAGACATTAAATAAATCGTTATACCTCGATCTGCAATTGTTATGCTTAAAAGGAGATCAGTAAAAACTATGACCATTATTGCACCCGTTTACGGTTATTAAATTGAAGCATTTTTCCAATATGTGATTTTATTGCAGAGCAATTAAACAGCGTTATAAAAGGAAACATCAAATAGAACAGATATTTTATTTTTTATTTTTAATAAAACCAATGTGACTAAGCTTCAGCTTATGGTAACTACCACTGCAATCCAAGGATAATTGCAAGTAACTTAAAATAATGACTTGAAAATTTAAAAAAAGAAAATTTAATCCCGAAACAAAAAGAGCTGATGTATTCCAACGGTTGAACAGATCTTGATAGAATCAGGTGTTACATTGCGGAAGTCCATTATAATAGAGATATTAATAGTTATTTTGCAACCATCCGCTAAATTAAATAAAAATATGTGTCTTACCTAGTTTGAAGTGCACTTTCCCCCTCCCTTAATTGCGTTCACTAATCCAGTCACCACTAACCCCAGCACCACTACTCCCAACACCACTATTCTAGGAAAGCGGTCTTAAGTAAGCGGGTTTCTAGGTAAGCGGGTTGACTTAGCGGTCAACCGCCGTAGAGTCAACATCACCTGACGATGTCTTGTGTAGAGGCGAAACACGTGTCGTATTATCGTCGATGGTATGTCTTACCTGGAATTGTGGTATTGGGAGTAGTGTTACTGGGATGGGTGGTGACGGGATTAGTGCACGCAATTGACAGAGGGCGGGAGGTGCTCTTCAAACTGGGGAAGACACATCATTTAATTTAATTTAGCGGATGGTTGCAAAATAACTATTAATATAACTAACTATCAATAAAGATTGAACAGATCTTCTTGAAACATGGCTAACAACACTTCACTTTACTTCTGAGGGCTAAGATGGAATGCCTCCTTTCTGGTAAGAAAGGCCTCCGCTTCTATCACATACACTCACCATGCTAAATACAGCATAGTTAAGCTACTATTTTATGCACGTATTCTATGAGAGCGTGGTCCAAACCATTCGTGCTACAACTATACCGCTAATATAGGTGCAGCATGGTTCTACCATGTAAAATGCATGAATGTTTCATAAGGTTGTCACTCCACATTCTCCGACACTTACATACTGTATAGGAAAGCTAGCAGTGCGATATTGTAATGCGATAATGTATCCTATTTGTTCACATCGTTAATAACTTAACCATTGTAGGATCCCGTGTACTGGTGGTGTAAGAATTTCCACTACCCCATAACATCCCGCGGGTGTCGCAAGAGTAACAAAGGGAAACGAACGTGGAGATGGACAGCAGAGTCTTCCTGACAATAACTCAAAATTATAAGCAACTGCGGCTGCCAAGCTTGGCAACTATGATAAAATCCACTATGAGGCAATCTATGGGGGAGGCTTATGTTCAAAAGAGGACTTTAGACAGGTCGTAATGCTAAAGGTAACAGTTTAATAAATCCATAATCACAGCACACAGTTATCAGATGTTTGTTTAATTACAATAGCAAAAGCGATTATGACCCTCCCCCCTTCCACGTAGACATAAACTACTTTAACGGGAGAAAAAACTTTTCATGTCGTTCAAACAATTTTTAAAATTTTTGCTAAAAAAGAAAAACGTACAGACCCAGGGTTAAGGTGTACGGAATCTAATGAGACCAAAATTGTCTCATTTCGTAAAGGGTTGGGGGATTGAAAACGTTATCGACCGAACAATATTTCAAAAAGGAAATGTACACTGCGATACTGAACTAGCGGTATGACACAGATAGCATTTTTGAAAATACCTACTCGCGCCGGGTGTCGGCACTAAAATAGCTGAAAAACGGAGGTATAGCTCGCGCAATCTAACTTAGCCGGGCTGAAGTTAGTCGCACGAGGCTGCGCAGATATAGTTTTTAGGAACAAAATGGTAACAAGAGGTGTGGGCAATAGCGTAAAACTAGAGATGCGAACACGCATATTGCGCGGTTACAATTACCACAGATTAAAAAATGTTACGTAGAAACGATTACCGTTATTATCGATTACAATTACGAAAGTGGCACTAATAAGAAACAAATTGTATATAAATATATCAATAGGATTTAACCTGTGAGAAAATGAAATAGAATACATTGTATAGTTTCCTTTTATCTCGGTCTCCGCTTTATGCGGTAAAGCACCGCATGGATGGATGAGAAATATAACTTTTAACTTTTAAAATAAAAAAATTACTAATTTATTAAATAAATAAGATTAACAATACTGAATAAAATTATCTTAATCAATCCATTCATAACAAACAATCCACGATTTTATAACTTACCGATTTATATTAAATTAGTAGTATTTGACGTACCATCTTGAACCAATCATTTTTTTTTCGGTAAATGATTTGACTTTACTAATTAAATTAAGTAGATTTTACGCTATTACATAGCAATTTTTCTCGCAATTTACTAAAGGTTTCACTTCTATCGCGTGTGAACTGCACACATGTTTTTTTATTGTTCATTGGTGTGTAAATTCAACATATTATCGTTTTAAATACAGTCATTAGTGTATTATATTTTTAATTTTAAATTTTTTACTACATTCCATTAAAAAAAGATGCAATGGGTGAACTTAATGCCTAAAGGCATTCTCTACCTGTCGGTCAATACACACTATGTTTAACAAAATATATTATATTATTATATTTATTTGTGTTTTTCTTTTTTCCGTCTTGATAATATTACCCTACTACATATTTAAATAATTGCAGCACTTGGAATGATAATTATTTTTCCATAGATATCTTTGTTTTCAGTTTTGAATTTCATTTACTATAGCAAATTACAATTCTACATTGCTTGACTTTTCTTTGTCGCGCACAAAGCAAAGTCATTCCTCAAACTATTATAAATAACCACTAGTGATCCTCGTTGGCTTCGCACCACCATAGCGCCACCTACTGGGTCCAATTTTAAATCGAAACTATTCTCGAATCAACTTAATTACACACGCATTATTTCACTAAAATCAGCCCAGCCGTTTAGAAGGAGTTCGGTCACACGGGCAGAAGAATTATAATTATATAAAGGCTATATTATAACAGTATCCCGAGATTCGTTCTATTAATCTTTTAATTAATGCACGGTTAATAGTTCAAGGTTAGGAATAAACCTGTACTACGGAAAGGCGGTATTTAATGATGTAAAAAAATAAAAACCCTGGAAGACACGCTCCTTGAAGTGCAAATAAAGAAAAAACACCCGTCCCTTCACACTACGCCATTAAAAAAGGCAAACATTGACGCATGTCAGGCAATTTTATAACTTAAAATAACAGCCAAGGATGGATTTTGCGACGTAGGAATAAACCAGATCCCGCGAAAACCAATTCGAGGGGTAAAACCAACATAATAAATACAAAACGTTTGCAGAGCCTTGAACTTCATGCGGCTAGTATGTATCATTCAATAATAGGCCCTAGACGTCTTTTTCACCAGTGTTTTAATATATTATATTGTTGGTAAACCTTAATATAGTCAATGTTCAAGTAGATACAAGTTATTAATAGGCACCTGCAGCCAATTTTAAACAAAGGAAACTCAAAATGCGTTGCCACTTCTGAGGACTAAGACAGAATGTCTCACAGTCTGTGAAAAGTATAATTTTAAAGCAACCAAATACAAATTCCACAGACGGGTGATAAAATTGAAATATATATTTTTAATTGAGATTTTTGACACGGATGCTTGTCTTTTAAGCCATGTCATCATTTCATCCGAGATCTTCGTTTTTATAGACTTTTACAAAACATTATGCTGATGCGTCACATTTTGAGTTTTTGGAAGATTTTGACGACAGCTCAACCCAGCAGACGGTCGATGACGACAGTCACTCAAGTTCGTAAGTGCCTAAGTGATCAAAATAACTTGAGGTTTATATCAACATCGAGGCACTTGTTTCTTCTTTTTCTCTAATAGTTGATATGCGCAGTCACTTAATATGTAAAATCGCATCAGTTTTACATATCAAAATCCACTTCAAACCATTATTTAAACGATAAAACAGGAGCAACTATCCGGCGAAGGTCAAATTCCCGCCAAAACCTCGATTGAAATAGAGTTTTCTATTTAATATAGATTGATTATAAATAATACCTTATGGAAAATGTCAATTCAAACTTAATTTACCACTGGTTCGAACTTTTATTGAAAGTAGTTTTTAATTTAATTTACCAATGCTTCCTAAAAATATCTTGGTCCTGCAACGAACAAAGAAAGCTAAAAACTTTTTTTTTTCAAAAGAGCAGTTGACATTTATGTATAATGTTCATTATTTATTATTCATTACATTCTACCCAAAGTCTACAGCTGAACATATGCCTCTTCCATAAGTTATCTGAATGGTGGCGGTAATGGTGGAGGTGGGGGGCGACAGTCACTATGCTTGGCAGGTGGGTTGGCCACCACATTATTTTATTATTTTGTGTTTTTATAAGGCAGATGTTTCTCTCTCGTGACAGTTTCCCTCAGTTGCCTCTAACGATAACCGTGTTATTATACGAGATTTCAATAAATATTCGTCTTTGTAGCCTGGCCCGCCCTCTAACGCAATACTCAAAAATGCTCGTCGCACCGTTGCGACCCGATACGTATCTAATGGACATCTAGCTTTAGGCCGTGCTAGTGTACTAAAACCTTAAACAATATTTCAAATTTGACGTCCTACGATTAAGCTAGAGTGCTGATTATATTTACCGCCTTTGAGATAGTGCACGTTTATATTTCGTTGTGAAAACGTGATTTAGAATTCGTTGCGTTTTGTCCTGCAGTTAGAATATAATTATGACTTTCAACACCGGCTTTGAACAAAGTGTACCAGCTGCACAGACAACCCCTTCAGCAATTCAGTAACTCGCGGCTGTAGACGTGCTCATTGCCATTCTAATTAAATGTTTTCGTCTAACTTTGTTTTTCAAATAGAAAAAGTTCTTTTTATTTAAAAAAAAAACATAAAGTTATTACTCTCACTCTGAAACTCTGACGAGGGAGGGCAGCAGAATATCCCTGATAGCAGCCTAAAATTATAAAAACCTGCAGCTGCCCACCCGCCTGCCCAACGTGGCAACTATGGCAAAATCCCCCTATGAGACAATCTGTGGTAGAGGTCTATGTTCAGCAGTGGACTCTTAGGCTGTAATGGATAGATGGTAATGTAATATACAAGAATTTCTCTCTTAGAGTATTAAAATAGCAGAGACATGTTAAAATTTTGTGATCAAATGCTGGAAAGATAACATAAGAATAATTGTTTGTTATGTTACTTTTATAAAATAAGGGTGACAAACGTGCACACAGTCCACCTGATGGTAAGTGGATGCTGTGGCCCAAAGACATCTATCTACATCTATCCTCGATTACGAATCACCATACGAAACAGCAGTATTAAGCTACTATTTTACGCTGGTATTCTGTGAGAGCGTGATCCTTCCCCGGTCGAACCGACCTATTCGTGCTACAACTATACTACCAATAAAACTGCAGCGTGGCTCTACCACGTGAAACTCATTCTACTACTTCTCATTCTAGTCCACATTTATCTTTTTTTTAGGTTTACACATATACAAACGACAACTCACAGTTCTAATTGTAATGGATACTGCTGGCAGTGGATATCCGCCAGCGATTTCAAACAAAGTAGTCAACAGATGCGTTGTCACATCTGAGGACTAAGCTGGAATGCCTCAAAGCCTGCGAATATACTGAATCTGTATACCCTTCAGACCGGAAGTCAGCTCAGTGCATGCACTACTGCTTAACGATGAAACACAGTCTACCCAGACTTGTAGGCATAATAGGTGTTCTTATGAGAATTAATTGTATATAACTACGAACTACGGGAAAATTGCAATCACAATACATTACGAAGCTATCAACGCAGAGGGGTAGTCTCTGTATACCCCTTTATCCTAATACACCTATCTCCCTTTTTTCTCACCCATACGTATACATGTTCCTATTAATTTGGCTCATCTACAATATATCACCAATTTGGTGAATAAACTTCCGTCTAGGTCGTCCCTTCCCATAATTTATTTACATTTATAAAAAGCTAATATAAAGACGATATAAGCTAATGTAATTGAACTGTAAAACGTTACTAAAGTATAAATATACATACTTATAAAATGAAAAACTTACCCAAAGGTTTGCAGTAAGTACTCGCAATAACCGCACAATTTCTTTCAGCGAGCAACACACCTAAATCCCGCCAAAACTTAGCGCGCGGAATTCAAATAAAGCGCGTTCGAATCGACTACGACAACAAACTCCCGAACTTCGATTACGATCGGCGTAGTTGCAATTTTTTTTTAAATATTTATGCAACCTCTAAAAAAATTACTAGGTTGCAGTAGGCGCGTGCGCCTTGATTCGTTGTGCGGCGACTACTAAGATGGTTGTTGGTTTTACCAACCTTGAAAGCTACTGAAAGCACCGCCCGCCTATCGCATTCTTCTATTAATTAGATCCAATGTCGTTATTCTAATTTGTTCCCGAGGCATAGTCCTTAACATTGTTTTTGCAATTCTAGGAATCAGATAAAAATAGGCTGCCAGTACGAGTGTCAATCAATATCTATCACAGGATTAGCACTTAAAGTTTAGTAAATATTTTGACACCAATATTTTATAACGTCAATTTAAAAAGTAAAACGGGATTGTACAACCAGAGCGCGTTGCCAGTTATGGCATACGGATCGGAGACGTCGTGCTACACTGCTGGCAGCATGCGGAAGATCAAGGTCGATCAGCGAGCTATGGAGAGGGCTGTGCTCGGGGTTTCTCTGCGTGATAAACTTAGAAATGAGGATAACATTAGAACCGTCGTAACCAACATAGCTCAATAATCTAGTAAGCTGAAGTGGCAATGGGCCGTCCATATAGCTTGAAGAACCGACTACCGATGGGGAAAAAGGTTCTCAATGCAACCTTGTACTGGTGAGAATAGTGTAGAGAGCCACTAGATGGAGTAACGACCTGGTAAGATATGTATGAAGTCGATGGATACAGCTGGCTCAGAGCTGTGCTTTGTGGTGTTCCTTTGGGGAGGCCTATGTTCAGCAGTAGACTAACAAATGCTGTAATGACAATCATTATTTCTAAAACAAGACTAGGTGGAAGAACTCCTATTATGTGCATCTTCATTTTGATTCGTAAGCGAGGATAAATGTAGATGTCTATGGGTCACAGCAACCACTTATCATCAGGGGGACTGCGTGCTCGTTTGTCACCTTTATCCTATTAAAAAAAATTACACACCACTCTACTTTTATCCTGAATAAAGTATCAAAATAAACGTTGTCACCCCTGGGGACTCTGATGGAATACCTCGTTTCTAGTACAAAGGATCTCTGCAAAGTTGAAAGTCGAAGTCGAGGAAACGAGGCATTCCATCTTAGTCCTCACGGGTGACAACGCATCTGAATTTTGATTCTTAATCGAGGTTAGATGTAGATGTCTATGGGCCACAGCAACCACTTACCATCCAGTGGACTGTGTGATCGTTTGTCACCCTTATAATAATAATAATAATAATGACCTCCAGACCGAATTTCGGCCACGGCGGCCCGCCCCAACGGAGGCTAGCCATCGGCGCAGGACAGGATTATAGTGCCCAAGTGTATGCGCAAGCACAGGTGCACTCTCTATTTCCTCGGACGATAAACCGACACGACCGGAGAGAGATCAGGCGTAGGACCAACGGCTTTACGTGCTTTCCGAGGCACGGGGAGAGAGAATTTCTTAACGGAAAAACTCTATGATTAATTTTTTGGCCCGACCCGGGCGGGATTCGAACCCAGGACCTCATAATCAGCGGTCGCACTACTAAAACCACTAGACCAACGAGGCAGTCACCCTTATACTATATGTACTAATAAGCACTTATTTGTAGAAGAGTTCTTTTTTGTAGTCACCCTTATACTATAAAAAAGAACTCTTCCACAAATAAGTGCTTTATTAGTACATACCGGCAGCCTATTAAAATCCAATGCTGAACATAGGGCTCCTCGTATTGTAATAAATTCCACGCGGGTGAAGTCGCGGGGTACAGCTAGATATTAAACAAAATTGAAGTGTTGGTTTGCAGAATCGACAAAGGCTATCTTATATTGATATATGCGCGCGTATGGATGTTCTACTAGCGCCTAAAATCCAAGAATCCGACGTTTTGTCGCATGAAATCGTATTTAAGACGACACATCGAAAACGCTATCATCGTACTGATCCGAGTGAATACATAATTTCTATAAAAACTTGAAGAAACGCCGTCATAAGGTTTAAAATTGCGTAGCGCCCGCGACGATTTAAAGCGTTAGAAATTGTCAGAATCTTAAAATATTTTTTAAAAAAATTATTGATTTAAGTTATCAAAATAATGAGCAAGTAAATTATGAATATTGATGTTATGAATATATTTGAGTGATTCCCAAGCATATAGATCAAATGATTTCATTGTAATTTCAACTATAGTGATTTTTTAGAGGTGTTTTCGCAAATAATTATGATTGAGTCAAAATTATACAATCGTGTTTTTGAGCAATCAAATTCAAGATAAAGACATGAATTTACCTATATCAAAATCCCACTTTCGTTAGTGGTGTCATAGTCCTATACTATTCGATGAAAGGAGGTGCATTTTTTCACGGTGTCGCCTTAACAGTCATAATGAACTCATAAATGATATAAAAAGCACATTGTCAGAAAGATAAATAATTTTTTATTATTACTTTTTAAATCGAATAATTGCTATTTTTATATTAAAAAGTGGTTTTAGTGGCTCATGGTATAAATTTTTTTCAATTGTTGTCTGTCTGTCTCTCTGTCCAGGTCCACTAACAGATACAAAGCAATGCCGGGAGTGATCGAGGCTATTTGCCGACAAATTTGGATATGTATAAAAAATTTATAAAATCTAAATAACATTAATAAAACTTACCCAGACGAAGCCGGAGGCTGTCGCTAATTATATAATAAATAAATAGCTTGATTCAACCACTAAATAGACAAAATTTACAATAACATCATATTGTAACTTATTTATTAATTTATGAATTTAAATTTTTTTATTATAAAATCAAAACTAGGCGGATGACGAAGACAAAAACACAAAATCGTATACTATAACTAATATATTAAGAAAAAAATAGCAAACCAGCCTTGGCAATAATTATGAACACCTACACTACACCATACTAAAATCGACGAAAATATTTATAATAATATCAACTGACAAAATGGCTTCGATAAAGCAGCGCCCTTTGGACCCTTTAATATTTGATTAACCGATGAAGAGCTATCGTCTAACAAAGCCATCTATGCAAACAAGGCTGTAGTTTTTGAGTTATAAGAAGGTGACCATATCAACTGGATGACCATATTACCCTCACGTACTTACTATGTATAAAAATATAACTATTATTTACAATCTGTAACATGTGTTTTTTAAGAAGTCAACCGTGAAGTTTATATTAAACTTAATGTATGACAGTCTCACGATTGTGTGAAGTATTTTTTAATGTATATTTAAGCACATGTTATAACAAATATTTTTATACGAGTATCTCGAGGTAAAACACACTATATACTTCAAGTATCAGGGTTTCTGAGTGTTAATGAAATAATCATATGGCATAGACAAGACACGTTGTGACCCCTGAGGACTAAGACATAATGCCTCGTTTCCAGTAAAAAGGGTCTGCGGTTCTCTACACTCACCATATAAAACACATCAGCATTGAGCTGCAATTTCACGCTGGTATTCTGCGAGAGTGTGGTTCTTCCCCGGTCGAGCCGACCCATTCGTGCTACGACCATAATATAGCTTCTGCAAGGCTCTATCATGTAGCATTCAGGATAATCTACGAATAATAATAATAATGTCCTCCAGACCAAATTCCGGTCACGGCGGCCTTTCTCAATGGAGGCTAGCCATCGGCGCAGGACAGGATTATAGTGCCCAAGTGTATGCGCAAGCACAGGTGCACTCCCTATTCCCTCACTCTCATAATCCGATGGGACGGCAAACCGACACTTACAGGGGGATTTTGCCATAGTTGACACGTTTATCGAACGGGTTGTCAACCGAAGTTTTTAGTTATGTTGAGTTGTAATCAGGAAGACGCTGCTACCTCTTACGACACCCACGGGACTATATGGGGTGGTGGGTATTCTTACACCGCCACCGTACAGCAAGTCTTAATGTAATGAAAATAACCCCCTGAGCTCAAAAAATAACAGACAATTCAAATACGTTTCTTACGAACTGCTCCCTTCCGGATATCTGGATATAGCAGACGTCATAGGGATCCCAAAACCGGGTAAACCGCGAAATCAACCTACCACCTACAGACCCATCAGTATGCTCAACACGTTGGGCAAAATATATGAGCGCATCATTCAGAAGCATCTACGTCACTACACTGTAACTAACAGAAGAAAAACTCTCGAAACATGGGAGCCCTCTTCTTCGATGTGGCAAAGGCATTTGATAAGCTCTGGCACGAGGGCTTGATTTACAAGCTGTACAAACTAAACGTGCCTGATAGGCTCGTGCACATCATACGAGCCTTCCTCTCAAACCACACTTTCCGATATCGTGTAGAGGGAACCTGTTCTACGAAACGCTCCGGCCGGCCAGCGGGTTCCTACACGCCTCCGTCCTATCTTCACTCCTCTTCACACTCTTCACGAGTGATATTCCAAAAGACCCAGTGGTGAACACCGCACTCTTCGCTGATGATATATATCCAACTACATTAAAAATAGTCTCACCTCGGAGCTCCAAAAAGCCACCAATCGCCTAGGCGAATGGTTCCGCCTATGGAGAATAGATGTGAATCCCGAAAAAAGTGTATCAGTATACTTTAAACGGAATTCAACATCACGTTCAAAACCAAAAGCCTTATGTGTATATGACCGCCCAATTCCTTGGGAAGAATCGGCCAAATACCTAGGCGTCACGTTCGATACCCGCATGAGTTTCGCGAAGCACATAAGTGCAGTACGTAACAGAGCCAAGACAGTCAATGGCCGTCTCCACCCTCTCGTTAACAGCAAGAGTAAGCTGTCGCTAAGGCACAAACTCCGTCTGTACAAAACCTGCGTTAAACCTATAATGTCTTACGCAAGTGTAGCTTTTGCCCCCACTTATAAGACCCATCATCAAGATCTTCAAAGAGTCCAAAACTTTTTCATCCGAAAAGCCACCGGTGCACGGTGGTATCAACGGAACTCTAATTTGCACAATGATTGTGAAATACCCTCTATTTCCGAATGGGTAAAGTAAAGTAAAGTAAAGTTACAGCCTATATACGTCCCACTGCCGGGCACAGGCCTCCCCTCAATACTGAGAGGATTTTAGGGCAAGGAAGTGTCCGCCGTGCTTCCCCAATGCGTGTTGGCGAACTTCACATGTCTTTGAAATATTTTTTTATTCCTCAGACATGCAGGTTTCCTCACGATGTTTTCCTTCACCGCCGAGCACGTGGTAAATCAGCACTTAAAATTGCAATTAACAATTTCATTGGTGCCGCTGGGGATCGAACCCGAGTTACTCGCGTTCTGTTATATTTACAGCAACCGTTAATCATCTGAGCTACCACGACTCTATTCTACGGCTATACTCTATTTCCGAATACTTCAAGGAAATGTCTCAACGCTGCTTTAATAGAGTCGAAACCCACCCTAACCCGCAAGTGACAAACGCAGCCAACTACGTTTCAAAAGCAAATATCGCGCCCCGTCTCCGCAGACCGCGAAACGTATTGATAGAACAACTACGACCGCTCGATCCAGTAAACCCAAACGTCGCAGGTACATCACACAACGACACCACACTCACACAAATTGGGACAAACACTAATAGGATTATGAATGGGGCTTAATTTTTGTGATATAAAACCAAAAATGTCTATTAACAAGAAACCCACGAAGGGCTCCACTATAATATATGTATTTGTGTAAATTAGCTGTGATAGTTTGTCCAATCTCATTGTCCGCATCACGCTATCAACCCTGAAGTTTAATTGGCATCACCTGCGACACGCAAGGGGAATTGAATATTCTACATTAATATAGATTATAAAGGATGTGGCTTAGATGCTGACTTTAAAGTTATATCTATATATGTCTTAGCGCTGGGCTCAGGCCTCCCCTTATGTATGAGAGAATTTCATGAACAATTTCATTAGTGTCGGTGCGGTTTGAACCCAGATTCGCTTAGTCCCTGAGCTACCACGGCAGTATGTTATCATTTACCATAATACGTTGTATGTTAAGGAACGTTCATTGTCAAATTGAGTGAAACGGAACACTTGGAATTACATCGGTGTCTGTAGTCTGTACGTATTCACAAGAGAACGAGGAAACAAAGGTCAAGGAAGTCCTTAAAAAGTTTTAACTATACATATATTAAAGGAATTAAATTACTGCTTATTTCTAAAGATTTTTTTAATAATAAAGTTATCTTCACATTAGGATTTTCATCTGCATCGTGGGGGAAGTTTACATACATAAATTTCACAAGGACGAACACCCGACCAAGTTATTTGTAGGCCATACAAATACTTGTTACGTGCGGGATTCGACCCCGCGTTATTTATTGCAGAGGTTTTCATATTTCTGTAGTTTTATTACTATGTAAATAAGATTTCTAATATAAGACCCGTTTTTAATGTCATTTACTGGGTTTTGATATGGGACAGCCGAATCACATAAAAATATAATATTATTATTTCATCTTGAATGATACCTCCGTAGTTATAAAAGAAAATAAATTATTTATGACTGTTATTATAATAGAAAGATTATTACGATAATAAAGTAGTCTTAATTAGTCACGCGGTTGTGTAAATAATAAAATACTGGGAACGGGCCTTTACATTTATGATTAATTGTATGTGTTTAAGATGGCTAATTAGCTCCCCAAATGAATCAATGATGATAATGTTCTTAAAGGGCACCGACGTATTAG